>OU342743.1:2904505-3357506 GCA_910589775.1 Avena eriantha | reverse complement strand
GTCATGACTCTCAAACATGTATCGGGTGATACGGTCGTTGTAAATCACCCTAGAAGCCCAAAACTATGGGCAAAGATCGTGAAAATAGCCGTAAAACACAAAAAAACTGAATTTTTGGTCATATCTCTGAAACATGTATCGATCTTACTTTCGTTGTAATCGCCCTGGAAGCACGAAACTATGGGCAATAGCTCGTGAAAACAGCAATAAAGCACGAAAAACGACGAGTTTTTGGGCATAACTGTCAAACATGTATGGGGTTTTTCGGTCCTTGTAAATCACCATGGAACACACAAAAATAATCGGCAAAGAGCTCATGAAAAAACGGCCATGAAGCGCGAAAACGACTTGTTTTTTAGACATCACTCTCAAACATGTATCTGGTCTTACTATCGTTGTAAATCGCCCTAGAACCCCAAAGCTCATAAAAACGGCCGTAAAGCTCGAAACGACGTGTTATGGTCAAATTCACAAACATGTATCAGCAGGTCGTACGGTCGTTGAAAATCGCCCTACAACCCCAAAACTATGGGCAATAGCTCATGAAAAACAGCCATAAAACGAGAAACACGAGTTTTTGGTCATACTCTCAAACATGTATCGAGTCTTACGATCATCGAAAATTGTCATGGCTACCCAAAATTACGGGCAATAGCTAATGAAAATGGCAATAAAGCGCAAAAACGACTTGTTTTTGGGTCATAACTCTCAAACACGTATCGGGTCTTACGGTCATTGTAAATCACCCTGGAACCCCAAAACTATGGTCACTAGCGTCAAAAAAAGCCGTAAAACAAAAAAATTACGAGTTTTTTGTCATAACTCTCAACATGTATCGGGTCTTACGGTCATTGTAAATCGGTATGAAACCCGAAAGTTGTGGGCAATAGCTCATGAAAAAACCATAAAGGCGCAAAAACGACGAGTATTTGGTTATAACACTCAAAAATGTATGGGTCTTACGACCGTTGTAAATCGCCCTAGAACCCCAAAACTATGGGAAATAGCTCATAAAAATGGCCATAAAGCGCGAAAACGGCGAGTTTTTGGTCATAACTCTCAAACATGTATCGGGTCATATGGTCGTTGTAAATCGCCCTAGAAGCCCAAAACTATGGGCAAGATCACGAAAATAGCCGTAAAACACAAAAAAGCTGAGTTTTTAGTCATATCTCTGAAATATGTATCGGGTCTTACTTTGTTGTAAATCGCCCTGGAACCCTAAAACTATGGGCAATAGCTCATGAAAACAGCAATAAAGCGCGAAAACGACGAGTTTTTGGTGTTAACTCTCAAACATGTATCGGGTTTTTCGGTCGATGTGAATCACCATGGATCCCCAAAAATGTGGGGAAGAGCTCATGAAAACGGCCATCAAGCGCGAAAACGACTTGTTTTTGGTCATCACTCTCAAACATGTATCGGTTCTTACGGTCGTTGTAAATCGCCCTAGAACCCCAAAGCTCATAAAACGGCCGCAAAGCGCGAAAAACGACGAGTTTTTGGTCAAAAATTTACAAACATGTATTATGTCGTACGGTCGTTGAAAATCGCCCTACAACCCCAAAACTATGGGCAATAGCTCATGGAAAACAGCCATAAACAGAGAAACAACGAGTTTTTGGTCATAACTCTCAGACATGTACTGATTCTTACGGTCGTTGAAAATTTTCATGGAACCCCAAAATTATGGGCAATAGCTAATGAAAATGGCAATAAAGCACGAAAACGACGTGTTTTTTTGTCATAACTCTCAAACACGTATCGGGTCTTACGGTCATTGTAAATCACCCTGGAACCCCAAAACTATGGTCACTAGCTCAAAAAAAAGCCGTAAAACAAAAAAATTACGAGTTTTTGTCATAACTCTCAAACATGTATCGGGTCTTACGGTCATTGTAAAATCGGTATGAAACCCGTAAGCTGTGGGCAATAGCTCATGAAAACAGCCATAAAGCGCAAAAACGACGAGTATTTGGTTATAACACTCAAAAATGTATGGGTCTTACGACCGTTTTAAATCGCCCTAGAACCCCAAAACTATGGGAAATAGCTCATAAAAATGGCCATAAAGCGCGAAAACGGCGAGTTTTTGGTCATAACTCTCAAACATGTATCGGGTCATACGGTCGTTGTAAATCGCCCTAGAAGCCCAAAACTATGGGCAAAGATCACGAAAATAGCCGTAAAACACAAAAAAGCTGAGTTTTTAGTCATATCTCTGAAATATGTATCGGGTCTTACTTTCATTGTAAATCGCCCTGGAACCCTAAAACTATGGGCAATAGCTCATGAAAACAGCAATAAAGCGCGAAAAACGATGAGTTTTTGGTGTTAACTCTCAAACATGTATCGGGCTTTTCGGTCGATGTGAATCACCATGGAACCCCAAAAATGTGGGCAAGAGCTCATGAAAACGGACCATCAAGCGCGAAAACGACTTGTTTTTGGTCATCACTCTCAAACATGTATCGGGTCTTACGGTCGTTGTAAATCGCCCTAGAACCCCAAAGCTCATAAAAACGGCCGCAAAGCGCGAAAACGACGAGTTTTTGGTCAAAATTTACAAACATGTATTATGTCGTACGGTCGTTGAAAATCGCCCTACAACCCCAAAACTATGGGCAATAGCTCATGGAAAAGCAGCCATAAACAGAGGAAACAACGAGTTTTTGGTCATAACTCTCAGACATGTACCGATTCTTACGGTCGTTGAAAATTTTCATGGAACCCCAAAATTATGGGCAATAGCTAATGAAAATGGCAATAAAGCACGAAAACGACGTGTTTTTTGTCATAACTCTCAAACATGTATCGGGTCTTACGGTCATTGTAAATCACCCTGGAACCCCAAAAATATGGTCACTAGCTCAAAAAAAACAGCTGTAAAACAAAAAATGACGAGTTTTTTAGTCATAACTCTCAAACATGTATCGGGTCTTACGGCTATTGTAAAATCGGTATGAAACCCGAAAATTGTGGGCAATAGCTCATGAAAACAGCCATAAAGCGCAAAAACGAAGAGTATTTGGTTATAACACCCAAAAATGTCTCGGGTCGTATGACCGTTGTAAATCGTCCTAGAACCCCAAAACTATGCGCAATAGCTCATGAAAACAGCCATAAAGCACGAAAACGGTGAGTTTTTTGTCATGACTCTCAAACATGTATCGGGTGATACGGTCGTTGTAAATCACCCTAGAAGCCCAAAACTATGGGCAAAGATCGTGAAAATAGCCAGTAAAACACAAAAAAGCTGAATTTTTGGTCATATCTCTGAAACATGTATCGATCTTACTTTCGTTGTAAATCGCCCTGGAAGCACGAAACTATGGGCAATAGCTCGTGAAAACAGCAATAAAGCACGAAAACGACGAGTTTTTGGTCATAACTGTCAAACATGTATGGGGTTTTTCGGTCCTTGTAAATCACCATGGAACACCAAAAATGTTGGCAAGAGCTCATGAAAACGGCCATGAAGCGCGAAAACGACTTGTTTTTTAGACATCACTCTCAAACATGTATCTGGTCTTACTGTCGTTGTAAATCGCCCTAGAACCCCAAAGCTCATAAAAACGGCCGTAAAGCTCGAAAACGACGTGTTTTTGGTCAAAATTCACAAACATGTATCAGGTCGTACGGTCGTTGAAAATCGCCCTACAACCCCAAAACTATGGGCAATAGCTCATGAAAAACAGCCATAAAATAGAGAAACAACGAGTTTTTGGTCATAACTCTCAAACATGTATCGAGTCTGACGATCATTGAAAATTGTCATGGCTACCCAAAATTACGGGCAATAGCTAATGAAAATGGCAATAAAGCGCAAAAACGACGTCTTTTTCTGTCATAACTCTCAAACACGTATCGGGTCTTACGGTCATTTTAAATCACCCCGGAACCCCAAAACTATGGTCACTAGCTCAAAAAAAAGTCGTAAAACAAAAAATGACGAGTTTTTTGTCATAACTCTCAAACATGTATCGGGTCTTACGGTCATTGTAAAATCGGTATGAAACCCGAAAGCTGTGGGCAATAGCTCATGAAAAAAACCATAAAGCGCAAAAACGACGAGTATTTGGTTATAACACTCAAAAATGTATGGGTCTTACGACCGTTGTAAATCGCCCTAGAACACCAAAACTATGGGAAATAGCTCATAAAATGGCCATAAAGCGCGAAAACGGCGAGTTTTTGGTCATAACTCTCAAACATGTATCAGGTCATACGGTCGTTGTAAATCGCCCTAGAAGCCCAAAACTATGGGCAAAGATCACGAAAATAGCCGTAAAACACAAAAAAGCTGAGTTTTTAGTCATATCTCTGAAACATGTATCGGGTCTTACTTTCGTTGTAAATCGCCCTGGAACCCTAAAACTATGGGCAATAGCTCATGAAAACAGCAATAAAGCGCGAAAACGACGAGTTTTTGGTGTTAACTCTCAAACATATATCGGGATTTTCGGTCGATGTGAATCACCATGGATCCCCAAAAATGTGGGCAAGAGCTCATGAAAACGGCCATCAAGCGCGAAAACGACTTGTTTTTGGTCATCACTCTCAAACATGTATCGGTTCTTACGGTCGTTGTAAATCGCCCTAGAACCCCAAAGCTCATAAAAACGGCCGCAAAGCGCAAAAACGACGAGTTTTTGGTCAAAATTTACAAACATGTATTATGTCGTACGGTCGTTGAAAATCGCCCTACAACCCCAAAACTATGGGCAATAGCTCATGGAAAACAGCCATAAAACAGAGAAACAACGAGTTTTTGGTCATAACTCTCAGACAGGTAGCGATTCTTACGGTCGTTGAAAATTTTCATGGAACCCCAAAATTATGGGCAATAGCTAATGAAAATGGCAATAAAGCGCAAAAACAACGTGTTTTTCGGTCATAACTCTCAAACACGTATCGGGTCTTACGGTCATTGTAAATCACCCTGGAACCCCAAAACTATGGTCACTAGCTCAAAAAAAAGCTGTAAAACAAAAAAATTACGAGTTTTTTGTCATAACTCTCAAACATGTATCGGGTCTTACGGTCATTGTAAAATCGTTATGAAACCCGAAAGTTGTGGGCAATAGCTCATGAAAACAACCATAAAGCGTAAAAACGACGAGTTTTTGGTTATAACACTCAAAAATGTATGGGTCTTACGACCGTTGTAAATCGCCCTAGAACCCCAAAACTATGGGAAATAGCTCATAAAAATGGCCATAAAGCGCGAAAACGGCGAGTTTTGGTCATAACTCTCAAACATGTATCAGGTCATACGGTCGTTGGAAATCGCCCTAGAAGCCCAAAACTATGGGCAAAGATCACGAAAATAGCCGGTAAACACAAAAAAGCTGAGTTTTTAGTCATATCTCTGAAACATGTATCGGGTCTTACTTTCGTTGTAAATCGCCCTGGAACCCTAAAACTATGGGCAATAGCTCATGAAAACAGCAAAAAAGCGCGAAAACGACGAGTTTTTGGTGTTAACTCTCAAACATATATCGGGATTTTCGGTCGATGTGAATCACCATGGATCCCCAAAAATGTGGGCAAGAGCTCATGAAAACGGCCATCAAGCGCGAAAACGACTTGTTTTTGGTCATCACTCTCAAACATGTATCGGGTCTTACGGTCGTTGTAAATCGCCCTAGAACCCCAAAGCTCATAAAAACGGCCGCAAAGCGCAAAAACGACGAGTTTTTGGTCAAAATTTACAAACATGTATTATGTCGTACGGTCGTTGAAAATCGCCCTACAACCCCAAAACTATGGGCAATAGCTCATGTAAAACAGCCATAAAACAGAGAAACAACGAGTTTTTGGTCATAACTCTCCGATAGGTAGCGATTCTTACGGTCGTTGAAAATTTTCATGGAACCCCAAAATTATGGGAAATAGCTAATGAAAATGGCAATAAAGCGCAAAAACAACGTGTTTTTCGGTCATAACTCTCAAACACGTATCGGGTCTTACGGTCATTGTAAATCACCCTGGAACCCCAAAACTATGGTCACTAGCTCAAAAAAAAGCCGTAAAACAAAGAAATTACGAGTTTTTGTCATAACTCTCAAACATGTATCGGGTCTTACGGTCATTGTAAATCGGTATGAAACCCGTAAGTTGTGGGCAATAGCTCATGAAAACAGCCATAAAGCGCAAAAACGACGAGTATTTGGTTATAACAGTCAAAAATGTATGGGTCTTACGACCGTTTTAAATCGCCCTAGAACCCCAAAACTATGGGAAATAGCTCATAAAATGGCCAAAAAGCGCGAAAACGGCGAGTTTTTGGTCATAACTCTCAAACATGTATCGGGTCATACGGTCGTTGTAAATCGCCCTAGAAGCCCAAAACTATGGGCAAAGATCACGAAAATAGCCGTAAAACACAAAAAAAGCTGAGTTTTTAGTCATATCTCTGAAACATGTATCGGGTCTTACTTTCATTGTAAATCGCCCTGGAACCCTAAAACTATGGGCAATAGCTCATGAAAACAGCAATAAAGCGCGAAAACGATGAGTTTTTGGTGTTAACTCTCAAACATGTATCGGGTTTTTCGGTCGATGTGAATCACCATGGAACCCCAAAAATGTGGGGAAGAGCTCATGAAAACGGCCATCAAGCGCGAAAACGACTTGTTTTTGGTCATCACTCTCCAACATGTATCGGGTCTTACGGTCGTTGTAAATCGCCCTAGAACTCCAAAGCTCATAAAAACGGCCGCAAAGCGCGAAAACGACGAGTTTTTGGTCAAAATTTACGAACATGTATTATGTCGTACGGTCGTTGAAAATCACCCTACAACCCCAAAACTATGGGCAATAGCTCATGGAAAACAGCCATAAAATAGAGAAACAACGAGTTTTTGGTCATAACTCTCAGACATGTACCGATTCTTACGGTCGCTGAAAATTTTCATGGAACCCCAAAATTATGGGCAATAGCTAATGAAAAATGGCAATAAAGCACGAAAACGACGTGTTTTTTGTCATAACTCTCAAACATGTATCGGGTCTTACGGTCATTGTAAATCACCCTGGAACCCCCAAAATATGGTCACTAGCTCAAAAAAACAGCTGTAAAACTAAAAAATGAGGAGTTTTTTGTCATAACTCTCAAACATGTATCGGGTCTTACGGCTATTGTAAAATCGGTATGAAACCAGAAAATTGTGGGCAATAGCTCATGAAAACAGCCATAAAGCGCAAAAACGAAGAGTATTTGGTTATAACACCCAAAAATGTCTCGGGTCGTATGACCGTTGTAAATCGTCCTAGAACCCCAAAACTACGCGCAATAGCTCATGAAAACAGCCATAAAGCACGAAAACGGTGAGTTTTTTGTCATGACTCTCAAACATGTATCGGGTGATACGGTCGTTGTAAATCACCCTAGAAGCCCAAAACTATGGGCAAAGATCGTGAAAATAGCCATAAAACTCAAAAAAACTGAATTTTTGGTCATATCTCTGAAACATGTATCGATCTTACTTTCGTTGTAAATCGCCCTGGAAGCACGAAACTATGGGCAATAGCTCGTGAAAACAGCAATAAAGCACGAAAACGACGAGTTTTTGGGCATAACTGTCAAACATGTATGGGGTTTTTCGGTCCTTGTAAATCACCATGGAACACCAAAAATATCGGCAAGAGCTCATGAAAACGGCCATGAAGCGCGAAAACGACTTGTTTTTTAGACATCACTCTCAAACATGTATCTGGTCTTACTATCGTTGTAAATCGCCCTAGAACCCCAAAGCTCATAAAAACGGCCGTAAAGCTCGAAAACGACGTGTTTATGGTCAAAATTCACAAACATGTATCAGGTCGTACGGTCGTTGAAAATCGCCCTACAACCCCAAAACTATGGGCAATAGCTCATGAAAAACAGCCATAAAACAGAGAAACAACGAGTTTTTGGTCATAACTCTCAAACATGTATCGAGTCTTACGATCATTGAAAATTGTCATGGCTACCCAAAATTACGGGCAATAGCTAATGAAAATGGCAATAAAGCGCAAAAACGACTTGTTTTTGGGTCATAACTCTCAAACACGTATCGGGTCTTACGGTCATTGTAAATCACCCTGGAACCCCAAAACTATGGTCACTAGGTCAAAAAAAAGCCGTAAAACAAAAAAATTACGAGTTTTTTGTCATAACTCTCCAACATGTATCGGGTCTTACAGTCATTGCAAATCGGTATGAAACCCGAAAGTTGTGGGCAATAGCTCATTAAAACAACCATAAAGGGCAAAAACGACGAGTATTTGGTTATAACACTCAAAAATGTATGGGTCTTACGACCGTTGTAAATCGCCCTAGAACCCCAAAACTATGGGAAATAGCTCATAAAAATGGCCATAAAGCGCGAAAACGGCGAGTTTTTGGTCATAACTCTCAAACATGTATCGGGTCATATGGTCGTTGTAAATCGCCCTAGAAGCCCAAAACTATGGGCAAAGATCACGAAAATAGCCGTAAAACACAAAAAAGCTGAGTTTTTAGTCATATCTCTGAAACATGTATCGGGTCTTACTTTTGTTGTAAATCGCCCTGGAACCCTAAAACTATGGGCAATAGCTCATGAAAACAGCAATAAAGCGCGAAAACGACGAGTTTTTGGTGTTAACTCTCAAACATGTATCGGGTTTTTCGGTCGATGTGAATCACCATGGATCCCCAAAAATGTGGGGAAGAGCTCATGAAAACGGCCATCAAGCGCGAAAACGACTTGTTTTTGGTCATCACTCTCAAACATGTATCGGGTCTTACGGTCGTTGTAAATCGCCCTAGAACCCCAAAGCTCATAAAAACGGCCGCAAAGCGCAAAAACGACGAGTTTTTGGTCAAAATTTACAAACATGTATTATGTCGTACGGTCGTTGAAAATCGCCCTACAACCCCAAAACTATGGGCAATAGCTCATGGAAAACAGCCATAAAACAGAGAAACAACGAGTTTTTGGTCATAACTCTCAGACATGTACTGATTCTTACGGTCGTTGAAAATTTTCATGGAACCCCAAAATTATGGGCAATAGCTAATGAAAATGGCAATAAATCACGAAAACGACGTGTTTTTTGTCATAACTCTCAAACACGTATCGGGTCTTACGGTCATTGTAAATCACCCTGGAACCCCAAAACTATGGTCACTAGCTCAAAAAAAAGCCGTAAAACAAAAAAATTACGAGTTTTTTGTCATAACTCTCAAACATGTATCGGGTCTTACGGTCATTGTAAATCGGTATGAAACCCGTAAGCTGTGGGCAATAGCTCATGAAAACAGCCATAAAGCGCAAAAACGACGAGTATTTGGTTATAACACTCAAAAATGTATGGGTCTTACGACCGTTTTAAATCGCCCTAGAACCCCAAAACTATGGGAAATAGCTCATAAAAATGGCCATAAAGCGCGAAAACGGCGAGTTTTTGGTCATAACTCTCAAACATGTATCGGGTCATACGGTCGTTGTAAATCGCCCTAGAAGCCCAAAACTATGGGCAAAGATCACGAAAATAGCCGTAAAACACAAAAAAGCTGAGTTTTAGTCATATCTCTGAAATATGTATCGGGTCTTACTTTCATTGTAAATCGCCCTGGAACCCTAAAACTATGGGCAATAGCTCATGAAAACAGCAATAAAGCGCGAAAACGATGAGTTTTTGGTGTTAACTCTCAAACATGTATCGGGCTTTTCGGTCGATGTGAATCACCATGGAACCCCAAAAATGTGGGGAAGAGCTCATGAAAACGGCCATCAAGCGCGAAAACGACTTGTTTTTGGTCATCACTCTCAAACATGTATCGGGTCTTACGGTCGTTGTAAATCGCCCTAGAACCCCAAAGCTCATAAAAACGGCCGCAAAGCGCGAAAACGACGAGTTTTTGGTCAAAATTTACAAACATGTATTATGTCGTACGGTCGTTGAAAATCGCCCTACAACCCCAAAACTATGGGCAATAGCTCATGGAAAACAGCCATAAAATAGGGAAACAACGAGTTTTTGGTTATAACTCTCAGACATGTACCGATTCTTACGGTCGTTGAAAATTTTCATGGAACCCCAAAATTATGGACAATAGCTAATGAAAATGGCAATAAAGCACGAAAACGACGTGTTTTTTGTCATAACTCTCAAACATGTATCGGGCCTTACGGTCATTGTAAATCACCCTGGAACCCCAAAAATATGGTCACTAGCTCAAAAAAACAGCTGTAAAACTAAAAAATGAGGAGTTTTTTGTCATGACTCTCAAACATGTATCGGGTCTTACGGCTATTGTAAAATCGGTATGAAACCAGAAAATTGTGGGCAATAGCTCATGAAAACAGCCATAAAGCGTAAAAACGAAGAGTATTTGGTTATAACACCCAAAATGTCTCGGGTCGTATGACCGTTGTAAATCGTCCTAGAACCCCAAAACTATGCGCAATAGCTCATGAAAACAGCCATAAAGCACGAAAACGGTGAGTTTTTTGTCATGACTCTCAAACATGTATCGGGTGATACGGTCGTTGTAAATCACCCTAGAAGCCCAAAACTATGGGCAAAGATCGTGAAAATAGCCATAAAACACAAAAAAGCTGAATTTTTGGTCATATCTCTGAAACATGTATCGATCTTACTTTCGTTGTAAATCGCCCTGGAAGCACGAAACTATGGGCAATAGCTCGTGAAAACAGCAATAAAGCACGAAAACGACGAGTTTTTGGTCATAACTGTCAAACATGTATGGGGTTTTTCGGTCCTTGTAAATCACCATGGAACACCAAAAATGTCGGCAAGAGCTCATGAAAACGGCCATGAAGCGCGAAAACGACTTGTTTTTTAGACATCACTCTCAAACATGTATCTGGTCTTACTGTCGTTGTAAATCGCCCTAGAACCCCAAAAGCTCATAAAAACGGCCGTAAAGCTCGAAAACGACGTGTTTTTGGTCAAAATTCACAAACATGTATCAGGTTGTACGGTCGTTGAAAATCGCCCTACAACCCCAAAACTATGGGCAATAGCTCATGAAAAACAGCCATAAAATAGAGAAACAACGAGTTTTTGGTCATAACTCTCAAACATGTATCGAGTCTGACGATCATTGAAAATTGTCATGGCTACCCAAAATTACGGGCAATAGCTAATGAAAATGGCAATAAAGCGCAAAAACGACGTGTTTTTCTGTCATAACTCTCAAACACGTATCGGGTCTTACGGTCATTTTAAATCACCCCGGAACCCCAAAACTATGGTCACTAGCTCAAAAAAAAGTCGTAAAACAAAAAATGACGAGTTTTTTGTCATAACTCTCAAACATGTATCGGGTCTTACGGTCATTGTAAAATCGGTATGAAACCCGAAAGCTGTGGGCAATAGCTCATGAAAAAAACCATAAAGCGCAAAAACGACGAGTATTTGGTTATAACACTCAAAAATGTATGGGTCTTACGACCGTTGTAAATCGCCCTAGAACCCCAAAACTATGGGCAATAGCTCATGAAAACGGCCATAAAGCGTGAAAACGGCGAGTTTTTGGTCATAACTCTCAAATATGTATCGGGTCATACGGTCGTTGTAAATCGCCCTAGAAGCCCAAAACTAAGGGCAAAGATCAAGAAAATAGCCGTAAAACACAAAAAAGCTAAGTTTTTTGTCATATCTCGGAAACATGTATCAGGTCTTACTTTCGTTGTAAATCGCCCTAAAACCACGAAACTATGGGCAATAGCTCGTGAAAACAGCAATAAAGCGCGAAAACGATGAGTTTTTGGTCATAACTCTCAAACATGTATCGGGTTTTTGGTCGTTGTAAATCACCATGGAACCCCAAAAATGTGGGCAAGAGCTCATAAAAACGGCCATGAAGCGCGAAAACGACTTGTTTTTTAGTCATCGCTCTCAAACATATATCGGGTCTTACTGTCGTTGTAAATCGCCCTAGAACCCCAAAGCTCATAAAAACGGCCATAAAGCTCGAAAACGACGAGTTTTTGGTCAAAATTCACAAACATGTATCAGGTCGTACGGTCGTTGAAAATCGCCCTACAACCCCAAAACTATGGGCAATAGCTCATGAAAAACAGCCATAAAACAGAGAAACAACGAGTTTTTGGTCATAACTCTCAAACATGTATCGAGTCTTACGATCATTGAAAATTGTCATGGCTACCCAAAATTACGGGCAATAGCTAATGAAAATGGCAATAAAGCGCAAAAACGACGTGTTTTTCTGTAATAACTCTCAAACACGTATCGGGTCTTATGGTCATTTTAAATCACCCCGGAACCCCAAAACTATGGTCACTAGCTCAAAAAAAAGTCGTAAAACAAAAAATGACGAGTTTTTTGTCATAACTCTCAAACATGTATCGGGT
The DNA here is from genome assembly GCA_910589775.1 of Avena eriantha. NCBI lineage: Eukaryota > Viridiplantae > Streptophyta > Magnoliopsida > Poales > Poaceae > Avena > Avena eriantha. The sequence continues at coordinate 3,345,132 of OU342743.1, read as the reverse complement.
CTTACGGTCATTGTAAAATCGGTATGAAACCCGAAAGCTGTGGGCAATAGCTCATGAAAACAACCATAAAGCGCAAAAACGACCAGTATTTGGTTATAACACTCAAAAATGTATGGGTCTTACCACCGTTGTGAATCGCCCTAGAACCCCAAAACGATGGGCAATAGCTCATGAAAACAGCCATAAAGCACGAAAACGGCGAGTTTTTGGTCATAACTCTCAAATATGTATCGGGTCATACGGTCGTTGTAAATCTCCCTAGAAGCCCAAAACTATGGGCAAAGATCACGAAAATAGCCGTAAAACACAAAAAAGCTGAGTTTTTGGTCATATCTCGGAAACATGTATCGGGTCTTACTTTCGTTGTAAATCGCCCTAAAACCATGAAACTATGGGCAATAGCTCGTGAAAACAGCAATAAAGCGCGAAAACGATGAGTTTTTGGTCATAACTCTCAAACATGTATCGGGTTTTTGGTCGTTGTAAATCACCATCGAACCCCAAAAATGTGGGCAAGAGCTCATGATAACGGCCATGAAGTGCGAAAACGACTTGCTTTTTAGTCATCACTCTCAAACATGTATCGGGTCTTACGGTCATTGTAAATCGCCCTAGAAACCCAAAGCTCATAAAAACGGCCGTAAAGCTCGAAAACGACGTGTTTTTGGTCAAAATTCACAAACATTTATCAGGTCGTATGGTCGTTGAAAATCGCCCTACAACCCTAAAACTATGGGCAATAGCTCATGAAAAACAGCCATAAAACAGAGAAACAACGAGTTTTTGGTCATAACTCTCAAACATGTATCGAGTCTTACGGGTCATATAACCGTTGGAAATCGCCATAGAACCAAAAACGGCAATAATGTATCCAGTCTTACGGTCATTGTAAATCACCTTGGAACCCTAAAACTATGGTCAGTAGCTCAAAAAACAGCCCTAAAACAAAAAAATGTCATGTTTTTTTGTTAGAAATCTCAAAACATGTATCGGATCTTACGGTCATTATAAAATCGTTATGAAACCCGAAAACTGTGTGCAATAGCTCATGAAAACAACTATAAAGCGCAAAAACGACGAGTTTTTGGTTATAACACTCAAAAATGTATCGGGTCTTACGACCGTTGTAAATCGCCATAGAACCCCAAAACTACGGGCAATAGCTCATGAAAACGGCCATAAAGGGCGAAAACGGCGAGTTTAACCGATACATGTATCACGTCATACAGTCGTTGTAAATCGGCCATAGTTTTGGGGTTCTATGGCGATTTACAACGGTCGTAAGACCTGATACATTTTTGAGTGTTATAACCAAAAACTCGTTGGTTTTGCGCTTTATGGTTGTTTTCATGAGCTATTTCCCAAAGTTTTCGGGTTTCATACCGATTTTACAATGACCGTAAGACCTGATACATGTTTGAGAGTTATGACAAAAAAAACTCGTCATATTTTTGTTTTACGGCAGTTTTTTGAACTAGTGACCATAATTTCCAGGTTCCACGGTGATTTACAATGACCGTAAGACCCGATACATGTTTGAGAGATATGACCGAAATCACGTCGTTTTCGTGCTTTGTTGTCGTTTTCATTAGCTATTGCTGTTTTCATGAGCTATTTCCCATAGTTTTGGGGTTCCAGGGCAATTTAGAACGAAAGTAAGACCCAATACATGTTTCAGAGATATGACCAAAAACTCATATTTTTGTGTTTTACGGCTATTTTCACAAAAAGGCTAGAATAAGCGCGCGTGTTCCCGAGCGCGCTCTGTAATTGCTGATGTTGCTACATGTGGCATCTGGAGAGTCCTTTGTGCGTTGTCCCTAGCCTTCCCCGCACGACACGTGGTGCCTACAGAGAGGAGTGGTGGTCCTTTTTCCCCCTTCTTTTTAGATTCAAACTCGAAAAATGTGATATCTTTTAAACGAATAATCCAAATTGAGATCCGTTTTCACAATTGCGCTAGTCGCATCAAGATCTACAAAACTAGATCCCATATGATAGGTTTTGTAGAAGTTCTTGTTTTGCACTGCCCTAGGACCCTACATTGCATTGCCTTTGGTTGTGGTGCATGACATGATGTCCTGGCGATGCACTGCCTTTTTCTTCTGCATTGCACTGCCTTCGGTCGTGTGTACGGAACGATGTCCTAGCACTGCAGTGTCTGCATACTGCCTTTTTGTATTTAATTGCTCTGCCTTCAAACACAGTGCACTGCAAGGTATGTTGTTAGTGCACTACTTGTGCACTGCCGTTTTGTGTTGTGTTACACAGCCTTCGGTCGCAGTGCACGTAACGATGTCCTAGCAGTGCACCAGTCGTGCACTGCTTGTTTATACTGTGTTGCACTGCCTTCGAGCGCAGTGCACCAGTCGGCTACAGACCCTTTCGTGGATTTTTGATCGGGTACTTAGGGTTTTCGTCCCGAGGGCATCTTATAGTCGGAAGGCGAGGCCGAGGGGGTGCCGGAGGCGGCCACACAAGCCCCTGGCGCGGGCTAGGCTGGGCCGCGCGGCCAGGTGGTGTGGTGGTCCCCTGGCCCCTCTCCGTCTTGTATTCTGGAATCTGATGACTTCCGGAAAAATAGGCACTTTGGCTTTTGTCCCGTCCAATTCCGAGAATATTCATTTTCTGACTTTCCTGGAACCAAAAACTGCAGAAAATAGGCAGCTGGCATTGTGGCCCTTGTTAATAGGTTAGTCTAAGAAATCATATCAAAAGTACTCCAAAGTGTGGACAAAACCCAAGGAAGTGGATAAGACCAAGCATGGAACATCAAAAATTGTAGATACATTTGCAATGTATCATGCACTACTCGTGCACTGCCTTGTTTGTTGCGTTGCACTGCCTTCGATCACAGTTCACGAGACGATGTTCTGCCAGTGCACCAACCGTGCACTTCCTGTTTATACCGTGTTGTACTGTCTTTGATCGCAGTGCACGGGGCGATCCAGTGGTAGTTTACAGTTTTTTCTCTTTTTTCCATGTTGCACTACTCTTTTTACATATACTACTGCCTACATATTTGTTTACCACGCACGTCTAATAGCAAAATCAGTACACTAGCAGAGCAGCAACGTGGCCACGTGGCGATCGGGAAGAGCAGGACGGGACTGATGCGCCCACGCGTGTCCGGCCACACGTCGCCGTCCTCTCCAGAGCGCGCGCTTGCGCTAGTCTCCCTCTTTTCTTCCGGTATTACGAGAACAATGGTTGTTCAAATAATTACCGTATTCCATAAAGGATGGGTGAACTTTTACAAGTCTAGTTGGAGAAATCACATCCATAAACATTATTGCTAAAATGTCGTAAGACAAATGATTGGAAGATCACGTATGAAGTGACATCGTTGTTTGAATTATATTGGAAAGTAAACATGAATAAACTCCATGTTGATGGATTTTTGGAGTCTTTTGATTTTGATCAATTGACGCTTGTGAAAGTTTCCTGGAGATAATTGAAACTCCGTCCATAGGCCAAAGAGGAACGGATGACTAACTTATTGGATATTATGCATGTTGATGTATATAGTCCATTATGTGTAGCCATATGTGATGGATCTTTTTGCTTCATATGCTTTATCCTGAACTTCGAGTGAATATATCTATATATTTACTTAATAACGAAGAAGTATGAAACATTTGAAAATTGTTCAAAGACTTTCAAGATGAAGTGAAAAGTCATTGTAACAAGAAAATAAAAGAGTTTATGATTTGATCATAAAGGAAGATATTTGAGTTACAGGTTTAGCAAAACACCTAACATTTCAGGAATTGTTCCATGAATTTGCATTTCCCGATAAACCACAGGAGTATGGTATGTTCGAGAGATCAAATCAAACCTTGTTTGACATGGTAAGATCAAAGGTGTCATTTATATAACTGCCATTATGTTTTAAGCATTAAAGCTTTAGAGACTACCGCTTTTACACTGAAAAGAGCACCATCGTGTTCCGTTGAAATGACACCATATGAGTTATGGTTTGGGATAAAACCCGAATTGTATTTTCTTAAATTTTGGTATGCCATGCATAAGTAAAATGTTTACAACCAAAGTCGGATAAGCACGTCTTTGTACGTTATCCCAAAGAATTTGTTGGGAATTTCTCCATAACACCGAGGACAAAAGATTTTGTCGCTCGGAACGTCAAGTTTCTTGAGAAGGAATTTTTCGTGAAAAGTTAAGTGGGAGGACAATAGAACTTTGATAAGTTTGTTGAACCTTAGCTATATGTGCTAAGTGGCGCAGCGCTGGAAAGTGTCCCGGTGGCGGCCACAATGCTCATGGCTCCCGTGATTACAAAGGGTGTGATCTTGGAGATTAGAGTTCCTATTGAACCATGTGGGTCGGTAAGAATCAAATAGTAAGATTTGAAACATAAGTCGTTATTGTTTGACAATGATGAATTGACTTCATGCAAAGAATCAATGATGGGCCCTGACTCCATAAAATTACTAGAAGTCATAGAATCTGTGATAGTATCCATACACGAGAAATCAAGTTTATGAACTTGGAAGACCCTCCGGAAAGGCGTGAAGCCTATCGGTCGTGTTTGGATCTATAAAGAAATAGACATGGATGTTTAACATCTATGAAATTGTCGACATGTCAGAAAGAAGTTTACGGCAATGTTCAAGGAGTTGACTATGACAAGATTTCATCTTTCATAGCGATATTTAGTCCTGACGGATTAATGTAGCAACCACTACATATAATTTGGTATATGGTAGTTGAATAAACAAAACAAGGTTCTTATAATAGAATGGTTACCTAGGACGTGTACATGACACGGTCCGAAGGATTTTGTTAATTCAATGGGTGCTAAAAGGGCATGCAAACTTCAATAGTTGAAGTGAGCATAGCGGAGTTGGAATCTTCACCATGATGAAAATGTTAAAGGAGTTTAATTTCATTGGAGATGATGAAGATGCTTGCATTTGCAAGAAATTAAGTGGGAGCGCTGAGACAAATTTCCAATACATTATGTAGAGTACATATTGTTGATTGGAAATGATATATCTTTTATTGACACAAGTTAATAATTTCATTAAAATAAGATTTCGATGAAAGACTTGGGAAAACCAGAATATTTGCCATCAATGTCTATATGGTTAGATTGAGGCGCTAATATGGTTATGCCAGACGTACATATATGAGATATTGAAAGGGTTCAATATGGAAATAACAAGAAAGGTTCTTGTTGCACGGAAATGATTGTATCAAGATTCAAGTGTTTCAACACTTGGTGAGTAAAATCACATGAATATTTTGATCGATTATACCGTGATATGTATATATCCAGATATGTCCTATGCTCTAAATGTTATGAGCACATACCAGAATGATTCATAAGATGATCATTGGACGATAGTAAATATATTCTTATGAGCTTTGGAAGAACTAAGAATATATCATGTATAAGTGACAAATAGTTGAAGGTAGTTCATTGTAAAGTGTTACATTGATACTAGTTTTGTCACAAGATGCAAATTAAATTTATCTCAATTTAGACTATGGGTGGCACAATGTAATGGAAAGGATGTTCCATGATGGATTTGGATGAGTTCCAAAGTTGAGATATTGTGACGGATACTACAACAAAAGGCTAAGTATATGACTGTTATAGTAGCAGCAAATGAGGACATTTGTGTTAAGTAGTTTGTTATCAAACTAGGTGTGGTTCAAAGTGGGCTAATACTATGAAGATATATTGTATGCCAATAATATCAACATATTTTAACCCGAACAAACTAAAGGTCTCACGAAAGGACCAAATTTATACAATGCCATCTCATTTGAGAATGAGTGATGCATAGAGACGCAAAGACATGCAAATACACACGGGCCTGAAACTGTTAGATCCGGAGATTATGTTAACCACTAGCAATCACGTATATGCAACACCAGAAAGCCATAGGTGTTCTATACGCAAAGTTTTTCAAACTAGATTATTGACTCTAGTGCAAGTGGGAGACTAAAGGGAATATGCCCGAGAGGCAATAATAAAGTGGTTATTATCTTATTCCTTGTTTATGATAAATTTTTATTTTGCATGCTATAATTGTATTGATTGGAAACATCAATACATGTGTGTTTAATAAACAAATAAAGGTTCCTCGTTATGCCTCTCTTATAGACTAGCTCGTTGATTAACAAGATGATCAAGGTTTCCTGATCGTGGACATTGGATGTTGTTAATAACGAGGTCGCAGTATTTATGAAATGATGTGATGAACATTCATCCGAAGTATAGCATTACAGTCAAAGTCATTATGTTTATATTGCTATAACATCATACGAAGTAATCTTAGTCCTTAGACCATGAGATCATGTTAATTGCTAACATCGGAAGAGTGACTTGAGAACATTGAACGTCACACCGTAAAAGGGTGACTATAAAGGTGGGTTCAGATACTTCAAAGGTGTTATGTTGAGGCTCATGGATCAAGAATGGGATTTGTCCATCCCGATGACGGATAGATATACTCTGGGCCCTCTCAGTGATATCACCTTAAGATAGCTTGCAAGCAAGTGATGTGATCGCTAGAATGTTATATCACGGGAACGAGAAAAGAGTGCATGTCGGTAACCAGATCAAACTAGGTATTTGGATGCCGATGATCGAATCTCGGACATGTAATATATCGCGAGACAAAGGGATTTAGTTATGACGTTAAAGGTTCACACGATCATAAGAGTCATCATTGAATATGTGGGAGTCAGTATGGATCTCCAGGTCCCGCTTCTGATTATTGATCTGAGAGGGGTCTCGATCATGTCTGCATTATTCACGAACCGTATAAATCATTATAATGGCAATACGCCGAGTTACAGAGATAGGTTCATTGTGCGAGGTGTTGCATGTTGTACGTAGCAATCTGAGAGGTTGTGCCCTAAAGGCTCCCATAGGTCCGGTTTATAAAGGCACCAGAACCTATGGTTACAGTGAAAGTACCTTCATGGACAAGGTAAAGAGTCCTACACTAATACGAACTAGTTGTTCGTGTCTTGCACTCCAAGCCTCCGAGTACGTTGGTGATGACCCACAGGTATAGGGGGTCTATCACAGTATTTTCGAGGGAAGTGAAACCCAATTTATTGATTCGACACAAGGGGAGCCAAAGAATATTTATCAGCCTTAACAACTGAGTTGTCAATTCAGCTGCACCTCGAAAAAATCTTGCTCACAGCAGTTTATCAGTAGCAACAGTTTTGTAGTAGGAATAGTAAAGTAACAACAGTAGTAAAGCAAAGATAGTAGTAATAAAAGCAGTAAACAGTGGGATTCGAGTGCGGTAGGCATAGGGATGGATGGACGGGCGTTGCATGGACAAGACAATACATAGGGCAATTGCAGATAAATAAGATAAAGCACCCAAGTACTAGACAATCCTAGGCATGTGTTCCATATATAGTCATATGTGCTCGCAATGAGAACTTGCACAACATCTTTTGTCCTGGTAGCCCGTTTGCAGCGGGGCCTCAAGGGAACTACTGGCAATTAAGGTGCTCCTTTTAATAGAGAACCGGAGCAAAGCATTAACACTCCCTGAACACATGTGATCCTCACATTAAAGTCTTTCCCTTCCGGTGATCCCGATTTCTGTCACTTCGGGGCCATAGGTTCCGGACAACAATGTGTGTATACAACTTGTAGATAAGACCAAGAACAATACTATCATGATGAATCAATAACAAGTTCAGATCTGAAATCATGGCACTCGGGCCCTAGTGACAAGCATTAAGCACAACAAGTTGCAACAAAGTCATAAAGCACTAATAAAAGATACTAGGCACCATGCCCTAACAATCTGATGCCATTACATGAACGATCTCATCTAATCCCTACCATCCCCATAGCCTACAGAGGGGGATTACTCACTCATAGATGGGGAAACATGGATGGTTGATGAAGATGATGGTGGAGATCGATGGTGATGGCTCCGAGGGCACTTCCCCGTCCCGGCAGGGTGCCGGAACAGAGACTTTTTGTCCCCCGAATCTCCCCTTCGGTGGCGGCGGCATAGCGGAACTTTTCGTGGAAAAACTTCGAACCCCCCGAAGTTTTTAGGTCAGAAGGCTTCTTATAGGCGAAGAGGGAGACCGAGGGGGTGCCTGGGGCCACCACACCATGCCCTGGCGCGGCCAGGCCCAGCCCGCGCCTGGGGGGTTTGGCCAGCCCCTGGCCCTCCTTCGTCTCGTATTCTGGCTCCTGGAGTCTTCTGGAAAAATAGGCACTTTGGTTTTTGTCCCGTCCAATTCCGAGAATATTCATTTTCTGACTTTCCTGGAACGAAAAACAGCAGAAAACAGGCAGCTCGCACTGCGGCTCTTGTTAATAGGTTAGTCCAAGAAATCATATGAAAAGTACTCCAAAGTGTGGACAAAACACAAGAAAGTCGATAAAACCAAGCATGGAGCATCAAAAATTATAGATACATTTGCAATGTATCAACATCCCCAAGCTTAACTCCTGCTCGTCCTCGAGTAGGTAAGTGATAAAAAGAAAGAACAATTTTTGAGGTGACATGCACCATCAAAGACTTGATCAAAGTATTTGTAAAACATTCAAAGCTGGGATCATAGTACTTCAATCATAACATGAAAGACAAAGTTCTATCAATAAGACAAAGAAACTATGATGCAACATGAAAAGGCACAAACAAAAGATTCATGAATAACAATGCTTTGCAAGACGTTTGTTTGTTTCACATAAAGAAAACATAGCAAAGTGGCGTTCAGCTTGTCCCTCATAGAGTAGCAAACATAAATGCATAGGACACCTTCAAAGTTTACAAGAGTGACTAGATACAAATAGTTTAAAACAAGCACTATCAAGGTATGCATCAATCAACAAGTCTTGAGACAATTCACATAGAACTAAGAATGGCCACTATGCTCTCAAGAAAGTGCTCATAGAATGTGTGGAGACTCAACAAGGAAATGAAAAGATTTTGAAAAGTTTGAAAGGCTTCCAAATGCTGAAAGTATGGTACTCGTTAGCTTTGAGCTCTAATTGCCCCTATCATAGGCATCTTTAATGTGGTTAAAGTGAAAGTGACACAACTAACAGGATATGCTTGACAAGTTATAAATCAAAGTCTCATGCCCCTTACTTACAAAGACCGATCCTCATGCTACTCAACTTCAGTCACATGTAAGCTCTTGTCATTGTAAGTATGTACGTATCATAGAGAACCGCCAACGGGGTACCCCTTGCACATGACACAGGAGCTATCCCATAATCAAAATGACAAGGCAAGCAGACAATGAGCATCCTAGCAATCTTTTTATTTACTATGTGCATAGGTTTTTATTGAGGATGCTTCATAGAATGCTCATTATGGTTATGCTGCAAGTTTCCACCATGATTAGGCATGGCTTAGGCTAGCAGCCCAGGCGTTTCTCTAACATACATACAAACTCCATGATCTTACAAGTTCCACTTTTATTTCACACTGCCAGGATCCATAAGCAAAAGAACATGATATCAACGAGGTACTAAGTACCAGTGCAATGTTGAAAGCGTTCCCCATGATACATGGTTCTACTAACTTCAACTTATAAAGCGCAAGAATATACGCAACAAAGAAGGACGCAATGGTTTAGGTTTATTAAATGCAGGAAAATAAAGTGTGCAATCAAGTTCGTGAGAGCTTTACTAACTAACTTTCTCATAACAAGCAAACATTTTATTCGGAAGAAAACAAGGCATACTGAATATGCACGGAAGTAGAAAATGATGCTAATAGGTAGGTATGGTGGATACTTTGGCAAAATTTGGTTTAAGGGAGTTGGAAACATGAGTAAAACACTCACTGTAAGTGAAGGCTAGCAATAGTAAGGGAGCGACAAACGAGATAGGAATAATGGCCATAATCATGCAGAGCGACAAAAAATCATTGATCAAAGAATAAAGTGATACTACAAGTTGAAAACTAAAGGATCATAAGGCTTGTGGTGACTTGGCATAGTCATAACATGGTGTGAACATGTGCCAAGTCAACCCAAATAAAGCATCAAAGGAGAATACCACTATACTATGCTTTAATATGCTAAAACAACGCATGATTCATCCAAGGCACATTAAGCAATATCAATTGTTCATAACAAGTCATGCTATAGAAAAGAATACTAAGCATAAATCCAAAACAATACCAAGCATGGCATGACAAAACATAGGCCACAGTCAAAAACAAACTCTCTTTACCACTTAAGCATGAGCTTTCCTACTCTTTTCCAAACCAAACCAAACCAAACCAAACTATTTGAACACCAATGCAAGAAATAGGAGGTCCAACCAATTTATTCAGCAAACTAAGCAAACCACGCAACACAAAAACCAAAACGAAAAACAAAAAAGAAGACGCTCCAAGAACAACACAACTGTGCATGAAACAATAAAAATGAAGTGTTTGGAAGAAACCTGGGATTTTTATTGATGAAGAAGGGGATGCCTTGGGCATCCCCAAGCTTTTACGCTTGTACTTATTGGATATTTCTTGGGGTGACATGCGTGGCATCCCCAAGCTTGAGCTTTAGTCCATCCTTCATCTCATTACTCATTCCTTCCATACACCTGGAATTTTTCCTTCATACAAAACTTCACACAATCTCATTAGCAACATTAGTGCACTTAAGATAAATAAGTCTTAAGGTTCAGTTCTAACACCAAATAAACTTCCATTAGAGCACTAACTACTGTAGCACTTCCCTCAAAAATCTCAATTCCCCAAAGGAACTCAAGAAGGAACTAACAAGAAGCAAATGCAGAAAAATGGCAGAAATCTGTCAAAACAGACCAGCAGGTAAAGACGAATTTTTCGAAGACCTTCTGTTGCTCAAATCAAAAAGTGTTGAACTAACGAAAGTTAGATAACAACCTGGGGCAGAAGCAAAAACAATTTTAGCTCAATCGGACGTACAGAGCTCTCTCAGGAATGTTTACGGTGAAGCACAGAAATCTGTTTCGGGACAGCAACTTTCCCAATCATTACTTCACTCCCATTAGAGGTTACTCTTGGCACAAAAAGCAAATAAAAAGGATAAGGAGAGGTTATTACTGAAGTAATAACTTCCAAGACTCATCTAAAACTTTGGGGTTATCTCCCAATAAGTACTTTTCTTTAACGCCTTTAGGTTAGGCAAAAGCAAAAACTAAAATGGATAGAATAGAAGTAAGCGGAGATAATCATGGTGAAAACATTGTTTTGTTCAATGAAATCCTTTTGTTAACAAGGTTGATCAGGTCTTGTTACCAAAACAATTTCATATGAGACAGAACTTTGTATCCCACTAATGATTATGTTACCTCAACCTTGATAGCAATGGTCCCAATCATAATAGTTTCAAATTTTTCTCTTCGTATGGGACAATATATTTCTCCAACTTGAATGCCATCAACATGTTCAATTGAATTCAAACCATAAGTCCTTTCAATATTCTTGAGGAAACAGACAATGTGTTCATTGAAGGTCACCTTCCCTTGATTACAATTAATAACAGCTCATGCAGTATTTAAGAAAAGGTCTCCCAAGAATAATAGACATATTATCATCTTCAGGCATAAAAGTTTGAGAGGATGCTCTCATAAGAAATATGAAGTGAAGTAAAAGAGAGCATCAAGAAGCAAATCCAAAACACATTGAAGTCTAACCCACTTCCTATGCATAGGAATCGTGTATGCAAATAAATTCACAAAGAACAAAGAGACAAGCATAGGAAGATAAAACAAGAGTAACTTCAGCACATAGAGAGGTGTTTCAATACCATGAAAACTTCTACAACCATATTTTCCTCTCTCATAATAATTTTCAGTAGCCTCATGAATATACTCAACAATATAACTATCACATAAAGCATGCTTTTCATGATCTACAAGCACTAGAGCTTTATTATAAACACTTTCAAAAGAATCCTCAGGAACATAACATTCATCCTCCTTTAGTAAGCATGGGGGACAATCAAATAATGTAAGGGATAAAGAGTTACTCTCATTAGAAGGTAGGCATGGGTAGCTAATCCATTCTTCCTCCTTTTGTTCATCACTCTCCTCCTCTTTTTCATCTAATGAGATTTTAGGTTCATCAATTTCTTCTTCCATAGGATCCTGCAAGGCATTAGTCTCTTCCATTTGTGGAGAGCATCTATTAAAATACTCAAGAATAGAGCTATTTTCATCCTTGTAATTATCAAAGCAAAATTTAAGTATATTATAAACCTCATACTTATAAGGTGAATCATCAATATTTTCAAGCAAACTAGCAAGTTCAAAAGCACCCTTCCAAGCAATAAATTCTTCAATTTGTTCCGCATCATAAAAGTCATAAATTCCTTTAGAATAGGAAGATATGCTATCATTATCATTATACTCACACTGAAAAGGGAGGTGTTTATACCTCTTTCTGCAACGAGATTCATCACAGCAATAAGTAACATTATAAGTAGAGCACACGTTTCTAGCAATGGTATACAATCTATCAATTTGTTCCCATAAGTGTTTCCCTTTTTGTGACAAACGGCGTTCCTTATAATAATATTTTTGATCTTCCGTGAACCCACCTTGCCAATAAGCTTCAGTTTCAAAGAAACTAACCATTGACAACAAGCATGATAAAGCAAGACAATAACAGACCAACGAGAATAACAACTAGAGTAGGAACTACTTTTTTGTATTTTTGATAAAGAAACAAGCAAACAAGGAGAAAGATAAACTTAGCTTGAACAATAGTGATTCCAAGTGAACTTGATAAATAAAGCTATGCTCCCCGGCAACGGTGCCAGAAAATAGTCTTGATGACCCACAAGTATGGGGGTGTATCGCAGTATTTTCGAGGGAAGTGAAACCCAATTTATTGATTCGACACAAGGGGAGCCAAAGAATATTTATCAGCCTTAACAACTGATTTGTCAATTCAGCTGCACCTGGAAACAATCTTGCTCATAGCAGTTTATCAGTAGCAACAGTTTTGTAGTAGGAATAGTAAAGTAACAACAGTAGTAAAGCAAAGATAGTAGTAATAAAAGCAGTAAACAGTGGGATTCGAGTGCGGTAGGCATAGGGATGGATGGACGGGCGTTGCATGGACAAGACAATACATAGGGCAATTGCAGATAAATAAGATAAAGCACCCAAGTACTAGACAATCCTAGGCATGTGTTCCATATATAGTCATATGTGCTCGCAATGAGAACTTGCACAACATCTTTTGTCCTGCCAGCTCGTTTGCAGCGGGGCCTCAAGGGAACTACTGGAAATTAAGGTGCTCCTTTTAATAGAGCACCGGAGCAAAGCATTAACACTCCCTGAACACATGTGATCCTCACATCAAAGCCTTTCCCTTCTGGTTATCCCGATTTCTGTCACTTCGGGGCCATAGGTTCCGGACAACAACGTGTGTATACAACTTGCAGATAAGACCAAGACAATACTATCATGATGAATCAATAATAAGTTCAGATCCGAAATTATGGCACTCGGGCCCTAGTGACAAGCATTAAGCACAACAAGTTGCAACAAAGTCATAAAGCACTAATAAAAGATACTAGGCACCATGCCCTAACAATCTGATGCCATTACATGAACGATCTCATCCAATCCCTACCATCCCCATAGCCGACAGCGGGGGATTACTCACTCATAGATGGGGGAAACATGGATGGTTGATGAAGATGATGGTGGAGATAGATGGAGATGGCTCCGGGGTACTTCCCCGTCCCGGCAGGGTGCCAGAGCAGAGACTTTCTATCCCTCGAATCTCCCCTTCGGTGGCGGCGGCACAGCGGAACTTTTTGTGGAAAAACGTCGAACCCCCCGAATTTTTTAGGTCAGAAGGCTTCTTATAGGCGAAGAGGGAGACCGAGGCGGTGCCTGGGCCACCACACCATGCCCTGGCGCGGCCAGGCCCAGCCCGCGCATTGGGGGGTGTGGCCAGCCCCTGGCCCTCCTTCGTCTCGTAATCTGGCTCCTCGAGTCTTCTGGAAAAATAGGCACTTTGGCTTTTGTCCTGTCCAATTCCGAGAATATTCATTTTCTGACTTTCCTGGAATCAAAAACAGCAGAAAACAGGCAGCTGGCACTGTGGCTCTTGTTAATAGGTTATTCCAAGAAATCATATGAAAAGTACTCCAAAGTGTGGACAAAACACAAGAAACTGGATAAAACCAAGCATGGAGCATCAAAAATTATAGATACATTTGCAATGTATCAGTCGGTGACACCTGCGTAGCCTTCCTTTATCTGGCATGGGCCTCCCTTCCGGATCCATGTAACTGGGCCACCTAGCAGGCCATAGGCCTTGCTACCAACTATGGGCCACCCGGGTTATCTGGATTATGGATGTGCTATGGTGATACCTAATGGCTCTGAAATATAGCCATCTACGTCCACATTTAAAATGGATATTATTCATATTTTTGATGAAATATCTTTCTAAACCCTGCCAATAATACTGAATGATCAAAGGGGTATGCAATCCTTTCTTGCTATTTTCCCTGCGCAGATAATGCCGTTTGATGATGGGAATCACTACATTAAAGTCAAAGATACGAGATTTCCAACAACCCGAAGAAACTAGGAGTCATGAAGTGGAGGCAGACGCTTTAATGACCAACTATACGACAGGAATAAAATTTCGGCCGTATAGTTGCCGCCGCCACCGCTAGGACAAACAGAACAACTTTCATGAAGGGACCCCTATATAAAGAGGCCTCGGGCGACGAGAAATAGACCCCAGCTCGCCCCCTCGCCACCAGAACCCTGCATCCACAACACTAAAGAGCCGCCGGAGGAATAGATTTAGATCTAATCTCCAAACCATTCTCCACCACCATAGCCATATTCCACCACTTGTAATAGTAGATCTCATCTTCGATTGGCGACATTGTAAGACTAATTGCTATCAATCTCATGATTTCCGTGCAGTGTTTATGATCTTTGATTTCATCTCTATGTGTGAGTAATTCTCCTTGGGCTAAGGGCTTCGGCCTAGCCATGTAGCTTTTGTGCACGTTATTTATCATAGATGGGATCATGTATTAGTTTGTATGACATGATGATTACTGTATCCTCTCTTGCCTCAATCCAAGGACTTGTCACGTACCCAAGACCCCGAGGATTGAGCTAGGTATAGGGAGTACGAGTAATGACTAATATGCAGGTTGGGAACCCTAGTGACAGAAGGGGCAGTACGGCTATATTTGAGGGATTTACTTGGGATTAACGGTCACGTCACTATGCATATCATTAGTTCTCTTTCTTCTATGGATGAGACTAGTAGGTTATTGCTATAAGCAGTTGTGGAGGCAATAGCAATTATGGATGCACTACCCACATAATTTATCTTGCTCTAAGAATTACATGCATATTTTATTATAATCTTTTATTCCCATCAGATGTTTTGCACAACTACAGGTGAGACCGAAAGCCCTAGGCCCTCTCTCTCCATCATCGACAACAACAAAAGATAGCAAACTCTTGGTCCGGTAAACACAAAAAGAATTCTAAACTCCTGAAGGTCCGTTAAAGTAACTTCACTACGCTTTTTGCTTCCCCAGGATTCGATAAACCTTGGTCTACTAGAGAAAAAGAGCTATACTACATCCGTAATCCAGATCAAAGGTATCAACCCTTTTTCTAGCGCCGTTGCCGAGGAAGCAATAGCTACCCTTGTGAGGTTAGTAGGAACCTTGCTAGTGTTAATTCTTGTTTTTAATTTTTAGTTCACTTTTAGTATTTATTTGAAAACCAAAAACATTAATTAGTCTTTAAATTCTTGTTTTTACTATTATAAGTCTCTGTTTAAGAAAACCCAAAAACTTAGGAAATATGGTTGAAAAGAAGCTTGGGAAGTTTGCTACTCCCAATAATGATTATTTGCGTACTCCTATTACCCAGCTAGCAATTACTGCTGGTGATTATGAAATTAAGCCCCACTATTTAAGTTTGGTTCAACATAATCAATTTGGAGGCTCTGTTGTTGAGGACAGAGGTATGCACTTGAACACTTTCACTGAAATATGTGATATGATGCGCATAAAAGATGTTGACCCCGATGCTGTCAAATTGCATTCATTTCCTTTCTCTCTTATAGGAAGAGCAAAAGAATGGTTGATATCTTTGCCTAGAAATACTATTACATCATGGGTGGAATGTACTTCTTTATTTATGACTAAATTTTTCCCACCTGCAAAGACTATGCAACTAAGATCTAATATTACTGGTTTTAGACAGGAAGAGCGTGAGCCACTAGCGCTTGCATGGGAGAGGATGAAAGAATGCATGAGAAACTATCCCAGTCACGGGATGGAAGATTGGTTAATTCTCCATTTATTTTATAATGCTCTTAACCTGTGTCTAAGTCTATGCTTGATACTGCAGCTAGAGGAACATTTGTGAGTAAACATATTTCCAAAGCAAAGCAGCTGCCAGACAATATGCAAGACAACCATGCCCTATGGCATGTGGATAGATCAAACACGAAGAAGGTGAACACCGTCTCACCACAAGAAAATGAAGAACTCAATGCTAAGTTGGATTAGCTCATATTAGCAGTAAAAGGTAAGGAAAGCTAGGTAAGAGCTATCCCAGAATCAAATATTGAATATATGGACTTCATAGCTCGTAATGATTAAAACCCTGGTTGGAAGAAGAATTATAATCCTAATTTTCAGAAACATTATTCTAGTCCTGCAGGTAACTCTAATAATAATATGGGAACTAGTAATGGTAGTCTCCAGGAAACACTTAAGTCTTTCATAGACTCACAAAATGAGCAAAACAATATTCTTGTTAAAGTAACGGAGAATCATGATGCTATGCTTCGTAAATTATCTAACCAATCTGTTAGTTTGAGGAATGATTTGCAGGCCCTCCAACGAGGATTGTTGAGGCACAGCTAGGTAAGATAACCGAGAGTCAAACTCTCATTCTAGATAAATTTGCAGGTAAAGCTGAGCCCAATCCTGTTGAAGACTTTATGATGATAAGAATCCAAAGGGAGGAGCCTGAAGAACTTGATTATAGTAATGCTCCTTCACCAAATTACACCGTTGAAGATCTTGTAAAAAGGATCAATATCAAGATTCCGATAAGTGAAGGAAATGAAGAAGCCATGTACCAACACTTCTTTAATCAGGTGGCAGTAAAGGTACGTGGGCTTGAGGAAGAATATAAGAAAATTGTTGAAAAAATACCTGTGAAACTTGATTATATATTTGACCCTACTATTAAGATTAAAATTGGGGCCAATGAGATAGCTCCACTTTGTGATCTAGGTGCAAGCGTCTCAACAATTCAGAAAAGTCTTTTTAATAAGTTAAATCTTGGCTCTATTGAAAACACTGAGTTTAAATTGCATCTAGCAGATTCTACCTACAAACAAATTGTAGTAATTAAGGAGAATACTTTAGTATACATTAAAGGATGTCCCGCTCTTACTGATTTTGTTATTGTTGACATGCCTGAAGATGCTACTGCTCCTATTATATTAGGCCATCCATTTTAACAACAATTAAGGCTTTGATTAATCTATAGGAAGGGAACATGAAGCTCCAATTGCCTTCGCGGGATCCTTTTGTTATTCATTTTCCTAGGAAGAAGAAATCCAAGCATGATGAAAAGGAGGCCATCACTTTGAAGGCCAACTATTTTGTAGTGGGTGTTCCACTCATCTATCCTAAGTAAGTGTTGGAGATATTCCCAAGAGGCAATAATAAAATGGTTATTATTATATCTTTGTGTTTATCATAAATGTTTACAGCTCATTGATGGCCCAAAACATATCGAGCTTGTTGGGGAACCCCAAGAGGAAGGTATGATGAGCATAGTAGCAAGTTTTCCCTCAGTATGAAACCAAGGTTATAAATCCAGTAGGAGCAAGGAAACACCCCAAAGGTGTAGCTAGCTGAACGTTGGCAGGGCGCACTACCGGTGCCAGCAGCACCGTGGATACCTGCACAACACAACCACAGAACTTTGCCCCCAACTTGCGATGAGGTTGTCAATCTCATCGGTTTTGCTGAAAACAAAGGATTAAACGTATCGAATGGAAGGAAGTAATAGTTTGAAGAAAGTAAACACAAAGTAGTAAACAGTTTGTAGATTGAATGTAAAAGAAAGGACCGGGGTCCATAGTTCACTAGAGGTGGCTCTCCTTAAGATAGATAACATGTTGGGTGAACAAATTACAGCGGGGCAATTGACAAACATCGAGAAAGCAATACATGCATATACTAATCATCTTGACTCCTTTGAGATTCGATTGGGCATTACACCATTATACATAGACCGCCATCCAACTGCATCTATGACTAATAATCCTCCTTCAGGTTATCATCCGAACCCCCTCCAGTATTAAGTTGCAAGCAACAGATTATTGCATTACGAATTGCGTGTAAAGTAAACAATATGATTGTTCTATGAACAAAGGATTGTTGTTTTCTCCCTAGTAGCAACAGCACATCTAGTACCTTAGAGATTTCTGTCACTTCCCTAGATTACCAGAGGCATGAACCCACTATCGAGCATAAATACTAACTCTTGGAGTTGCTAGCATCTACTTGGCCAAGATAGCTACTAACAACGGAAAGCATGCAAGATCACAAATAACAAACACATGATAGAATCAATAATCAATGTGAAATAGCATCTCAATATCCATCGGGTCCCCGCAAACACAACATGTATGGATTACAAATAGATGATCTTGATCATGAACGGAGCTCACAAGTTCTAAACATGAAGGCACAAAGGAGGAGAACCAGCCATCTAGCTACTACATGGACCCGTAGTCCAGAGATGAACCACTCACGCATCACACCGGAGGCTTACATGATGATGAAGAAGGCCTCCAGGGTGAATTCCCTTCTCCGGCAGGGTGCCTGGAAGAGCTTCAGATCCCTCCCGATCTAGGGACAGAGACGATGGCGGCTACAGACTCTTTCGTGGATTTTTTGATCGGGTACTTAGGGTTTCTGTATCAGAGGCAATATATAGGCGGAAGGAGAGGCCGAGGGGGTGCTGGAGGCAGCTAGACCATCCCTTGGCGCGGGCCAGGCCTGGTCGTGCGGCCAGGTAGTGTGGCCAGGCCCTAGCCCCTCTCCGTCTCGTATTCTGGCTCCAGATGTCTTCCGGTAAAATAGCGACCTTGGCTTTTGTCCCGTCCAATTCTGGGAATATTCATTTTCTGACTTCCTGGAACCAAAAACAGCAGAAAACAGGCAGCTGGCACTGTGGCTCTTGTTAATAGGTTAGTCCAAGAAATCATATGAAAAGTACTCCGGAGTGAGGACAAAACACAAGAAAGTAGATAAAACTAAGCATGGAACATCAAAAATTATAAATACATTTGCAATGTATCACTCATGCTATCATTGTATTAACCGAAAACATTAATACATGTGTGTTTTGTGAACATAAAAGAGTCCCTAGTAAAGCCTCTTCTTAGACTAGCTTGTTGATTAATAGATGATCATGGTTTCCTGATCTTGAGCATTGGATGTTATTAATAATAAGATCATATCATTAGGAGAATGATGTGACGGACATACTCCTATAATTAAGCGTAGCATAAGATCAAGTCATTTAGAAGTTCATTTGCTATAAGCTTTCATATACATTGTAACCTAATCTTTTGACCATGAGATCATGTTAATTGCCATCACTGGAGGGATACTTTGATGACATCAAACACCACTTTCCTAACTGGGTGGTTATAAAGGTGGCATTAGGTATTCTGAAAGTATGTGTTGAAGCACATGAATCAAGAGTGGGATTTGTCCATCCATATGACGGAGAGATATAATCTGGGCCCACTCGGTGTAATGCCATCCAATTATCTTGCAAGCATCTGACTTGGTCACAAGGGATGCCATTCCACAGGAACGAGTAAAGAGTACTTATTGGTAACGAGGTTGAACTAGGTATAGAGATACCGACGATCAAACCTCGGATAAGTAAAGTATCATAAGACAAAGAGGAATTCGTTTCAAATGTTAATGGTTCATTTCGATCACGAAGTCATTGTAGAAATATGTGGGAGCAATATGAATTCCTAGATTCCTCTATTGGTTATTAATCGGAGAGGAGTCTCGATCATGTCTGCATAGTTCACGAACCGTAGGGAGACACACTTAAGGATTCGATGTTGTTTAGTAGATATGTAATATGTGTTGGAGAATCGAATGTTGTTCGGAGTCTCGGATTGGATATAGGACATCACGAGGAGATTCGGAATGGTCCGGAGAATAAGATTCATATAAGGAAAGTCAATTTCCGGGGTTCAGAAATGTTTTCGGTGTTTAGACAGGAAGCTTCTAGAATGTTCTAAAAGGTCCACCGCTTTAGAGGGAAGGGGTACATGGAATGTACTAAAGCCTAATGGGATGAATGGTTCATACCATAGGTCACTTGGTTGTTCGAAAGAAAGAATGTTTGATAAAGATCACACAAGTGTTTGAAAAGTCTAACCGGATTTTTGGAAAGTCAAAGTTCTAGTGGAGGAAGGAGAGCAAACTTGGAGGGAAGAGGTTTCTCTCTCCTTCTCCACCCGCTGGGCACCAAGGGGAGTTGGGAGAGGACTCGGCCTCCTCCCCTCTCCCCAAACCACCTCTCCCTCTCATAAAAGGAGGGGAGGGGGCGCCCCCCTCCACTACCCCAAAACCCTAGCCCCAAGCGCCGCTACCCGGAGTCACGACCGCCCTAGCCGCCGCCGACGGCACCTCCTCCTCCCTCGGTGCCTAAACCCTAGTCGTCGAGGATCCCCTCTACTCCACCATACCTGCTCAGGCTTAGGCGAAGCCCTGCAGGATCTACTCCTCCACCTCCATCACCATGCTGTCATGCTGCTGGAATCGCGAGGAGATCTACAACCTCTGCTGCCTGCTGGAACAAGGGAGAGGAAGGTCTTCATCGAGTACCGTACGTGTGACCTATTGCGGAAGCGCTACCGGAATGTGGCGCTGGAAGGATCGTCTTCTCGATCTTGAAATGGGCAAGTGAATGACTACATCAACCACGAGAATCCGATCTCATTAAACGCTTTGGATCTATGAGGGTTAGTACTCTACAAACTCGTTGCACCGATCTCGTAGATTAGATCTTGACTTTTATGTGTTCCCGCGATAGAAATTTTGTTTTCCATGCTGCAAACCCTACAGTAAGCAACATTGAGGTCAATCCATTGACCATAAAAGAGCGCGTCATGGGAGGCAACCTATGTGAAATAAAGGTTTGATTTAAGTTTTTAAGTTGTAGTTTAAGTTTATGTTTAATAAAGAGCGCTAGAAAGCTCCAAGTGAGGAGAAGAAGTTCGGTAGTACTAAAAATTCTGCTTTATACATCCTGATGTTGGTTAACAATATTTACTATCAATTTTAGCCAAAAACAAGGTATTTCACTAAGTTTCAGGATAAGAAAGAATTCTCGAAGAAATAGAATTTTTTGATGAATCCAGAAGGTTTATCGACCAACTATACGGCGGGAATAAAATTTTGGCCATATAGTTACGGCCGTATAGATATTTTTGCCATCGACAATTTTTCTTTCAAAACTACTGAAGGTTTAACGACCAACTATACGGCGGGAATAAAAATTCCGGTCGTATAGATAACGATGCTTTCGTACAATTTCTTTTCCAGGTACAGAAGGTTTGACGACCAACTATACGGCGGGAACAAATTGTCCTGGTCGTATAGTTCTGGTCGTATAGCTGCGCCGCCAGGTGGAAACCCTAAAATTTTGGCAGCAGGCCAACTATACGGTGGGAACACATTATTCCGGCCGTATAGTTCCTCTCGTATAGTTGTGTCCGACCACAAAATCGCCTCGGGAGGTACCTCCAACCCTAAAACTTCAATCCTTTCTCTCTCTTCTACCTCCAAACTCTCTCAAAACCTCAAGGGATCTTCATATCTACTCAATTTCGTTCGATTTCCTTGCACGCAAGTGATCTAGGGTATGTTTTTCCTCTGATGCTCCAATTACTTTTTGCAAACTCATCTTTTATCTACTGTCATTATCAATCTAGGGTGAGACCTACTATGAACTAATTGCCATGATTTTCTTGCCTAGATTATTATCTTGAGGGTATTCTTAGTTGTGCTATGATTAGGAATATGTTATTCTCATTATTGTTGGATCAAAAAGCCGTTAAACTATGGCATGGAGAGGACACGATTTCTTTCCGACTTATGAACAACAATTACACTTTAACACTAGATGAATGGTGTGCATGTTTTAATCTTCCAAATAATGATGTCAATGCCTTACACGCATCCTTTACTGGCTTAGACCATTCCCCTGAACTTTATTATAATGGAATGAGTTTCACTTCTAGAGTGAGCAAGGGGAAGAATATTCAACATCCTACAATTCGCTATTTGTTCTATGTTATTGCTAACACCTTGTAGGCACGAAATGAGTTCACAAGACTCAATGAGGAGGACATCTTAGTCCTTGCAAAAGCTACTTACAACAAATGCGACTTGTCCCTCAACTTGGGCACAATTCTTGTGTGCTACCTAGAGCACCAATCCTCCCAAAGCGAAGGACCAATCATGGGTGGAGGTGTCATCACCGTGCTTGCCATTGCCCTAGGCATCGACCTAGGTGATTTGCAACCTGTGCTAGGTGAGCGACGTGTTGGTTTCTCTACTTTAAAGGTTTGTGGAATGCTCACTAGGAGAGGTGGTGTTTATTACTTGCACATTGCTAGAGCTGGGCGTCTCTACCCCACTCCTATGCCTAATGGTCTTTTCTCTATCGAGGAAGGATGTTTGCTATATGACTTGCAGGTTGAGCAACACCAACCCTAGGAGGAGATTCTAGATGAGGATGAGGACCAATAAGAGGAGCAAGAAGTTCCTTATCAAGAGGAGCAACCACCAACCCGGTTCGCCACATACCAAGACTTCCAAGAGCTTGGAGGGACTGTGGAGAGGATGCATAGCCTCTCCTTGAACCTCCGAGGAACAACTAGTAATTTATCAACTTAATTTGCGAACTGGAGTAATGACATTTTCCTGCCACCGCAATGAATTGAAGGGCTTGCAAAAGCCTAAGGTTGGGGAAGTTTTCCTCATTATATTTATTTGGCTTCATTTGCTTTTATTTATTTCGAGGTTATGTTTAATTTTAATTCGAGTTTATAAGCACTCGTGTTGGTTTCCCTAACAATTTATCTTTAGTTATTTCTATTTTGTTTTCGAGATTTTCTAGCCAAGCTTTGCCGCCAAGTTTCTATTCTTTAATTCCCACTCTCAAAATCAACAAAAAGATTTCTCCATTTATCTTTATTTTCCCTCTTTCTTTTCTTTCTGCCTCGAGGTTCTCATGTATTTGTAGGAAGAGTGATTGACTTTGAGTTTCTAAGAAACAAATCAAAGGGAATAGAGAAATGGAACCAAACATGAGAGGTATGCCTTATGACTCCCCACTTTTGAAGTTTGAGAAACCTATGCTAGTTAGTAGTGAATTTTGAGATATTATATTGGTGGAGTGAGCCTTTATATTGTAGTAAAGTATTGTTTGCATGGGTATTTAGTTGGGTACATTTTGTTCCAGCTCTTGTAGTTAACCAAGTCTTACCTAAAAATTTGCTAAACAATTGTAATAAGAAAAAATCTCACAATTGAAGGCTTGGGTGTTGTAGTGTTTAGTCTTGAAGGCTTATTTCTTGAGACACTCAACACCATGAAAAATAATGATTGACTTGATAGCTCTCTTTAAAAGGATTTCTTCGATTGAATTAATGTTTGGCGGTTTTTGTGAGTGATACATTGCAAATGTATCTATAATTTTTGATGTTCCATGCTTGGTTTTATCCACTTTCTTGTGTTTTGTTCCAACTTTGGAGTACTTTTCATATGATTTCTTGGACTAACCTATTAACAAGAGCCAAAGTGCCAGCTGCCTGTTTTCTGCTGTTTTTGGTTCCAGGAAAGTCAGAAAATGAATATTCTCGGAATTGGACGCGACAAAAGCCAAAGTGCCTATTTTTCCGGAAGTGATCACGTGCCAGAATACGAGACGGAGAAGGGGCAGGCCACACCACCTGGCCGCACAGCCAGGCTGGGCTCGCACCAGGGGGTGGTGTGGTGGCTCCCGGCACCCCCTCGGCCTCTCCTTCCGCCTATATATTGCCCTCGGTACGAAAACCCTAAGTACCCGATCAAAAATCCACGAAATATTTTGTAGCCGTCGTCATCTCCATCCCTAGATCGTGAGGGATCTGAAGCTCTTCCCGGCACCCTGCCGGAGAGGGGAATTCACCCTGGAGGCCTTCTTCATCACCATGCAATCCTCCGGTGCGATGCGTGAGTAGTTCATCCTTGGACTACGGATCCATGTAGTAGCTAGATGGCTGGTTCTCCTCCTTTGTGCTTTCATGTTTAGATCTTGTGAGCTTCGTTCATGATCAAGATCATCTATTTGTAATTCATACATGTTGTGTTTGCGGGGATCCGATGGATATTGAGATGCTATTTCAGATTGATTATTGATTCTATCATGTCTTTGTTATTTGTGATCCTGCATGCTTTCTGTTGTTAGTAGCTATCTTGGCCAAGTAGATGCTAGCAACTCCAAGAGTTAGTATTTATGCTCGATAGTGGGTTCATGCCTCTGGTAATCTAGGGAAGTGACAAAAATCTCTAAGGTACTAGATGTGCTGTTGCTACTAGGGAGAAAACAACAATCCTTTGTTCATAGAACAATCGTATTGTTTACTTTACACGCAGTTCGTAAAGCAATAATCTGTTGCTCGCAACTTAATACTGGAGGGGGTTCAGATGATAACCTGAAGGTGGATTATTAGTCATAGATGCAGTTGGATGGCGGTCTATGTATTATGTTGTAATGCCCAATCAAGTCTCAAAGGAGTCAAGATGATTAGTATATGAATGTATTGCTTTCTCGGTGTTTGTCAATTGCCCCGCTGTAATTTGTTCACCCAGCATGTTATCTATCTTAAGGAGAGCCACCTCTAGTGAACTATGGATCCCGGTCCTTTTTATTTACATACAATCTACAATCTTTTACTGCTTTGTGTTTACTTTCTGCAAACTTTTACTTCTTTCCATTCGATACGTTTAATCCTTTGTTTTCCGCAAAACACGGTGAGATTGACAACCTCATCGCAAGTTGGGGACAATGTTCTGTGGTTGTGTTGTGCAGGTCTCCACGTTGCTACTAGCACCGGTAGTGCGCGCTGCCAAAGCTCAGCTAGGAACACCTTTGGGGTGTTTCCTTGCTCCTACTAGTTGGATTAAACCTTGGTTTCATAACTGAGGGAAAACTTACTGTTGTGCTCATCGTACCTTCCTCTTGGGGTTCCCAATGAGCTCTACGCCGAGCACATCAAGATTTTTCTGGCGTCGTTGCCGGGGAGTCAAGGACATCTTCACAAGGGGAGTCCCTCATAACCAATCTCTTTACTTTGTTGTTTTTGTTTTGCTTAGTTTTCTTTTTGTTTTTTTTGCTTGTTTTGTTCTTCAAAAACACACAAAAATTAGTTTTGCAAGTTTGCTTTCTTATTTGAAAACCCAAAAAAATGACTACTCTTGAAAACACTAAGTTGTGTGACTTCACTAGCACCAACAACAATGATTTTATGAGCACACCTATTGCTCCACCTGTGGCTGAAAATACTTTCTTTGAGATAAAACCTGCTTTACTCAATCTTGTTATGAGAGAGCAATTTTATGGTATTAGTAATGAAGATGCTGCTTCCCATCTAAATAACTTTGTTGAACTTTGTGAGATGCAAAATCATAGGGATATAGATGGTGATATTATTAAACTGAAATTGTTTCCTTTCTCTTTGAGAGGAAAAGCTAAAGAATGGTTGAATTCCTTAACTAGGAATAGTATTGATTCTTGGACTAAGTGCAAAGATGCTTTTATTGGAAAATACTATCCTCCTGCTAAGATTATATCCATGAGAAGTGAAATAATGAAGTTTAAACAACTTGATAATGAGCATGTTGCTCAAGCTTGGGAAAGAATGAAATCTTTGGTAAAGAATTGTCCCACTCATGGACTGACTGCTTGGATGATCATCCAAACTTTTTATGCGGGATTGAACTATTCTTCAAGGAACCTATTGGATTCAGCTGCTGGAGGTACCTTTATGACCATCACTTTGGGTGCTGCAACAAAACTTCTGGATAATATGATGGTTAATTATTCTGAATGGCATACTGAGAGAGCTCCACAAGGTAAGAAGGTAAATTCTGTTGAGGAAAGCTCCTCCTTGAGTGATAAGATTGATATTATTATGTCTATGCTTGTTAATGGGAAAGCCCATATTGATCCAAATAATGTTCCTTTAGCCTCTTTGGTTGCTCAAGAAGAGCAAGTTGATGTGAACTTCATAAGAAATAACAATTTTGGCAACAATGCTTATGGTAATAATGCTTATAGGAACAATTTTGGTAATAACAATTATAGGCCCTACCCTCCTAGTAATACTTATGGCTATAATGGTAAACCTGAATTACCTAGTGAAGGAAGAATTTTAGAAGTTGAAAGAGCCACTAAAAACTTCATGCAAATGCAATATGGGCAAAATAAACTATTTACTAAAACTATGGAGGAACAATCTATCATTTTGAAGAACATTAGCCATCAACTTGAGAGTCTAAATAGGGAAATTCCTAGTTTATAATTGAAACTCTCTAATGCTGAAAGAAATATATCATCTTTGTCTGAAGCTCAATCTTCATTGATTAATAAAATGGCTGCTAAACCTAAAACTAATGAGAATTCGTTTGCAGCTACTAATGCCATACAAGTAAGAATTGATGAAAATGTTAGACTATTAGCTGAATTACATGCTAAGTGGGAAAGAGAAGATGAGATTGCTAGAAACATTAGTGTTTCTACTATCACCACCACTAGTGTTGAGGCTAGTAATAGTTCTACTACTTTAGATGATAAAGTTGATTTTGATCTTGATGGTTGCAATATCTCTCAAGTTATTAAGTTCCTACAAAAGCTTGCTAAAAGTCCTAATGCTAGTGCTATTAACATGGCTTTTACAAAACACATTACTGATGCTCTCATAAAGATTAAAGAAGAAAAGATGAAACATAAAGCTTCTATTCCTATAAAGCAAGAAGATGGTTGGGAACCCATCATTAATATGAAAGTGAATGACTTTGATTTCAAAGCTTTGTGTGATCTTGATAGTAGTGTTTCTATTATGCCTAGAAGGATTTATGATATGCTTGATTTGCCTCCTCTTGAAGATTGTTATTTGAATGTCCCACTTGATGCTAATGCTAAAAATAAACTCATGGGGAGTCTTAATGATGTTATTATTATGGTTAACGATTCCTATGTCCCTGTTGATTTCTATGTTTTGGATGTTGAATACAATGCTTCTTGTCCTATTACTTTGGGAAGACCTTTTCTTAGAACTGTTTGTGCCATCATTGATATGAAAGAAGGCACCATTAAATATCAACTCCCACTCAAGAAAGGTATAGAACACTTCCCTAAAAATAGAGAAAAGATTTATTTTTCTTCTCCTATGAAAACAAAATTTGGTCTTAATGCTTCTTCATTGAGAACACTTGATTCTTTCTTTGCTTCTTATGCCTAACTTAAAGGCGTTAAAGAAAAGTACTTATTGAGAGATAACCCAAAAGTTTTAGATGAGTCTCGGAAGTTATTACCTCTGTAATAACCTCTCCTTATCCTTTTTATTTGCTTTTTGTGCCAAGAGTAACCTCTAATGAGAGAGAAGTAATGATTGGAAAAGTTGCTGTCCCGAAACAAATTTTTGTGCTTCACCGTAAAACTTCGTGAGACAGCTCTGTATGTCGGAATGAGCTGTACATTTTTGTGCTTCTGCCCCAGGTTGTTATCTAACTTTCGTTAGTTCAACACTTTTTGATTTGAGCAACAGAAGGTCTTCTAAAAAATTCGTATTTACCTGTTGGTCTGTTTTGACAAATTTCTGCCATTTTCTGCATTTGCTTCTTGTGGGTTCCTTTTTGAGTTCTTTTGGGGAATTGAGCTTTTTGAGGGAAGTTCTACAGTATCTAGTGTTCTAATGGAAGTTTATTTGGTGTTAGAACTGAACCTTGAGACTTATTTATCTTGAGTGCACTAATGTTGCTAATGAGATTGTGTGAAGTTTTGTATGAAGGAAAAATTTCAGGTGTATGGAAGGAATGAGTAATGAGATGAAGGATGGACTAAAGCTCAAGATTGGGGATGCCATGCGTGTCACCCCAAGAAACATCCAAGAATTACAAGCGTCGAATCTTGGGGATGCCCAATGCATCCCCTTCTTCATCAATAAAAATCCCAGGTTTCTTCCAAACGCTTCATTTTTATTGTTTCATGCACAGTTGTGTTTTTCTTGGAGCGTCTTCGTTTTTCGTTTTGGTTTTTTGTTTTCTTGGTTTGCTTAGTTTGCTGAATAAATTGGTTGGACCCCCTCTTTCATACAGTTGGTTTGTAAATAGTTTGGTTTGGTTTGAAAAAGAGTAGGAAAGTTCATACTTATGTGGTAAAAAGAGCTCGTTTTTGACTCTGTCCTATGTTTTGTCATGTCATGCTTGATATTGTTTTGGATTTATTCTTAGTATTCTTTGTTGTAGCATGAATTATTATAAACAATTGATATTGCTTAATGTGCCTT
Organism: Avena eriantha; assembly: GCA_910589775.1. NCBI lineage: Eukaryota > Viridiplantae > Streptophyta > Magnoliopsida > Poales > Poaceae > Avena > Avena eriantha. The sequence goes on along the minus strand of OU342743.1, from coordinate 3,316,486 downwards.
GGATGAATCATGCGTTGTTTTAGCATATTAAAGCATAGTATAATGGTATTCTCCTTTGATGCTTATGCTCACACCATGTTATGACTATCTCAAGTCACCATAGCCTTTATGATCCTTTATTTTTCAACTTGTAGTATCACTTTATGCTTTGATCAATGATGTTTTGCCCCTCTGCATGATTATGGCCATTACTGCTCTCTTAGTTTGTCGCTCCCAGTCTTTTGCTAGCCTACACAACAAAGTATGAGTTCCACTCATGCATCCAACTCCCTAAACCAAGTTATTCCAAAGAGTCCACCATACCTACCTACTAGCTTATGTTATTCCAAGTACATTCATGCTTTTGTTTACCTTCCAGTTGTTATGAGAAAACTAGTGATTAAAGCTCTCACGAACTTGATGGCACACTTTACTTTTTGCCTCTAATAATCTTGACCATTGTGTCTTCTATGTTGTATATGCTTGCACTTATTTGTTGGGAATTAGCAGAACCATGCTTTCATGGGGAACGCTTTCAACGTTGCACTTGGTACTTGTACCTAGTTGATATCATGCTCTTTTGTATATGGATGTCGTCGGTGTGAAATGAAAGGGGAGCTTGTAAGTCCCTGGAGTTATGTATATGTGTTAGAGAAACGCTTGGGCCGCTGGTCTAATCCATGCTGACATGGTGGAAACCTGCAGCGTAACCATAATGAGATGTCTATGAAGCATTCTTCTTATAAAAAAAAGAGAGTCATATATTGAGAAAAAAAAGATACTATGAAAAGAGGAAAGGGAGAAAAAAGCACCATATTCCCATGCTAAATAAGAAGAATGCTGAGATGCTCGTTGTCTGCTTGCCTTGTCATTTTGATATGGGGATTCTTCCGTATCATCGGGCAAGGGGTACCCTGTTGGCGGTTCTCTATGATACACATGTACTTACGATGACAAGAACTTACCAGTGACTAAACTTGAGTAGCATGAGGAGCGGACCTCGTATACAAGGGACATGAGATTTCTGACTTATACTTCGTCAAGCATGTACACCATAGTTTGTTCACTTTAACCTTAATCACTTCAAGATGCTTATGATAGGGGCAATGAGAGCTGAAAGCTATAAGTACCATAATTTTTGGAAGCTCTTTATGAGACTGAAATCCCTACTTCCTTTTACAAAAGGCCTTTCTTCCACCATTATATTGAGTCTCCACCTTCTATCTTTATGCACTTACTTTGAGAGCATAGTGGCCATTCTTAGTTCTATGTGCATTGTCCCAAGACTAGTTGATTGATGCATAACTTGATATTGCTTGTTTTAAACTATTGTATCTAGTCATTCTTATGAACTTTGAAGGTGTCCTATGCATTTATATTTGCTACTCTATTGAGGGACAAGATGAATACTACTATGCTATGTTTTCTTTATGTGAAACAAACAAACGTCTTGCAAAGCATTGTTATTCATGAATCTTTTGTTTGTGCCTTTTCATGTTGCATCATAGTTTCTTTGCTTATTGCTAGAACCTTGTCTTTCATGTTATGAAGTACTATGATCCCAGCTTTGAATGTTTACCAAATACTTTGATCAAGTCTTTGATGGTGCATGTCACCTCAAAAATTATTCTTTCTTTTTATCACTTACCTACTCGAGGACGAACAGGAGTTAAGCTTGGGGATGTTGATACATTGCAAATGTATCTATAATTTTTGATGTTCCATGCTTGGTTTTATCCACTTTCTTCTGTTTTGTTCCAACTTTGGAGTACTTTTCATATGATTTCTTGGACTAACCTATTAACAAGAGCCACAATGCCAGCTTCCTGTTTTCTGCTGTTTTTGGTTCCAGGAAAGTCAGAAAATGAATATTCTCGGAATTGGACGGGACAAAAGCCAAAGTGCCTATTTTTCCGGAAGTGATCAAGTGCCAGAATACGATACGGAGAAGGGCCAGGGGCCGGCCACACCACCTGGCCGCGCGGCCAGGCTGGGCCCGTGCTAGGGGGTGGTGTGGTGGCTCCCGGCACCCCCTCGGCCTCTCCTTCCGCCTATATATTTCCCTCGGGACAAAAACCCTAAGTACCCAATCAAAAATCCACGAAAGAGTCTTTAGCCATCATCATCTCCATCCCTAGATCGGGAGGGATCTGAAGCTCTTCCCTGCACCCTGCCGGAGAGGGGAATTCACCCTGGAGGCCTTCTTCATCACCATGCAACCCTCCGGTGTTATGCGTGAGTAGTTCATCCTTGGACTACGGATCCATGTAGTAGCTAGATGGCTGGTTCTCCTCCTTTGTGCTTTCATGTTTAGATCTTGTGAGCTCCGTTCATGATCAAGATCATCTATTTGTAATTCATACATGTTGTGTTTGAGGGGATCCGATGGATATTGAGATGCTATTTCAGATTGATTATTAGTTCTATCATGTCTTTGTTATTTGTGATCTTGCATGCTTTCCGTTGTTAGTAGCTATCTTGGCAAAGTAGATGCTAGCAACTCCAAGAGTTAGTGTTTATGGTCTATAGTGGGTTCATGCCTCTGGTAATCTGGGGAAGTGACAGAAATCTCTAAGGTACTAGATGTGTTGTTGCTACTAGGGAGAAAACAACAATCCTTTGTTCATAGAACAATCGTATTGTTTACTTTACATGCAGTTCGTAAAGCAATAATCTGTTGCTCGCAACTTAATACTGGAGGGGGTTCAGATGATAACCTGAAGGTGGATTATTAGTCATAGATGCAGTTGGATGGCGGTCTATGTATTATGTTGTAATGCCCAATCAAGTCTCAAAGGAGTCAAGATGATTAGTATATGCATGTATTGCTTTCTCGTTGTTTGTCAATTGCCCCGCTGTAATTTGTTCACCCAGCATGTTATCTATCTTAAGGAGAGCCACCTCTAGTGAACTATGGATCCCGGTCCTTTTTCTTTACATACAATCTACAATCTTTTACTGCTTTGTGTTTACTTTCTGCAAACTTTTACTTCTTTCCATTCGATACGTTTAATCCTTTGTTTTCTACAAAACACGGTGAGATTGATAACCTCATCGCAAGTTGGGGACAAAGTTCTGTGGTTGTGTTGTGCAGGTCTCCACGTTGCTACTAGCACCGGTAGTGCGCCCTGCCAAAGCTCGGCTAGTAACACCTTTGGGGTGTTTCCTTGCTCCTACTGGTTCGATTAAACCTTGGTTTCATAACTGAGGGAAAACTTACTGTTGTGCTCATCGTACCTTCCTCTTGGGGTTCCCAACGAGCTCTACGCCGAGCACATCAGTGAGCATGCCAAAGTTTGACTTGTTAATCATAAGAATGATATAGCTTTACGTGTGTCAAACTTCATGGGATGCCAATAACTCCACTGGCCTACGAACGATCTTCATGGAGGAAACTCCTAGATTTCAGCTATGAGTTGATTAAACATATGTAGCAGCAATGCTATAGTGGGTAAGATTCTTGGCACTCCTCAGTAGCTGTATTCATGATGGAATCACTCCTCTGGCTGATATGAGTAATCATTGTGCAAAAGGAACAAAAACCTTAGTAAAGCCACGAGTGTCCATTACAGCCCGATAAACTAATATATTTTTTGGCATGCTCTCAATTACTTAAGAACTAAAATTCTTGAAGGATAATGAATGGAAAAGTAGTGCTTGAAAAGTCTTGATTTATTGATGTGGGAGAATTGAGATACTCTAGTGTATATGCTTTTCATGACAATTCTCACACTCTTAATTTTACATGATTATACTTTATTGTTCAAAGGAAAGCCTATGAGTTGATTACATGACATGGAATAAAGTTTACTTATTTGAATCATCCATGATAACAATAATTTTGATGCGCTACAAGGATGCATAAAAACCCGTATTATATGCTTGCCATTACTCTGTCTATCCTAAAGTTTTTAGGATTTATAAAGTGGAGGAAACATGAAACTACCAATCATGAGTAAGATCATCATCTCGTTATTTCAGTTTAAATGCTGAGTTCCTTTTTGATTTTGGTTTTCTTGCTCGAGGATGATCAAGTTTAAGCTGGGGGAGGTAGATGGCTCTGAAATATAGCCATCTACGTCCACATTTAAACTAGATATTATTCATATTTTTTATGAAATATCTCTCTAAACCCTGCCACTAATGTCTAATGATCAAAGGGGTATGCAATCCTTTCTTGCTATTTTTGTCCTGTGCAGATAATGACGTTTGATGATGGGAATCACTACATTAAAGTCAAAGATACGATATTTCCAACAACCCGAAGAAACCAGGAGTCGTGAAGTGGAGGTAGACGCTTTAACGGCCAACTATACGACGGGAATAAAATTCCGGTCGTATAGTTGCCGACGCCATAGCTAGGTCAAACAGAACAACTTCCGTCAAGGGACCCCTATATAAAGAGGCCTCGAGCGACGAGAAACAGACCCCAGCTCACCCCCTCACCACCAGAACCCTGCATCCACAACACCGAAGAGCCGCTGGAGGAATAGACTTAGATCTAATCTCCAAACCATTCTCCACCACCATAGCCATATTCCACCACTTGTAATAGTAGATCTCATCTTCGATTGGCAACATTGTAAGACTATTTGCTATCAATCTCATGATTCACATTGCAATGTTTATGATCTTTGATTTCATCTCTATGTGTAAGTAATTATCCTTGGGATAAGGGCTTCGGCCTAGCCATGTAGCTTTTGTTCATGTTATTTATCATAGATGGGATCATGCATTAGTTTGTATGACATGATCATTATTGTATCCTCTCTTGCCTCAATACAAGGACTTGTCAGGTACCCAAGACCCCAAGGATTGAGCCAGGTATAGGGAGTATGAGTAATGACTAATCTGCAGGTTGGGAAACCCAGTGACAGAAGGGGTAGTACGGCTGTATGTGAGGGATTTACTTGGGATTAACGGTGACGTCACTATGCATATCATTAGTTCTCTTTCTTCTATGGATGAGACTAGTAGCTTATTGCTATAAGCGGTTGCGGAGGCAATAGCAATTATGGATGCACTGCCCACATATAATTTATCTTGCTCTAACAATTACATGCATACTTTATTATTATCTTTTATTCCCATCAGATGTTTTTGAAGGGTTCGTTGCATGGAAAACAAAAAAATTCTACCGCAAGAACGAGCAAAACCAAGATCTAATCTAGGAAAAGCCAAGATCTAATCTATTAGATCAGTGCAACAAGATAGATCTGTACTAATCCTTGTAGTCCGAAAGCCTTGTGCAAGATTGGATCTCGTGGTTGATGTAGACGATCACTTTCTGGTGCCGTGTTCCGACAGTGCTTCCGCAGTCGGTCACACGTGCGGAGTCAATGTAGACCTTCCTCTCCATGTTCCAGCGGGCAACGGAGGTGGTAGATCTCCACGGAATCCCAGCAGTACGACGGCGTGGTGGTGGTGGTGGAGAAGGATTTCTGCAAGGCTTCGCCTAAGCCAGAGCAGGAGGACGCTGGAGGAGAGAGGCGGCCAGGGTTTGGGGTGGAAGGGTGCAAGGGGTAGGCGCCCCCTCCCTTCCTTTATATAGAGGGGGCGGCCTAGGGCTGGCCCCCTTTCCCTCTAGGGTTTGGTGCACCAAGGGAGGGGAGTTTTCTCCCCCCCCCCCCCAAGTATTCCCCTTTCTTTCTTGGTTTTCAAGTAAACCCTATAGAATCTTATGGAACCTTCTGAAACCTTCTAGAAGCTCCATACGAATACTCCAGAACATTTCCGAAACCCAGAAATTGATCTCCATTATATGAATCATATTCTCCATACAATTCCAGATCTCCTCGTGATGTCTTGGTTCCAATCCGAGACTCCGAACAACATTCGGTCTCCAACGTGTATTCCATATCTACCTAAAACAACATTGAACCTTAAGGGTGTCACCCTACGGTTCACGAATATGTAGACATGATCGAGACACCTCTCCGATCAATAACCATTAGCGGGATCTAGAGATCCATAATGGCTCCCACATACTCAATGATGACTTCATGATCGATAGAACCATTAACATACGAAACCAATTCCCTTTGTCACGTGATACTCTACTTATCTAAGGTTCGATCATCGGTATCTCCATACCTAGTTCAACCTCGTTACCCATAAGTACTCTTTACTTGTTCCGTGATATGCCATCCCTTGTGACCTAGTCACATGCTTGCAAGATAATTAGATGTCATTCCACCTAGAGGGCCCAAAGCATATCTATCTGTCATATGGATGGACAAATCCCAGTCTTGATCCATGCGCTTCAACACATACTTTCGGAATACCTAATGCCACCTTTATAACCACCTAGTTATGAAGCAGCGTTTGATGTCATCAAAGCACTCATCCGGTGATGGTGATTAACACAATCTCATGGTCGAAGGATTAGGTTTCTATATATTTGAAAGCTTGTAGCAAAACAAACTTAATGACTTGATCTTATGATATGCTTACTATGGGTGTGTGTCCATCACATAATTCTCCTAATGATATGATCTTGTTATTAATAACATCCAATGTCCATGATCAGGAAACCATGATCATCTATTAATCAACAAGCTAGTTCAACAAGAGGCTTACTAGGGACTCTTTTATGTTTACAAAAAACACAAGTATTAATGTTTCCGGTTAATACAATTATAGAATGGGATGTAAACATTTATCATAAACATAAATATATAATAATAACCACTTTATTATTGCCTCTTGGGCATATCTCCAACAGTTTTGCACAGCTACAGGTGAAACCGAAAGCCCTAGGCCCTCTGTCTCCATCATCGACAACAACAAAAGACAGCAAACTCTTGGTCCAGTAAAACATAAAAAGAATTATAAACTCCCGAAGGTCCGTTAAAGTAACTTCACTACGCTTTTTGCTTCCCGAGGATTTGATAAACCTAGGTCTACTAGGGAAAAATATCTATACTACATCCGTAATCCGAATCGAAGGTATCAATACCCATTTAGAATATCCCCAACACCGGCTTCTTAAAGTTGGTGGTCTTATTGACCATCAACACTATGTTCTCCTTCTTGATTTCTACCTCAGCAGTTTTGAGCATGGCAAACACTTCAGCAAGGGTCTTAGTCATCCCTTGCATGTTGTAGTCATCACAAAGCTCTCATAGTTTAGAGGGCAACGAGTGCAGCAACCTATCTATGGCGAGCTCCTCCGGGATCTTGCAATCCAGGGCATTCAAGCGCTTAACGTAGCTAGACATTTTGACTATGTGCTCACTAATACTACTATGCTCTTCCAACTTAGCGGAGAATAAGAGCTCGGAAGCATCGTACCTCTCCGCATGAGCCTGGCGAGCAAAGGCGGCCTTGAGATCTTCAATGATCTCAAAGGCATACATCTTCTCAAAACACTTTTGAAGCTCCGGCTCCATGGCATAGAGCATTCCACTCTAGATGAGGGAGGAATCATCCTCCTTGGATTGTCAGACATTCTTTTTGTCCTGGGAGGCAGAATCTGCAGGCTTTGCAGGAAGCTCAGCCTCGATGACATAGGTCAACTTATAGGGAACTAGGAGGATCCTCAGATTGCGGAACCATGTGGTGAAGTTGGTTCCATCAGTTTTCAGCTTGTCCTTCTCTAGGAACGTGTTAAGGTTGAAGGTGGGTTAGCGAGACATCTAATGGATTTGCAAGGTTTTTAGACCATGTTCATAATAATGAGTTCAAGTTTTAATTTATGCTTCTAAAATAAAACAAATGGAACTCCCACTCAAATGAACATCCCTCAATCCATTTGGTGATCACATGATCCCAATCTGTTACACCACCCCTCATCGTCATGGCTAGCAGTGTAGTTTCAAACGTGGACATTCGAAATGTCAATCACATCTCATGTGATTCATCCTCGACCTTTCGGTCTCTTGTATTCGGAGGCCATGTCTGCACATGCTAGGCTCGCCAATTCTAACTTATGTGTATTTGCAGTGCAACATGGCTTACACCCACCGTATGCGAACGGAGATATGTACGGCACCCGATCATCACGGCCTACCTCATAACGGAGAACTTTATTGGTGGTGCGCACACAAGGGGAATACTATAACTGGAATTATGTGAGGGATTGTACTATCATGCTACCGTCGTATATATATATATATATATATATATATATATATATATATATATATATATATATACTAGCATAATAAGATGCAAAGGAAATACTTCAAAAAGTATGGTATCGTGACATGGTTGAAGTTTCTTGATCGCCATCGAGAACCTCTAATGAGAACGTTTCACAAACTTACCATTACCATGTCACGACACACGCCCCTGCAAAATAAAGTCAGAAGTTTCTACTTAATCTATTGCAAGTTTTACGCGGCTTTAGAGCTTTCATAGTAGAACCCCTTCCCATCTACGAACATAGAGCCACAACATGGATTCTATGATTGTCGTTTCTCTTCCCTTTTGAGGGCCCTCCCTAGTGAATATAATATTAACTACCGTTGAGAGACAGACACCCCCAAACCCACTTACACTTGTGGACCAGTCTCGTGAATCACCACATAATTTCGGTTGAGGGCTGCTTCATCAATAGTACCACGATATAACAAATACACGCAAGAGGGTAGCAACTAGAAAATCAATGCCCACATATTGCTATGTGTTCTATCCATATGACATGCCTACCCATAGACCCGCTCTGATACGACTGAAGGGGTTCCAAAACAGAAAACAAAAAAATTCTAACTACGCAAACACTAACACCAGGATCTATACTATGTAGACATAATTAATGGAAAAGGAAGAGGGTATTCATACCCTTGAAGACTGAGGAACGCCTTACGCAGGAAGGCATATGTTGATGAAGACGAGCAGCAACAAGCACCCCAACTGTGGTGCCTCCGAAGTACTACACACGTTCGGTGTAGGCGACGTCTCCCGGGATCCGATCTAGTCAAGCAGCGGAAGAAGAACGATGTCAGACCAAAGATCACATGACGGTAGTGTGAAGGTAGAGAACTCAAAACCTTAGAGATTCTCTCCAATATTACAGAGGGATCCTCCAAGGAAATAAGATAGAGAGAATGAGATAATGGGGTGATTTCCAAAGGGGGGATGGCCCTTATATATAGTAGGAGGGGAAGGCTCACCACCCAAGGGGCACCACCACCAAGGGGGTGCTGCCATCCTATGTGGGCCCCACGTGGGGAGCCTACTAGGGCCTGGCCGGCTGGCCCTCCTCCCTAGGCGCCTTGCCCACTTGGGCCTCCCCTCCCGGTGAGGCCCATTAGCAAAGGACTGCATTTAAAATAAAAATAGAATATATATTTTAATATTAATTCATCTAATTAATATAAAATATATATATTATCATATTCCTTACTTCGGAACTCCTTTCGAACCCCTTCCGATCATCATTGGATGTTATCCGGAACTATTCTGGTTCTCTTTCTCTATTCTCCTACGGTGCCCTATCGATCCCTATTCGCCCCCACCCTTAAGCGTGACAACATTCGGTTCGGAAACACTCCGGTCATGATAGAGACCCCTCTCATATCAATGATCAACAGTGGACCTGGATGCCCATGATGACCCCCGTGAGTTTCACGAATCTTTATCGTTTGAACCTTTAACGTTGTTTCCCATTCCTTTTGCCTCTCGATACCTAGTTCACCCGAGACTTGATCTTCGGTATCTCCATACCTTCGTTCGATCTCGTTACCGATGAACTTGTTTACTCGTTCCCATGTCGTTGCATTCTGTGACCTTGTCACATGCTTGCAAGCTTCGTTAATGCAACATCACCGAGATGGACACACGTATCTATCTGTTATATGGATTAACAAATCTTGGTCTTGATATGTACTCCTCTACACGTCCCTTTGAGAAACTTGAGTGGCACCTTTATGATCACCCATTCTCTACACGTCCCTTTGAGAAACTTGAGTGGCACCTTTATGATCACCCATTTACGGTCTGATGCTTGATACCATCTAAGATCCCTCCAGGACAGTGATTTGCATTATCTCACAGTCTAAAGATTAGGTTGTGGGGTTTCCTTTGTTTATCATCAATGGTGAACTTTGTAACTAGATCTTATTGTGATATACTATTTGGTGTATGTCTATCACATCATTCAACCAATGGTGTGACCTCATTGTCAATTGACATAAATGCCCATGATCTCGAAACCCTAGATCATCCTCATGACCAATGAACTTGTTCACTAGAGGTAAGTAGAGACACGGTTTGTTTGCATACCACATGTGTACCAACGTTTGATATTTAACAAAGTTATAGCATGGTAAGAAACACATTATGAACATACAAGAGATATGTCAAATAAAAGACTTTAGTATTTATCTCTAGGGCATATCTCCTTCACATCTTAGTTATGCAAAAGCTGAATGTATTGATTAAACCTTTTAAGTAATAAAGCGCCAATTTTAAAAAAAAATCGAGCTTGACATGGAGGTCTGTCGTGCACGTACATCATCAGCGCAAACAAAATTATATGGTCGATTGATTTGTGTCGCCTTGCCCTAGCTAGGTTTCTTTGTATTTATATGTCTGCCGAATCAATTATATATGGTATGTATCCCTGGGAACGACATAGTATACATTTATAGAAATTTCACGCGACAGATTGTTGTTTACATTTTTGTGCCCTTCAACGCCTTAGGGCATGTACAATGGGATGATGTCAGTCTTCTCTTACGATTGCCACATTGGATTTTTGCTTAGTTGGAGGTAGAATAAATAAGAAATAGAAGGTTATCTTCCGTTAACGGATGATCTTTTAAAAATAAGAGAAGACTATTTTCTCGATTAATTCCCTTAGCAAATCAATTTCTTACTTAAAATAGTTAATTCTCATTAATTGATAGGCATGATACTAGGAGATAATGCATTGTACAATTTATGTATATTATCTTCTCTAGATTATGTGGAGGGTCAAGGGAAGGCATGTCTTCCCTAACAATTGTACATGCCCTTACTCTCCAAGAAATATATCACTGGTTCCTTTCTAGAACAAATACTACTCCTACCAGATGTATTTATTGCCAGATATAGCTCCATTAGGTTTTCCTTTACTAACCCCAAATACTTCCGAACCTTGAAGCCACGGTGTGGCCTTAACCCGCCACCTGTTAAAATGCACTCTAGTGAATTTATCCGGCTTCAGGGCGTCGACCAAGTGTCACACGTTTAATTCAGGAAATTTTCTAATATAAGGTTTTTTGGATTTTTTAAGAAAATTAGGCGATATTTACATGATTAATTCCAAAAGATTAAACATGACGAAACAGTTACTAACGTGTGAAACTCTAATATACTGGATGTATTAATCATCATAAACAGTAAAGGCACATACGCAACAACAACAACAACAACAACAACAACAACAACAACAACAACAACAACAACAACAACCATACTAGAACAATAGATATTGGAATACTGAGCACGTCATGGTCGGTTGTAGATGAAGTATCCGTTGATACAACGGTGATGTTATTGATGACAACGTTGGTGAGGACTGGTCGAAGAAGACGACGGAAACGGCGGGTACGCAGCACCTCCCTGCTCAAATAGTAGACATGTGATGAATACGTGAGATGGCGTGCGAAGGAAAGGCCAATGGTTGTGGGGACCTTCTCACCTGGCCCGTTCGCCTCGGCGCTCGGGATAAAATAGAATACTGTGGTGGCACAAGCAGTGGAGAGATGGAAAAACCATAACTTGTCTTGGTGTGTACTGCGGAAGAAGCCCTTGAAAACTTTATACAGAGCTCGGAAAAAACCCTAACCGAGGGTGTACAGGTGGCGAGAATGGGCAGTCTGTGGCCGTGAGCGCTTCCATAATAAATAGGACTAGGTAAAAAAAGGTTAAGACCCGCATGCCTGCCTGCCTGCCTGCCTGCAGATTCGAATCTAAAAAAAGATGGATCTCTGTCCACCGCGCGCTCGATCGCATACAAACACACCCATGAAGGCCATGCATGCAGAGTCTAAATAAAGATGCATGGTTTCATTTCGTTTGTGTATATATGGATCGATAAGGATCGAGTTGATCGACCCGAAAGAGTGAGAGAGAGGACAAGACGACGATGACGACGATGAGGTTTTCGGGCGTGGGCATGGTGGCGCTGCTGCTGCTCCTGGTGGTGGGATCATGCAGCGCCGACGAGTGCTTCTTCGTGGAGGGGGAGGTGTACTGCGACACGTGCCGTGCGGGGTTCGTGACCAACGTCACCACCCCGATCCAGGGCGCCAAGGTGCGCCTCGAGTGCCGCCACTTCATGACCAAAGCCGGCACCGTCGAGAGGTCCGCCGAGAACGTCACCGACGCCGCCGGCAACTACAAGATCGAGCTCAAGGACAACCGCGGCAGCGAGGACGTGTGCGCGGTCAGGCTCCTCAGCAGCCCCATGCCCGGCTGCGGCGAGATCGAGAAGGGACGCGACAGCGCCCCCGTCGCCCTCGTCGACGCCGGCCTCGCCACCAAGGTGCGCCGCGCCAGCGCGCTGGGATTCCTCAAGACGGAGCCGCTACCAAACTGCGCAAAGATCCTAAGCGACCTCGCCATCGGCAGCGGAGCAAACAACTAACTAACTAACTCATCCATCCATCCGTCCTGCGCACGTCTACCAAATAATGATTTCAAATAGTTGTGACCCGGCCGGCCGTGTTGATCAATGTTTTGTTGTGTCCATGTACAAGATATGTAAATCCTTGATTTTATTTCCTCGCCGCCTACAATAATCCTAGCTCTATAATATTTTCTATTTTTTGTTGCATTAATAAAGATTTTCATAATTCTCTTCTCCTTAAATATCCTTCCTTCCTTCCTTGGTTATTCACTATTTTTGCAAGAATATTCTTCTTCGTCATCTCTATATATCCTACTCAATCATATTCTTGCAACTACGAGATAATAATAATTAATTCCAATATGTGTATATGTATAGAAAATAACCAGAAATCCAATTCGTCTCATGGTGCAAATGAACCCACTATATGAAAACACATTTTGAAATGTTAAAAACTTTCCCAAAAAATATAGAGGACTTTTACAGTACCCTGAAACTAATATGAGCCCTTTAGACGGCTGATCTCAGCTGGTACTCCACCGTGAGGCTGCGAGAGTACCGGTTAAGAATGCCAGGGAGTACCGCTAGTACCTCGAGTTAAGTCCTCAATTTAATTTAGGGGTAAAATCAGAATATGCACTGTGATTAGTAACTTTTATCACCTTCGCCTCATCTTAGACCGTCATGGCTGCTACCGAAACTGATCTGATCTCCGTTTACCCACTAGTTATTTGGCGAACCCTAATCTTCCATTCGCTGGGACAGATGCCGGCGGCCACCATGTGTCGGACGACGGCGGCCTTTGATCCATGGACCTTCCGAGCATCGACCATGGTCACCGACCAGTATTACGCACCCAGCAGCCTGGTGCTTGGGATCGACCCTTACATAATACGCCCTTCAGAAGAGAAAGCTAGGGGTGAAGATTGGTTGATTTTTAATCTGTGTTCCATAACGTGATCGATCTTGTTTGAATTCTAGTTCCCATCTCAGTGATTTTGTGTTTACCGGAACGTTGTAGCCATGGTTTGTTTGATCCGTAACACTGAATGCATGGAAAATACGATCCATGGACGGCGGCAGCAGCGGCCTGATGATAGCCGCGAGCGGAGCGGAGAATGACTCGCGATCAGATCAGATCGACAGAATAAGGCTAAACTACCCTTTTACATGGATGGTCAGATTTAAGTGGTACTCCCACCCGTAATTATGGAGTACAGGGTACCGTAAAAACTCTCAAAATATATGTACGTACATCCAAACATTATATCTCCATACACAATTTTCCATGGAAAAAGAATATTTTAGGTATCACATATAAAAAAACAAATTTCAGTCCTCCAATGTGTCTATTCACGAACATGTTTTTTATCTTGTTTACACAAGCCACATAAAATGTTTATTTTTGCAGAAAACTTGTATACGAACATAGAATGTCCGAATGTATATTTTATTTTATTTTATTTTTCATAATGAATTCATTTGCACCTAGGAGCCAAAACACCACCTCCCATAAGCAACTGGTCGTTATCAGCTACGGTTCAAATGATATGATATGGTTATTGAACAACTGATACTCTAGCCAAGGCCTAGGCAATATAATAATTTCAAACGCTCTCCCCACTCATGTTTATGATATTTTTAGTCTTTAGCATGGTTCGATGTAGGTCTCAAATTCTTTTTTAATACTACGTGAGCATGGTCTTGAACTTGAAACCTTTTGACTCTAATACCATATTAAATTAAAGTACTATCCAATCAACGAACTGGTGGAAATTGGCTACGCAATATATTAATTTCGCAACTAAGGTAGCAGAAAAATCTGATCTGTTTGGAATTATAAAAAATTCTATATGATTCTATTGTGCAAAAAAAAATATTATAAAATGAAATTGTTCATTTTTTGCAAGAAGACTTATGGCTTTCCCAAAAAAGAGAGGAGAATTTCCATCAAACAATCTTTACTATTAAATTGAAGTTGGTCATGATGTCACTTTCAACGTCAAATATTGGGAGACCTGTCGAACAACACCATTAAACATTGGACGCATCCAGACCCTCTAATCATCAAACACAATCTTATCGCTTTTCCGAAAGGACGCCCCCATCTACCATCATAGCTATCGAAGGAAAAGTATTCACTATCTTGTACAAGATGAGGGCACGATCGAGGATCACAAGAAACTCAAATCGTACATTACAAATTATTACAAAAATTTGTTTGGAGCTGCTCAGACGCTAGGATTGCATGGAAAGCATTGTGAAGTTGAAGGCATGCAAATTTCTGAAACCCGTTCCTCCATCTTTCTTCGGCACACACATTCTTCACCACGCATAGCAGTGCATATTCTTTTGTTCCTATGTGTCTCCCACTAGAAAGAAGCCATTGCACTGGTAATGTCCTTACAAATACTTTTTGGTATCTGAAAGAGTATTTATGCCGTTCATAATGTTTTGATGTTTGTTGACACCACTTGGATAGGTTTAATCTGTTGTTAAATATTTCAGGAGATATCAGCTACATTAGTGTAAATTATATCTAAGGAAAAAGGGCTCCCCAGGAACAAATCAGTGCAGATACAAAGTCTTTCCGGAGTGTCCAGCAGTTGTGCGCCGGAGTGTCCGGGCTCACCAGACTATCCGGCCGGTTTCTGCCAGACTGTCCGGCCCTGAGGATTCGCAAGATTTTCTTCGCCCGGTGCGGACGGTCAGTATGCCACATCGGACACCACCCGAACACTTGCTGGACTCTGGCCAGAAACTCTGCCAGACCGGAGTGTCCGGTGGTAGTCTCCCGGAGTATCCGGTCGGGCCGGACTATCCGGCCGCTTTTTGCCGGACTGTCCGGGGTAAGTGGCTCCCAATGGCTCTAATTCCAAGGGCCCTATATAAAGGCCACTTCTTCTACTTTGGGAGCTGCTCGACCAGTTGAGCCACCAAATCCTCAAGATCTCTTCACTCGGCCATCCAAAGTAATTGATCTTTGGAGAATCGAAGGAGGAGACCTTGATCTATAGCTTCACCAAGAGAGATCTTCATTTCCCTCTCATTTACTTGAGGGCTCCTTGTTCTACTGTTTCTTTGGAAACCCTAGCTTTTGATTTGGTTCTTACAAGCTTGTCTTTGATTGTTTGATAGCTTGCTTGTATTCGGGAGCCTCCAATTATGTTGTGGATGTGTGCCTCGAACTTGTTGTAAAGGTGCCGGCTTCTACCTCGAAGGTTGCCGATATAATGGAAGAGGTGAATCGAACCCGTTGGGGTGAGTTTCATCGGAGAACAAGGGAGGCCTCTCGTGGTGATGGTGGTTTGAAACCACCCCCTCTCCAAACGTAGACGTACTTCCCCTTAAAATGAAGGAACTACGGGAAACAAACCCTTGTTTCTTTGCGTGCTTCACTTTGGTTACTTCTATACTTTACCGCACTTAACTTATCTTGTTCTTGCTTAGTATTTGTGATAGATTGACATATAGGTAAATTCACCATAGTTGCATAATCTAGAGAATCTACCTTTTGTGTCAAACCCTAATTTGAAAAAGAGTAAAATTTGAAGTAGCACCTATTCACCCCCCCTCTCTAGGTGCCCATACGATCCTTTCAATTAGTATCAGAGCCTTGGCTCTTTATTCGGGCTTAACCGCCTAAGAGACTATGGGCAACCCAGGAAATGAGGGAGAGGGTGAGGCTAGCACCTCCGTGACCATGGTAGATCTCAAGAATTTAGAAACAAGCTTGAGCTCTACCTTGTGCAACCAAATCCAACAGTTGCGTCAACTTGTTGAGCGACTTGTTATGGAAAAGCCAGCCTCACCACCTCCCTCTCAAGAGGAATCACCACCTAACCCTAAGTCAAATGCTCCGGCTAAGCCAATAGGTGAAGTGGTGGGGTATGAACATAATTCCACTGAATCCACCACCAAAAAGGGTGATGGGAAGGAAGAGCACCATGCGGGTTCCCGGATGGTACTCTCCCGCCCCTCCAATCCCTCATCCCCATATAAATAATAGAGGTGACCCACCTAAGTTAGCTGCACATACTTTTGCTCAATGACAAGTTTTAATGAAATCTCATGTGCGCACCTCTTGCATTGACTTGTGGAACATTATTGAAGAAGGACTCAAAATTGAGGATCCAACTAACTTAACTAGAAGAGAAGTGGTCAATAGCCAACTCAGTGCGACAGCCTCGCACAGGATCCAACTTGGAGTGGGGCCAAAGGATTTTCCCCACATTGAGCTCTACAATACCGCCAAGGAAGCTTGGGATACTCTCATTGACTTATTTGTTGGCAATGAGAGCATGATAAGAAATATGTATGATGCCTTAACCAATGAGGCTGAAGGTTTCTTTATGAAGGATGGTGAGGATCATGAAGACATGTATCGTAGACTCAAATCGACAGCCACCGCCTTTAGGAATGTTGGTGCCTCTCACATTGATGATTCTTGGATCAAGAGGAAGTATGTGAGTGCACTCATGCCCTTCGAGCCTACTGACTTGAAGAGTCTCCAAGGAAGACACAACTACCATCTCATGACCTCCAATGAAGTTATGCAAGAGATGGCTAATGAGTGCATATTTGCATCATGTTTTACACTATTATTTTGCATTGTAAATGTAGGATCTTGGTATTTTATGGCGACCACAGAAAGATTTTTCCGCCTCTACGGGGCGAAAAACTACAAAGAGAGAAATATCTCTCCAGCAGACAAAATTCTGCCAGGGGAATTCCTTCTCGGAGAGGGGAGATCGTCGCCATCAACACCACCATCAAGCGGGACTTCATCGGGATCATCATCATCATCTCCACTAGCACCATCATCACCACTCCATACTGCTGTAACAATTGGGTTGAATCTTGCATAGTTCTTAGGGGAAACTTTCCCGGTGTTGATTACTCCTTGTAGTTGATGCTATTGAGTGAATCATTGAATTATCGTTCTTGTTCAGTTTGTTACTTATCATTATTTCATCTCTGATCTTGATCCATATGATGTCTTGTGAGTAGTTTGTTTAGTTCTTGAGGACATGGGAGAAGTCATGTTGATAGTAGTGGAATTGTGTTGAGAATGATTCAATGGTTTGATATTTAAGTTGTGGTGTTATTCTTCTAGTGGTGTCATGTGAACGTCGACTACATGACACTTCACCTTTATGGGCCTAGGGGAATGCATTGTGTATTTGGCTACTAATCGTAGGGGTTGCCGGAGTGACAGAAACCTGAACCCCCATTAGGAAACCTTTGCACAAGGGATGTCAGGGTCTTAGAGTTTAGAGTTGTGGTTAGGTTTCTACCTTAATTACTTTCTTGTACTTGCGGATGCTTGCAAGGGGTATAATCACAAGTATGTATTAGTCCTAGGAAGGTCAGTACATTAGCACAGCTTTACCCACACAACACTTAGCAAACTAAAGAAGATTAATCAACTATATGAAGAGAAAGCACTTGACGATATTCCTGTGTGTCCTCGAGAACATTTGGTCATCTTAAGTAATACAACCGACTTGTCCTTTGCTGAAGGAAGGATTGGGCCACTCGCTGCATTTATTCTTATTGTCTTTTATTTACTCATACTTTATTTACCTACATTATCAAAAAACCCTAAAAATCCGTTTGCTAAGTATTTACAGAGAATTCCTGCTCCAAGCCACTCGTCAACACCTTCTGCTCCTCGTTGGGTTCGACACTCTTACTTATCAAAAATACTGCGATACATCCCCTATACTTGTGGGTCATCACTGCCTATCAGCCATCATCGCAGAGGACATGGTGGATCTCATAGATCGCACCACAACTCCCCTCCCCGTGACGAAAAAGGGAAGCAACTAGAGCCGTACGACGCATGTTCGTGGCTAGACAAGATCCAAGAAGCTCGGGAGCTCCCATACCTTGGGCCATGTTGTTTTGGACCAGTAATACGGGCATCAACTTACCCCAAGGGTCTCCGGATAGAAAAGACCATCAAGCCCTATGACGTCACCGCTAGGCTAGCAACATGGTTCTAGGACTATAGGGAAGCGATCCATATCGCAGGGGGAAACCCCAATGTCGATGTCAAGTACCTCCCACTCATGCTGACTGGCACCGCCCGACAATGGATCGACGACTTTCCATAGATATCAATATGCAATTGGTTGGACATGCACGAAGTGTTCACCAAGAACTTTGAGGGTACGTATAAAGGTCCCTACACTGTCGGAGACCTACAACGGTGCGTACAAGAAAATGGTGAAACCTCTCGTGCCTACCTCTCTCACTGGCTGGATATGAAAAATTCATGCGCAGGGGTGCATGAACAAATTGCTATGGCCGCCTTCATCGACGATCTCGAGAAGGGAACTTTGCTCCGGCATACGTTGAAGTTCAAGAAAGACAACAATGAGCTCAACATCAATGCAATGATCACCATGGCCAGTGAGTTCGCCGTTGTTGATGACGACGCGTGCGGATCGTGGCCGGCAATAGCAATCCCTACCCAGGCCAGAAAAAACAACAATAACAAGCGGAAGACTCCGCTAGAAGAAAAGCAAACAGCCGACATGGTTGCCGCAACATTCACTGGCAGAGGCTAAGGCAGACAGCATGAACATGGCCGAGGGCTAGCCATGGCCAGTAGAGAAGTGATTCTACACCCTCAGCTCCCCCTATTCCCCAAACATACGAATAGTACTGCGATATGTCATGTTTCGTCCACCTCGACGCAAACGGCACTGCCACCCACACCAACTGCCAATGCAAGTTTGTCAATGACCTCAAGGAAGACCTGAGTCCAGCTACAAGAAAAGTCGGATGAACAGACCCTGTGGAAAGGGAAAAGGGAAGAATAAGGAGGAGGAATCCAAGGAATCAAGCCATATGGATGAGGACTTAGAACCCAAATCTTCCAACAAGGGAGAGGGTAAAGGGGAAAATCCCTTCGAAAAGAAGGCTCCATGTTACCATACCTTCCCTGGTACCCCCACCGTCCGGGCTTAGAAAACCTCACTGAGGATACTGATGGCTACACTCCCTCTGGTTCCCTAGTACATCATGTGGTCGTAGATTCCAATTACTTGGGATAGGAAAGATCACCCAGACCTTATCCCAACAGAGAACCAGTATGTCATGGTCATCAATCCTTTGATTAACGGCACAGAGTTCACCAAGTGCCTCGTGGATAGTGGAAGCAGCATCAACATCATGTACCGAGATACATCGCACAAGATGAACTTGACGGAGACCCAACTAACGAAGAGCAACACCGTGTTCCATGGGGTTGTCCCCGACCAACAAGCAAATTCCCTAGGCTACATCGCCCTTGTGGTCTATCGTGGTATTGACCACGGAAGATGATATGGGGGTAGCTTACGTAGAGGAGGCAAGACGACATAGGAGAATCCAGGAGCGAGATTAGCACACAATGTACCCAGGTTCACATCCGTTCGATGGAGGATCGCTACGACATGCTGTCAATCCAGTATATGATCATAGATTGGTTACATGGGAGCCACCGTAGGCGGAGGGAGAGACTAGATCTAATCTAACGTGAGAGAGCTCTCATATGACATACCCTGTGGGGTGCCCCTAGTGGCTTTATATATGCAGTCAGTTAGGGTTTACAAGTGCTAATGCGCTTTTTATTGGAGTCGCTATCATGGGCTCTGATGACCCACAAGTATAGGGGGTGTATCGCAGTATTTTCGAGGGAAGTGAAACCCAATTTATTGATTCGACACAAGGAGAGCCAAAGAATATTTATAAGCCTTAACAAATGAGTTGTCAATTCAGCTGCACCTGGAAACAATCTTGCTCACAGCAGTTTATTAGTAGCAACAGTTTTGTAGTAGGAATAGCAAAGTAACAACAGTAATAAAGTAAGGATAGTAGTAACAACAGCAGTAAACAGTAGGATTCGAGTGCGGTAGGCATAGGGGTGGATGGATGGGCGTTGCATGGACAAGACAATTCACATGGCAATCAGAGCATAGGGAAATTGCAGATAAATAAGATAAAGCATCCAAGTACTAGATAATCCTAGGCATGTGTTCCATATATAGTCATACGTGCTCGCAATGAGAACTTGCACAACATATTTTGTCCCGCCAACCCGTTTGCTGCGGGGCCTCAAGGGAACTACTGGCAATTAAGGTGCTCCTTTTAATAGAACACCGGAGCAAAGCATTAACACTCCGTGAACACATGTGATCCTCACATCAAATCCATTCCCTCCGGTTATCCCGATTTCTATCACTTCGGGGCCATTGGTTCCGGACAACAATGTGTGTATACAACTTGCAGGTAAGACCATAAACAATACTATCATAATGAATCAATAACATGTTCAGATCTGAAATCATGGCACTCGGGCCCTAGTGACAAGCATTAAGCATATCAAGTCGCAACAAAGTCATAAAGCACTAATAGAAGATACTAGGCACCATGCTCTAAAAATCCGATGCCATTACATGAACGATCTCATCCAATCCCTACATCCCCATAGCCTACAGCGGGGGATTACTCACTCATAGATGGGGGAAACATGGATGGTTGATGGAGAAGCGATGGTGATGATGATGGCGATGATCTCCTCCAATTCCCCGTCCTGGCAGGGTGCCAGAACGGAGTTTCTGGTGTTGTTTCGTGGAATCTGGTGGTGGCGGCGGAGCAGAACTCCTTCTGGAAAAACATCGAACCCCTCTGAGTTTTTAGGTTAGGAGGCAACTTATAGGCGAAGAGGGAGGCCGAGGGGGTGCCTGGGGTGGCCAGACCACCCCCTGGCGCGGCCTGGGCTAGCCCGCACGGCCAGGTGGTGTGGCCTGGGCCCGGCCCCCCTCCGTCTCGTATTCTGTCTCTAGGTGTCCCTCGGTGAAAAACTGACTTTGGCTTTTGTCCCGTCCAATTACGAGAATATTCATTTTCTGATTTTCCTAGAACCAAAAACAGCAAAAAACAGGCAGCTGGCACCGTGGCTCTTGTTAATAGGTTAGTCCAAGAAATCATATGAAAATTACTCCAAAGTGTGGACAAAACACAAGAAAGTAGATAAAACCAAGCATGGAACATCAAAAATTATATATACATTTGCAATGTATCAGACTCTCAGTCAGCGAGACGTCTAGATCCAGTAATGCCAGTCACCGTATTTGGCGAGTCGATACGCCCTGGGCTAGGCTTTAGTCGCGTCGATCCGGATGGCGACTCCGCTTCATGGGTATACCCGAATTGTGTTCCCCCATAAGTAGTCCCTGAGCGCGTTAGGGACTCGGTGATGACTTCAAGCCACGGAATCGGTGAAGGCGGTTCCAGGGTGGCGAGTCATTGGCGAGCTCCTAAAACAAAGAAATAGCTCATGAAGTAGTTCATTCACCAAGGTGAGTCACTGTAGGGCGGAGTCACCCCTTGGCGAAGTTTGACCGACGCCTTGTTATCTAGTTGTTGTAGAGGCTTCCCAGTCACGATGAAGATATCGTTGCGTTATTATAGAAGTAGGGGCCAACGAGTAGCAGATGTGTGGAGGCCACCAAATCATCGATGATGAAGTCACCGAGTCGGTGTAGGAAATTCCACAACGGCGAGTCAGCGATGGCGATCATGTGATGGCGAGTCCCCGAGCGCGTCGAGTCCGTGAGGGTGGCGAGTCCCCGAGTATGAAGACTCCGCGAGGGCGGCAAGTCCCCGAGCATGAAAACTCCGTGAGGGCGGCGAGTCCCCGAGCATGAAGACTCCATGAGGGCGGCGAGTCCCCGAGCATGAATACTTCGCGAGGGCGGCGAGTCCCCGAGTGTGAAGACTCCGTGAGGGCGGCGAGTCCCCGATCATGAAGACTCCGTGAGGGCGGCGAGTCCCCAAGCATGAAGACTCCGTGAGGGCAGCGAGTCCCTGAGCGTGAAGACTCCGCGAGGGCGGTGAGTACCCAAGCGTGAAGACTCCACGAGGGCGGCGAGTTCCCAAGCATGAAGACTCCACGACGGAGGTGAGTCAAGTCGTGAAGCCATGTGTACATGCCGAAGAGATCACATGGGAGCAATTCCTCAAGAAAGATGTCGCACTTGAAGGGCACTGTTGTCGAGCCCCGAGCAATATGCCTAGGAGTAGTCCTCGAGGCTCGAGTTGGCTTGTAGAGGCAACTTGAGGCTCTTTAGAGATGCATATTATGCCAGTAGTATTTGGTTGTTCCCACGCATGGTGGGCAGCAAGTCCACAAGTATTGCGAGTGGAGAGCTTGACGAGTCCTGGAGACCGGTGATGGTCAAAGCACTGAGCGTGACGGATCCGAGGTGAGCGAGTCCGTGAGGGGAGAGTCCCCGAGCGTGGCGAGTCCGCATTTGACCGAGTTCGTGTTGAGCGAGTCCACGAGTGCGAGTCCGTGAGGGGAGAGTCCCCGAGCGTAGCGAGTCGCTCATCTGATGTTGGGAGAGGTTGATTGTGTTGCTTTTGTTAGCGAGTCTCTCGTCTTGGATCGAGGGTCCAGTCGCGTGGTGACTCCAAAGATGGCTCTCGGCTAGGTGTTCTTCCTGGACGATTCGAGGCTCGATTTGCGAGTCCTCATCCATAGTACTTGGTCATGCGAGCCGCACTATCTAAGGTTGAGGAGGACATGGTGTTGTATGTGTAGCACTGCCATTTGTCTTGGCCCGGAAAGCTAGTCGAGCAAGGCGACTCCAATGATGGCTCTCGGTTAGTGTTTTTTGTGGACGATCCGAGGCTCGAGTTATGAGTCCTCGTCCACACTACTTGGCCATTGCGAGTCACTCTTTCAAAGGTTGACAAAGGCAAACTTATTTTTCCCGGAGGGAAGAGACGCCTAGCGGTGAGTCCATGCAGCTTGGCATGTGACCCTCTCTAGCGACTCCGATGATGAGGGGGCCTCGGCAGGCGCGGTGTACGCATTTGACATAGCGAATAGGGTCACACGATGTTTAGCCAAAAAGAGTCGACGCGGCGGACAAGGAGTCGACGCGGCGGAAGGGGTCACGCTATGGCAAAGTCGACGCGGCGGACACGGGGTCAACGTGGCAGACGGGGGTCTCCATATGGCAATGTCGACGCAGTGGATACGACGCGGCAGATGGAGGTCGCGTTATGGCGATGTCAACGTGGCGGACATGGGGTCGATGTGGCGGACGGGGGCCACACTAGGGCGAAGTCGATGCGGCGGACACGGAGTAGACGCGGCGGACGGAGGTCGTGCTAGGGCGAAGTCGATGCGGCGGCCACGAGGTCGACGCGGCAGATGGAGGTCGCGCTATGGCGAAGTCGACGCGGCAGACACGGGATCGAAGCGGCGGACGGAGGTCGCGCTAGGGCAAAGTCGACGCGTAGATACGGGGTCGATGCGGCGGACGGAGGTTGCACTATGGCGATATCGACATGGCGGACGGAGGCCGCACTGGGGCAAAGTCGAAGCGGCAGACACGTGGTCGACGCGGCGGATAGAGGTCGCGCTAGGGCGAAGTCGACGCGGAAGACACGGGGTCAACAGGGCGGAGGGAGGTCGTGCTATGGCGAAGTCGACGAGGCGGACACGGGGTCAACACGGCGGATGGAGGTCGCGCTATGGCGAAGTCGACGCGGCGGACACAGGGTCGACGCGGCGGATGGGGGTCACGCTATGGCAAAGTCGATGCAGCGTACACGAGGTCGACGCAGCGGAGGGATGTCGCGCTATGGCAAAGTCGACGCGGTGGACACGGGGTCAATGTGACGGATGGAGGTCGGGCTATGGCAAAGTCGACGCAGTGGTCACAGGATCAACGCGGTGGATGGAGATCGCGCTATGGCGAAGTCGACACAGCGGACACAGGGTCGACACAGCGGATGGGGATCGCGCTATGGCGAAGTCGACGCGGCGGGCACGGGGTCAATGCGACAGACGAAGGTCACGCTATGGCGATGTAGACGCGGCGGACACGGGGTCAACGTGGCGGATGGAGGCTGCACTGGGGCGAAGTCTACGCGGCGGACATGGGGTCAACGCGGCAGATGGAGGTCGTGCTAGGGAGAAGTCGATGTGGCGGACACAGGGTCGACGTGGCGGATGGAGGTCGCGCTATGGCAAACTCGATGCAGCGGACACGGGATACAAGCCGCGGACGGAGGTCGCACTAGGGCAAAGTCGACACGGCAGATACGGGGTCGACACGCGGACGAAGGTCATGCTATGGCAATGTCGACGCGGCGGACACGGGTTTGACGCGGCGGACACGGGCCACACTGGGAAGAAGTCAATGCAGCGGACACGGGGTCGACGCGGCGGATGGAAGTCGTGCTAGGGCAAAGTCGACGCGGCAGACACGGGGTCAACATGGTGGAGGGAGGTCGTGCTACGGCGAAGTCGACGTGGCAGACACGGGGCCAACACGGCGGATGGAGGTCGCGCTATGGCAAAGTCGATGCGGCGGACACAGGGTCGACGTGGCGGATGGGGGTCGCGCTATGGTGAAGTCGATGCGGCAGACACGGGGTCGACGCGGTGGAGGGAGGTCGCGCTATGGCGAAGTCGACGTGGCGGACACGGGGTTAACACGCTGGATGGAGGTCGCGCTATGGCGAAGTCGACGCGGCAGACACAGGGTCGACGCGGCGGACGGGGGTCGCGCTACGGCGAAGTCGACGCGGCGGACGGATGTCGCACTATGGTGAAGTCTTGTGGCATTTCGCCGGTAGTATTGCGAGTACGCGACACGCCAGTTCTCAGCGGGTGTGTCCGTGGGGGTGGCGAGTCCACGACAGGGAGGTGAGTCCCCGAGTGTGGAGAGCCCGCGAGGGCGGCTAGTCCACGACAGGCGATGCGAGTCCCCCGAGCATGGAGAGTCCACGAGGGCAGCGAGTCCATGAGGGGCAAGTCGTGAGTCCCCGAGTACGATGTTTAGCCAGAGGGAGTGGACGAGGCGGCGAGCTGGATCGGACCATTGGTCGGATGGAGTCGTGTGGCAGAGTTGCTTTGGTGGAGACGCGCGGTAGCCGGTAGGATGGCGAGTCGCCAAACGTGGCGAGTCCGTGACCCTGGCCAGTTCATATCGGCAAGGCGAGTCCCCGAGGGCGGTGAATCCGCGAGAGCCAATCCGCGAGGATGAGCCCCCGGACGTGGCGAGTCCCCGGTGTGGCGAATCTGCTGCGGGCGAGTCCCCGGCGTGGCGAATCTGCTACGGGCGATTCCCGGCATGGCGAATCCGCTATGGGCGAGTCCCCTGCGTGGCGAATCCGCGACAGACTCCGAGGCATTTGGGTGGAAGGAGTGGACGCGGCGAAGCGGGTCATGCGACTCCCTTAGCCAGATTTTTGCCCGAGTTGATGAGGCAGAGTTTTTCCAATTTCCAGGCGATAGGTACATGTCAAGTTGCACACAGGAGATTAGATCCAATTAAATAATTAATTTTCAAAGAAATCAATGCTAAGAAAGATTGAATAGGTAACTCTGCAGCTATGTGTAGCCGATCGTGTGTCAAGAAGCACTACTAGGAAACAACTTATAGGTAGACAAGATATTCTGTGGCGCATATGTAAAACCATGCGCCATAGATATGTATCAGTGGCGCACTAGTAAATATGCGCCACAGAAGTTTGGCAGTTCAGTGGCGCACGAAACCAATATGCGCCACAGAAGTCCACATTTCTGTGACACATATTTTCGTGTGCGCCATAGAAAGTGATAATTCTGTGCGCATAGAGATGTATGCGCCACAGAAAGTTGATAGGACATAGCACCAAAAAAAGGGGAGAAACTTTTGTGGCGCATATGTCCATATGCGCTACAGAAAGTGATGTTTCTGTGACGCATATAGGTGTATGCACCATAGAACATGCAAAAAATAAACAAAAATGATATAAACTTCAAAAAACTAATTCCTTTGAGTTGTAGTTAGATTTTAGGGTATAGATCTAGACAAAATTGAAAAACATGAATTTCGATGTATTTTGCAAAAATAGGTCATGGCACGGTAAAACGACTATAACTTTTACATACGATGTCGAAAAAAAATCTTTAACCTATCAAAATGATCGTCTCTAAATTTCCTACTCGAACTCAATCACCTATGGCTATTCTGGATTTTACAGAATCCCCAAATTCGAAAGCAGTAAAAAGTTATTTAGGGTAGAAGATTTTTTACTGCAAAAAAAATAAAAGGGGGGGGCTTTTGTGGCGCATTTCTCCCATATGCGCCATAGAAGTCTTGGCCGGGATTCAAAATTTGAATCCCGCCAGCTCCCTTCTCCCTTCCTTTTTCCTTTTTCTCCACCTCCCCACTTCTTCTCCCCTCCCCACTTCTCCCCTAAATTTGACTTAATGCAATCAAGCGTCTTGATCTCTCTCTATAGATTTTGATGCCTAATATGTATGCAGCTTCACCTAATTCCTTCATGGAAAATTGACTACTCAAATATGCTTTCACACTTCTCATAAGATCCACGTCGTTTCCCATGAGCAATATGTCATCCACATATACTACTAGGAAAACAACTGAGCTCTCACTTGCTTTCTTGTAAACACAGAACTCTTGTTGACTTTGGACAAATCCAAAACTCTTGATCACTTGATCAAAACGTTGGTTCCAGCTCCGAGATGCCTGCTTTAATCCATAAATGGACCGCTGAAGCTTGCACACCTTTCCAGCATCCTTAGGATCAACAAAACCTTCTGGTTGCATCATATACAACTCTTCATCAATGTGACCATTGAGAAATGTGGTCTTGACATCCATCTGCCAAATTTCATAGTAAAAATGGGTAGCAATTGCTAGTAAAATCCGGACAGCCTTAAGCATCACTACGGGAGAGTAAGTCTCATCGTAGTCGACTCCTTGAATTTTTCGAAACCCCTTTGCGACAAGTCGAGCTTTGTGAATGGTCACATTACCATCCGCATCTGCCTTTATTTTAAAGATCCATTTATTTTCCACGGCCTTGCGGCCTTCGGAAAGATCTACCAAGGTCCAAACTTGGTTCTCATACATGGAACCTATTTCGGATTTCATGGCTTCTAGCCATTTCTCGGAATCAGCACTATCCATAGCTTCTTTGTAGTTTGCAGGTTCTTCCCGTTCATCTAGGATGACAGACATCACAAGACTACTATACCAATCAGGAGTGGCATGAACTCTTGTAGACCTACAAACCTCAAGAGTCTCGACGTTTTTGTTTTGATCTTCATCATTCGGATCTTCCTCCATGTTGGAGAGCGGTTTCGGAACAGCTTCCGTTGCGCTACTCGGAATTTGGAGAGAAGGGTCAACAACTTTATCTAACTCAATTTTCCTTCCACTAATTCCTTTGGCGAGAAACTCTTTCTCGAGAAAGGTGCCAGCTTTCGCGACAAACATTTTGCCTTCGGCTTTGTTGTAGAAAGTATACCCAATTGTTTCCCTTGGGTACCCCACAAAGATGCATTTTTCCGATTTAGGTTCGAGTTTGTTAGGCTATAGTTTCTTGACGTAAGCCTCACATCCCCAAACTTTCAGAAATGACAACGTTGGCTTCTTGCCATACCATATCTCATTTGGGGTTGTCTCCATGGATTTGGATGGTGCTCAGTTCAAAATAAAAGCAGCGGTTTCTAATGCATATCCCCAAAATGATATGGACAAATCAGTCAAAGACATCATGGACCGCACACTATCTAATAGAGTATGGTTACGTCGTTCCGACACACCATTACGTTGTGGTGTTCCAGCTGGCGTAAGTTGTGGGATTATCCCATGGTCCTTTAAGTGCATGTTAAACTCATAACTCAAATACTTGCCTCCCCGATCCGATCGAAGATGCTTGATTCTCTTGTTAAGTTGATTCTCTACTTCCTTCTGAAATTCCTTGAACTTTTCAAAGGTTTTAGACTTGTGTTTCATTAAGTAGATATATCCATATCTACTCAAATCGTCAGTAAAGGTAACAAAATAACGATAACCATTGTGCGTTGAGACACTCATTGGTCAACATATATCTGTATGTATGATTCCAAGTAGGTCTGCATCTCTCTCCATCGTGCCGGAGAAGGGTGTCCTAGTCATCTTGCCCATAAGGCATGGCTCACATGTATCAAGAGATTCGAAATCTAATGATCCAAGAAGTCCTTGTGAATGAAGCTTCTTCATGCACTTTACGCCAATGTGACCAAGACGGCAATGCCACATAAACATGGAATTATCATCATTATGCTTACAACGTTTAGCATCAATATTATGGATGTGAGTATTGCAATCAAGATGTAGTAAGAATAAACCATTACTCATAGGCGCATGAACATAAAAGACGTTATCCATATAAATAGAACAACCACTTGTTCCAGATTTAAACGAATAACGATCTTGCAACAAGCAAGATCCACTTACAATATTCATACTCAATGCGGGTACATAGTAGCATTTATTAAAAACTAGAATCAATCATGACGGCGGATGTAGAGATAACGTGTCGACGGCCACCACATCAACTTTTGTGCCATTGTCGACGCGCATCGTCACCTCGTCCTTTCCAAGCCGCCTCTTACTCCGCAGCTCCTGATGGGAGTTACATATGTGAGCAAAAGAACCGTTATCAAATACCCAGGTGTTGCTCCTGGCGTGGGTAAGGAACACATCTATAACATGTATATCACATATACCTTTCTCTTTGGCGGCTATCTTGCCGGCTTTCTTTTCCTCAATGTACTTGGGGCAATTGCGTTTCCAGTGCCCATCCCCTTTGCAGTAATAGCACGTGGTACCGGACCTAGGGCTAGGCCTAGTATCCTTAGAGGTGTTGGCAACTGCTTTACCATCCTTCTTTGGCTTGTTGCCCTTGCCCTTTGTCCCCAACCTTTTAAAGTTAATGGTCTTATTGACCTTTAACACCGTGTGCTCTTTCTTGATTTCTACCTCAGCAGTTTTGAGCATGGCGAGCACTTCAGCAAGGGTCTTAGTCATCCCTTGCATGTTGTAGTTCATCACAAAGATCTTGTAGCTAGGGGGCAGCGAATGCAACACCCTATCAATCGCAAGCTCTTCCGGGATTTTGCAATCCAGAGCATTCAAGCGCTTAACGTAGCCAGACATTTTGACTACGTGCTCACTAATACTGTTGTGCTCTTCCATCTTAGTAGAGAAGAAGAGCTCAGAAGCATCATACCTCTCTGCACGATCCTATGGAGCAAAGACAGCCTTGAGATCTTCAATGATCTCGAAAGCATTCATCTTCCCCAAACGCTTTTGAAGCTCTGGCTCCATGGCATAGAGCATTCCACTTTGGATGAGGGAGAAATCATCCACCTTGGACCGTCAGACATTCTTTTTGTCCTGGGAGGTGGAATCTGCAGGCTTAGCTAGAAGCTCAGCCTCGATGATATAAGTCAACTTGTAGGGACTAGGAGGATCCTAAGATTGCGGAACCATGTGGTGTTGGTTCCATCAGTTTTCAGCTTGTCCTTCTCGAGGAAAGAGCTATGGTTGAAGGTGGGTGGGCGAGACATCTACAATGGATTTGCAAAGTGTTTATACCATGTTCATAATAATGAGTTCAAGTTTTAATTCATGTTCCTAAACTAAAACAAAAGAACTCCCACTCAAATGAACACCCCTCTATTCATTTCGGTGATCACATGATCCCAATCCGTGGCACCTCCCCCGATCGTCACGGCCATCAGTGCAGTTTCAAAGGTGGACATTCCCCAATGTCGATCACATCAACCATGTGATTCATGCTCGACCTTTCGGTCTCTTGTATTCTGAGGCCATGTCTACACATGCTAGGCTCGCCAGTTCTAACTTGTGTGTATCCGCGGTGCAACATGGCTTACACCCACCGTATGCGAACGCAGATATGTCTGACACCCGATCGTCACGGCCCGCCTCATAATGGAGAACTTTCTTGGTGGTGCACACACAAGGGGAATACGAAGACTGGAATTATGTGAGGTATTATCCTATTATGCTACCATCGTATATATTATCATACTATCATAACAAGATGCACACAAAGATACTTCTTAAAGTAAAGTGGCATGACGTGGTTGCGGCATCTTGATCACCATCGAGAGCTCCAATGGAAGTTTCATAAACTTGTCATTGCCATGTCACAACACTAGCCCCTATGCAAATCAAAGATAGACTCCTTTATATTATCTATAGCATGTTTTACACGGCTTTAGGGCTTTCGCGGTAGAACCCCTTCCCACCTACAAACGTAGAGCCACAACATGGATTCAATGATTGTCGTTTTACTTCCCTTTTTAGGGACCTCCAATGTCAATGCCATATAAACTACTATAGAGAGACAGACACCCCCTAAGCCACTTTGATTCATGGACCAGTCTCGTGAATCACCATGTGAGGTTGGTTGGGGACCGCTTCATCAAACAGTGCCGTGATGTGAACAATAACATTAAAGAGGGTAGCAATTAGAGAATCAATGCCCACATATTGATATGTGTTATATCCATACGACATGTCTACCCATATACCCGCTCTGATACCACTGAAGGGTTCCGTAGTAGAAAACAAAAAAAATCTATCTACTCGAACACTAATACCAGGATCTACACTATGTAGACATGACTAACAGAGGAGAGAGACGGTATTCATACCTTTGAAGACCGAGGCACGCCTTATGCAGGAAGGCGTATATTGATGAAGCTGAGCAGCTCCAAGCACCCCAAGTGTGGTGCCTCTGAAGTACTACACACGTCTGGTGTAGGCGGCGTCTCCCGGGCTCCGATCTGGCCTAGCAGCGGAAGAAGAAGATGCCAGACTAAAGATCACATGATGGTAGTGCTAAGGTGGAGAACTCAAATCCCTCGAGGTCCTTCCCAATATTACGGAGAAGTCCTCAAAGGAAAATGAGAGAGAGAATGAGAGAGTTGGATGCCTCCAAAGGGGTGGGGGAGACCCCTATATATAGTAGGAGGGGGGCTCACCACCCAGGGGCTAGGCGGTGTGGGACTAAACCCCACACCCGCCAGCCACCTAGGGGCTACCACCGACCCTATGTGGGCCCCACTTGGGCGGCCCACCAAGCCAAGGCTGGCCGCCCCCCTCCCCTTAGGCGCCTTGCCCTATTGGGCCTCCCTTCGGGTGAGGCCCATTAGCATTAGGAAGCCTTTAATAATAAAATAAAATATATTTTTGGTATTAATTCTCCAATTAACATTCAAATACATATATTATCATATTCCTTTACTCCGGAACTTCTTCTAAACCCCTTCCGATCACCATTGGATGTTACCTAGAACTATTCCAGATTCTCTCTCTCTATTTCTCCTACGGTACCTCATCTATCCCTAAGCGCCCCCACCCTTAAGCGTGACATCCTTCAGTTCGGGAATACTCCGAACATGATCGAGAATCCTCTCACATCAATGATCATCAGCGGGACCTGGATGCCCATGATGACCGCCGTGCATTCCACGAATCTTATCGCTCGAACCGTGAATAGTCGTTTCCTGTTCCCTTTGCCACTTGATACCGTTCATCCGAGACTTGATCTTTGGTATCTCCATACCTTAGTTCGATCTCGTTACCGATGATATTGTTTACTCATTCCCATGTCGTTGCATTTTGTGACCCAGTCACACGCTTGCAAGCTTCGTCAATGCAACGTCACCGACATGGCCACATATGTATCTATCCGTTACATGGACTAGCAAATCCTGGTCTTGATATGTACTCCTCTACACGCTCCTTCGGGAAACCTAAGTGGCACCTTTACGATCACCCAGTCATGGTATGATACTTGATAACCATCTAAGCTCCCTCCAGAATGGTGATCTGCATTATCTCATAGTCTAAGGATCGGGTTGCGAGGTTTCATGCGTTTTATCATCAATGGTGAACTTTGTAACTAGATCTCATTGAGATACAACTATTGGATGTTTGTCTATCATGTCATTCAACCAATGACATGACCTCATTCTCAATTTGCATAAATGCCCATGATCTTGAAACCTAGATCATCCTCATGACCAATGAACTAGTTCGCTAGAGGAAAAACTAGAGACACAGTTTGTTTACATACCACATGTGTATTAACGTTTCGTATTAACACAATTATAGCACAGTATGAAATGTATTATGAACATATAGGAGATATATCAAACAATACACTTTATTATTTGCCTCTAGGGCATAACTCCTTCAGTAGCTCCTAAAAAAAGCCACTTAGTGGCGGTTAAGAGGATCTTCCGATATTTGGTTCATTCCCCTAACTTTGGTCTATGGTATCCCAAGGGCTCCAATTGCTCTCTATGTGGTTATACTGATTCAGATTGGGCTGGTGATAACGATGATCGAAAATCAACTTCTGGAGCTTGTCAGTTCTTGGGAAGATCTCTAGTCTGTTGGTCTTCTAAAAACAGAATTGTATATCTCTCTCCACCGCTGAAGCTGAATATGTTGCTGCTGCTAGTGCCTGCACTCAGTTATTATGGATGAGGCAAACTTTAAAGGAATACGGTGTCAATTGTGACAAAGTGACTCTTTTATGCGATAATGAAAGTGCAATTAAAATTGCGTACAATCCGGTACAGCACACAAGGACGAAGCATACTGAGATTCGGAATCATTTTATTCAAGATCATGTTGCTCGAAGCGATATTGATCTATCTTTTGTGAGAATGAAGAACCAACTTGCTGATATTTTCACGAAGCCACTTGACGAAGCAAGGTTTTGTTACTTGAGGAATGAGCTAAATATCGTTGATTCAAGGAGTTTGTCTTGATTACCCATGCACCCACTCGTACATCTCAGTCTTATTTGGTCTAGGTTTGGGCATGGACATAGGGGGAGTGTGGTCCTAATTGATTGGATAACCCTCCCCCCGTAATGCCGAAAGCAAGTCAAATCATTTCTCTTAATATCATTTTGTGATATGTGAGCTTATTGATGAGTATTGGTCATGAACCCAAGATATATCTTCGCGATGTCATACCATACACTCCAACAAGGTGGCTTCGGCCACCACCCTCTTCCATGAGAAGAGTTGGGTTTATTTGGATCTTCTTGATTGGTTTTAGCTCATCTCATGTTCTTTTGGGAATCACACTCAATTTTGGCTTTTAGTTTATTTGCTTCTTGCAATTTTGAGTGTGTAGTACCATCTCAGTTTCGATCTCTTAATCCTAAGCCTTTCCCTACCCCTAAGCCATCTTTTCTTGCACACAAGTCCCTTGTACACCTTGTGGGGGTTTTTTTTGGGGACGTGTGGGCCTGAATCTGTGTTCAACAGAAATTCAGAATTTAGGTCGGATAATTCGGCCCAAGTATAGGCCGGATAATTCAGCCCTGGTGGATGCAGTCTTTAAGGGTTGGGGTCGGGGGGAAGGGATCATAACAAGCAGCACTTCTCCCCTGACCCTCTCCCTCTCCTAGCCGCTGTCTGTCGTCCCCCACCCTCCTCAGAGCCTCTCCGGCCGCCGAATTCTCTGGGCCTCCCCAGATCTTCTTCTCCGTGCCTCCGGGTACCTTCTCCACCGCGTTTTTCCTCCAATGAGTGAAGGTAACTCCCTATCTCCCCATCTTTGGCTAGATGTGTTACTTGTTGGGTGAAATGTGTCTAGAAGGGTATTGTTTCGCGTAGAATTTGTAGTCTTGAAGTTCTTAGGCCCGATCTACTCTTATGCATTCGATCTAACCAATTCTGAAATTTTGTGCCAGGGCCGGATTATACACCCCTAGCCAGGCCGGATAATCCGGCTTGACAGAGTCACAACTGGTTTAGTTTTGCATAGATCTATGCACTGAGTAGTATTGGACTATGAACTATTTGACTATTTTTTCTACGCTCTATCTTGGACTTGTGTGTATGCTTATCCCCATGCTATCCATCTTGTTCCCTTCACAGGTGGTTCCAGTGCTCCCAGACCTACAAGCACCGTCCTCGTGCTAAATACTTTCGGGACGACGGTCAAGGTAACCTAGTGGACAAGGCTGAGCTGAGGAGAAGGAAGAACGAGGAGAAGCGCATGGCTGAATAGGCAAAGAGGTATAGGAAGGGTGTGTCCAAGAGAAAGGGCAAAGGGCCCCATATCAACTACAAGAAGATGGATCTTGTTACCTTCTCCTCCATTCATCATCGGGATCTGTTTGATGAAGTGCCGCATGATACTGAGCTGGGTGACTCTCGCTTTTGGTGTGCTGAACAAAAGGGTATCTATGAAGATGTGTATGCTAAGCAGAAGATTCGGCCTATGCATCCTCTGGTTCTTGCTGATGCCTTGGAGAAGCCTCACCTTGTTGATGCCATGTATATGTCTGAAAGGATGGGGTTGCACCATCTCATGGCCCTTCAATGCTCCTATGACTCTGAGATTGTGAAGCAGTTCTTCTCCACCTTGGTCATTGCGGGGATGAGAATCGCACCATGAAGTGGTTGACTCGTGACAGGCCTATGCAAGCTGATTTCCGTATTTTTGCTGAGGTTCTTTGTTATCCCTTCCGCCACAGGGACCGTGCTAGTGGTCACTGCATCATCACTCAACTCAAGCCCAATAAAGATGCAGCCCTCTCTCTGTGCACCGATGACAATGGTATTGTGGGAAATCTTGATGGCCTGTCTCCCATATATGCTTGCTTGGTGGGTCTCTTTCGTGATTCTATCACTCCAAGTGGAGGAAACAATGACAGCATCCGTGGTCACCTAGTTCAGCTTCTTGCCTTCTCTCATGAGATGGCGTCCTGTGAGGATGAGTCCGTGTCATACCAGCTGGACGTGATGGATTTTATTTACCATGAGTTGATCGATGCCATATTCAAAAGGCTTTCCATCCCATATGCTCCATACATCCTGATGTTGATCAAGCACTTACTCCCTACTGAAGAGTTCAACATTGATGGTGTGCACAAGGCCAACTAGATCTACACCAAGGTTAGGAAGACCTCTCACCCCTCTTCTGCTCCTGAGGGACTCATGTGGATGCTCGTGCTAGTGCTCGTAGGCCCCCAATGCCTCCTATTGCTCGTGAGATCAAGCAGCTGAACTGGTTCCAGCGGAACATTCTTTGCATGGGCATGGACACCTGCAAGGGCCAGTATGAGGCGTACAAGCAGCGCCATGAGTTGGCTCACTCTCAGCAGCTCATCCTTCACCATGTGTCCGGTGCTTCAGGCGATCCCTCTGCTCCTACTCCTCCCACACCATATGCTCGGTGGAACTCTTCTTCCGGGATTAACTATGGAGAGCTAGAGCACCACATGTTTCCTTCCACGGACACTGCTAATGATGAGGAGGATGACACCGAAGAGCTTGAGGATGAGGACAAGGACGGGGACGAGGACGAGGATGAGTACTTCGAGTGATCCCTTAGGGCGTTAGCATCGCTCTTCTTCCTTTTTGGCGTCTCGATGCCAAAGAGGGAGAAGTAGTTCTATTAGGTCTTCGAGGATTTGCATGGGTCGGGCACAAGCTCTTGCTCTTAGCGTTTCGTTTTTTCTCTCGCTTGTGCCCTTTTAGCGTCGAACTTTTATGTGTGTTTCTATTATGAGACCATGTTTGTGTGGCTGTGGATTTATCTTGTGGACTTTTCATATGGAGTCATCTATCATATTGGATATTCTTATGGCTATATTGGATATCTTTATCAAGGGAGCCACTCACTATGGCTATCATTGGATATTCTCATAATGTGTTGAGGACGCATATGTCTCCCTACCGGTGGTATGAGCTTTTCACATATGTTTCAATGGAATAGACTTATACCCTTGTGTGTGCATGTGTAATCAAATACATTTTTCTGGTATGCACACATTGAGGGGGAGTCTTATTCTTTCATTAATTTTTGTTTTCTTGAGAACTATCTTGCAAATCCTAGTATTGTCATCTAACACCAAAAAGAGGGAGATTGAAAGAACATCTCATAGTTCCCTGTGTTTTGTGTGTTAGATAACAATACCGTGGAGTTTTCTCATGTGTGCTAAGTGTGTAGGGAATGTTTTTGTGGTTGGGGGGCCGGATTATTCGCCCCCATCAAGGGCCAGATAATCCAGCCTAGCTCATTTAGCAAAGGCTGGCATGACACGTCGCTCTGTCTAGGGACGGATTTTCTCCTGAAAAATCCGAATAGGGGCGGATTTTCTCCCCCTGGCCGGATAATCCGGCCCTCGCCTTGGGCCGGATAATCCGGCCCCCAGAAGATGATCAAAGGCTGCCAAGGAGAG
The DNA here is from genome assembly GCA_910589775.1 of Avena eriantha. NCBI lineage: Eukaryota > Viridiplantae > Streptophyta > Magnoliopsida > Poales > Poaceae > Avena > Avena eriantha. The sequence continues at coordinate 3,279,849 of OU342743.1, read as the reverse complement.
ACGCTCTGTCTAGGTTCGGATTTTCTCCCGGAAAATCCGAACAGGGGTGGTTTTTCCTTCCCTGACCGGATAATCCGGTCCTCGCAAGGGGCCGGATTTATCCGGCCCCCAGGAGACGATCAAGGGAAGGCTCGGCGTGTCGTTCTGTGTGGGGGCGGTTTATCTGTCGGATGATCAGAGTCTAGGGCGGAGTTTTCCCCAGGCCGAATAATCTGGCCCCCACTTGGGCAGGATAATCCGGCCCCAAATGGATTCAATGGCTCAGTGGATGCAGGGGTATAAAATCCCCTTCATCCCCTCCATTCAGAACTCTTGATTCATTCAAAAAGACCAGACCTGTTGCAAGAGCTCTCTCTCTATATCTCCCACTTCAACCACCCGAAGGCTTCAATCTTTGGGGGATTTGAAGGAGGAGACAACCTACATCGTCATCACGAATCAAGCGCATCAACTCCTCTCCATTCACTTGGAGAAATCCTCGATCTTGTATTCTCGTTAATATCTAGATCTTATGTTTTGTTAGTGATAACTTGTTCTTGTGGAAGCTTGTTGTCATTAGGGGAGCCTCCAATTTGGTTTTGGAGTTGTGCCCCGCTAGTTGTGTAAAGGCACCGATTCCCGCCTCGAAGGGTTCCTATAGTGGAAAGGTGGATCAAGCCTTTCGTGGCGGGATCCATCGGAGAACGGGGTGATGCCTATTGTGGCGTGGTGGTCTTAGTACTGCCCACCCCTCCAACGCAGATGTACGTCCCTTAACAAGGAAGGAACTTCGGTAAAACAAATCCTGTGTCTCCACGTGCTCCACTACGGTTTACTCGTTCATCTTTCTCACTCGCCTTTACTTGCTAGTAGATAGGTCTGCATATAAGGAAATTTTGCATAATAGCTTATCTAGAGAATTTACCTTTTGTGTCAAGCCTAAAATTCAAATCTCCATCAAGGGGCAGATAATCCGGCCCCCAACCACAAAAACATTCCCTGCACACTTAGCACACATGAGAAAACTCCACGGTATTGTTATCTAACACACAAAACACAGGGAACCATGAGATGTTCTTTCACTTGTACTTTGCCTCAGCGATGGATCTTGAGATGGTAGGATGTTTCTCCGAACTCCATGAAATAAGGCTTGGTCCGATGAATACAACAAAATCTCCTATTGATCGGCGGTCATCAACACACCCCGCTCAACCTGCATCAGTTAAGATACTAAGCCGATGGAGGCAGACTTATGAAAAATTAGTCCTCTACTCAGTGTTCCCTTAACGTAGTGCAAAATACACTTGAAAACTCCCAAATGAACATAAGTGGGCTGTGAGAGAAACTGACATATCTTATTCACTTTAAAGGATATATCCAGATGAGTAAGATTCAAATAGTACAGACCTCCAACTACACTACATTACCGGCAGGCATTATTGGTACCTAGTAGAGTGCCAAACTCACGGGCAAGACGATCAATAGCGACCAACGGTGTAGGATCTCCTTGACAATTCTCCATGCTCACATGATGCAATAGATCAAGCGCATACTTCCCTTAGTCAATGGCATGCCCCCAGAATTGCAAGATGATACCAATCCGAGAAATTACTCTAGTGTACCAAGGTCCTTAATAGGAAAACTGGCAGAAAGAGAGCGCACAAGACTATCAACTTCTCCTGGAGTAGACCCAGCAATCACTATGTCACTAACATACACCAGCATATATATATCTGAACACATTTGTGGGATAAGTTAAACAAGGAATTGTCTGCTTTGGAAGGAACAAAACCGATCTTAGCAAGGAGAGGACTAGGACGAGCATACCATGCACGGGGGGACTGCTTGAGGCCATAGAGGGATCGTTGCAGCTTGCACACATGAGAATGGCATCGCCCATCCTTGAAACCAGGCGGCTATGGCATATAAACATCTTCAGACAAGAAACCATGAAGGAATACATTACTGACATCAATCTGTCGGAGACTCCACCATCTAGATATGGCAAGGGAAAGAACAAAACAAACCATAGCTGGCTTGACCATTGGGCTGAAAGTATCACCATAGGCAATACCATGTTGCTGAGTAAATCCTCGGGCTACCATACGAGTCTTGTACTTAGCAACAGAACCATCCGGACGGTGCTTGGCCTTAAATATCCATTTACTCCCCCACAATGTTAACACCAGAGGGTCGAGGAACCAATACCCATATCTTCGTGTGACGGAGAGCATCAAATTCCTTGGTCATAGCAGCTCGCCAGGTGGTGTCATGGAGAGCATCACGATGAGACACCAGCATAGCAAAAAATGTGCTTCGTTGGGCATCGTAGCACATTGCACCATCAGTGTCTCCTCGTGACATGTTTGATCACGCGTACAGGTGACCATCACGTGTCCTGGTGCCAATGTCGTAGGAGCATCAGCTAGTGGCATCGCAGTCAAGGAAACATGCTCTATTGGAAATATGCCCGAGAGACAAATAATAATAAATATTATTATCATATTTCATAAAGTTTATGATTAAGTTTTATATCATGCTATAACTGTATTTAAAGGAAACATCAATGCACGTGTGATACATAAACAACCAGGGGTTCCCGGTAAAACTCTAGTCACTAGTTCATTGGTTAACAGATGATCAAGATTTCCTGACCATGTGGCATTTATGCCAGTTGGAAATGGAGTCAAATCATTCTAAGAATGAGATGATGAACCAATACCCAACCTAAACAACGTGACCTCATCATGTCATGAAGTTCAAGTTACGATGATTAGAATAGACCTAATAGACTATTCCTTAAACCATGGGACTATATCAATCACTATCTCTCGAGAGTGCTTAGATAGCATCAAACGTCAGTTATGATTGAGTGATCATAAAGGTGTGTTCAGGTATTCGGAGGAACCGTAGAGGCAATATACGTCAAGAGCATGATTTGTCCATTCGCGTGACGGAAAGATACTCAAGGGTCCACTCGGAGAAGTTGTATCCAATTGTTGCGCAACGTGTGATTTGATCATAGGGATATCACTTGTCGAAACGAGTCAAGTAGCATTGTTCGGTAACGAGATTGAACACGACATGGTGATGTCATTGATCAGATATCGGGCAATCCAAGTATCTAGAGACAAAAGGAATAAGATGTGACAGTCACGGTTCAAACGATGAAAGATCTTCATGGAATGCATAGGGTCACATGGAAAATATCTGGTATGGAACACTAAAGCATCGCAACACGGATAGCAATAGATCAACAGGAGGAAATAAAGACTATCAATGCAAAATAGGTAGAAAGGGGGAGAATGCTCGCTTGGGAAACACTGCCAAAGGTTCATTATCCAAAGAACTTGTCGATACTCGCATTCACTCAACGGCCTAAACCATGAAGAAGCAAAACACTAAAAGAAACACCGTATGCACTATTTAATACTACGGTAGAAGATCGGGCATGATGCAATTTAATATGCAACAAGATAGATGTCATATATTATAAAAATAGGGGGTCTCGGATAGGGGTCATACATTAGAGGGACTTGGCGATCTTGGGCTCCGAGGGTCTCGGGGTTCGTGTCTTCGGACTCCGGGATCAGGGGCTTTCGATCATCGGGTCCGGGTCTCGATGTCCGTGATGGGGACCTTGGCGTCTTCGGTTCGTGAAGCAGAGCTCGGCATTCCAGATCGGTCTCAGTCATCGTATCCCTATCAACATATCCATGTCGATGGTTCCTCAACCGTCTTGTTGATCTTGTCGATGTAGTCATACACGAGCCGCAACAATACCAACAGGATGTACGTTCTCAACACATACACCATCACCATGCGTCCAACAACAGTAGCACCTAGAGCACGCACAGGGAAGGCAACGGGCGGTCACGGCCATGGTTACAACAAACAACATTGGGGTTCCTCTCGCGATAGGAAAACCTACGGAGGAGGCAGCAGCAGGGGAACAACCATGGGGCGAGGAGGAGGTCGTGGAGGAGGGTCTCTCTGGCGGCAGGGCAAGCTCAGTTGGCTTGCTGAGGCGCGTATATGCGGTCGGGTCGCGTGGGGCCGTACTCGCGTAGGTCGAGGAAGCGGCGGCGAGGAGGGTCGCTGCGAGGTGAGGTGGGGCCGAGCCGCGACGAGGCGGCAGGCAGCACGGAACAACGACCATGGCGCTCAGGGGCGAGCTCGGTCTCTAGCAGAAGGTAGGAAATGAGCTCGGGCTCGAGCAGTGCAGCAAGGACACGGGCGGCAGCTGTCCGCGGTGGCGGGGCCGAGCTTGGTCGAGCGGAGGGTCGCGGCAGCTGCTTCGCGGGGTGGCAGCCTTGGGGATCGAGCGGGGCCTCTCCCCTGGTGGTGGCTATGGGCTTCTCTGCGGGAGGGAGCAGGGTCACAGGGAGAGGGAGATGGGGACGCGTCGCGGGGTGGTGGTAGGGTCCGCTTGGTGGGGTTGGGGCCGCGTGGTGTGTGGTGCTGGCCGCTTTGCTACTGGGTTAGATAGGGCTGGGGTTCAGTCGTGTCGCCCGCATGTGTGTGTGCTCTGCTGGCGGCGGCGGCAGGGGAAGGGAGATGCGGTGTGGTGGGGTTAGGGTTTTGTTTCGGTTGGGTAGTAGGTGGCCGGTTGGGCTTTCTGGGCCTAGCCGGCTACCTCCCCTAAAAATACTTTTATTATATTTTATTTTTAAAAGACGTTTGCAAATAGTTTTTAGACAAACCAAAGACCGAAAAAATAACGAAGGGTTTTGATTTGAGATAAAGACGGGGATATTTAGAAAACAAAGACAGACTTTTATAAAATAGTTTTAGGCAAATAGATGCATGATGATGATGATGCTCAAATGCAATGTGGCATGATGACATGAGCATGCAGTCATGATGATGCACAAAACATAAACACCAAGCAATTTTCTAGTAGTGATTTTATCGGGGTGCTACAATTCGGCACCACTAACAATGGATCTCGCCCTCGAGATCCGCCTCATGGTACGGGGAAGAAGGCTGATGATCTGAGTCTTCTCGCTTCGTGTAGATCCTTATGACACCACTAACAAGGATGCTTACTCCATCCTGGAATCGTCGACACCACCAGCAAGGAGTCATTGTTCACGTCTGTCGAGAGAACACTCTAGAGAAACAAGGACGAAGATAAAGGTATCGAAAGGTAAGGCCACCTTTAACTTCCGTGGAAGGAGTAAAATTGCATCGATCCACCCATTCAATATACAGAAGCGAATGATAAGAGTAGTGGTATGGTCATGCCTCCATCCTGCACTCAAAGCATTACGCTGTACATGAATAGAAGAATCATGCAACCACTCTCTGAATTCAGACTGAAGATCTTTACAAGCAATGTTTGGAAACAAAGGAGTGATGAAGTCTCTTCATCAGATCTGGCGTATATGATGTCGTCGCGTTGGAAAACACCAGAGGATACAAAGAAAGATTTCAATGGATTTTGATCCACCGAAAGGTACAATAGATGAAGGGTTCCTCAGATAGCACGAAGACCAGGTGTGGAAACACCATTGCAAGAGGAAGGAATCAAAATCCTGAAGGTACGACGAAACCCGACCACAAGAAATCCTTGACTAGAACTAAGGTAAGAGAGAAGATTCAAAACACACAGGGGTAAGAGGAGAATAGCATAGGGGTAAGGAGTAAAAGGAGACCTAATCAGATCTATCCAACCGATTTTCCAAAATAGTTTTGACACTCTACATCGGCCATTAGCTAGGTTATCCTACAGGATGGACCAGTGGGGTATCGCAACTGCTGAGCTCTGATACCACTTTGAACACCCTCGAATTGTCCCTATGCAAGTTTTAGCGCTTCCCGCCAAACCCGCATAGAAACGATTCAAGGACGCCCACCAGGCACTTTCGTGCGGGCGGAAAACACAATAGTCCACGATGGAACCCATAGAACAGATATATATACAGCAACGACTCACTGAGTCAAGAATACAGATATACAGTACAAAGATCCAAATCACCTTGAAAACGATAAAGCATCCGAGTACGGATAAGAAGCAAATGGAGCTAAGAGCCCTAAAGAATAACCAATGGCATCCATAACCCTGCCCAGGCCAAGTCGGAAGGGTAACCCTGCTAACGACGTCGAACTTATACCTGTTAAACAAAAGGGGTGCCGACAAAGGGCGAAGGAAAAAGGGAGCGGTCAGTACTGAGGCCAGTACACGACGAGGCTAGAATTCGGCGGCTCTCGCCTACATAGGTATGGTGGACTGAAGCGGCAGCGAAGCATGCACTAAACCACCTATAAAGACTCAATGAACTGTCGGCTATTAGAGAGAGATAAGAAAGACCTATTCGGAACCAAACTTATACTAACACCAATTATACCCATCATGGTATTCCCCCTCGAGACCAAACGAGGAAGTCAAACCGAGGAACTCACACAGTTGGCAGTTTTATTCATTCCCTTATAGTTGCAGCACTTACTAGTCAGATATAGATAACACGAGTCATCCTGATAGCATAAGTAGTGGGCAGTTTTAGTTAACCATTCAGTTGTAGTTGTAGTACTTACTAGTCAGATACAATTAGCATGTGACATCCCAAACCCATCAGTTGTTGGCACTTTTATTTCATTCCATTGGAGTTGCGATACTTACTAGGCAGGTATAACATGACACGATACACCCCAGTTCCACTAGTTGTTGGCACTTTTATTATCCATTCCATTGTAGTGAAGTTGATTACTAGTCACATATTAAGTCAAATTTATAGCACTACTTTAGTTATGCTTGTCTATGATCAAGATACTGTAATCCAAGTCGTCCATCACCGCGGACACGACTTTCAGAAAGATTTACCCTACAGGGGTGCACAAATAGCAACACACACACGATCAACCTCGGAAAAACCAAATCAAAACCCAACGAGGCTTTCACGACAAAGCAATCACAGGATTCATAAAATATTTCAGGGGGCCACCCCATTAAGCTACCCACAACGAAGTTGGCCGGCTCTGAGACGGACCCAAGGTTTGCGCCAATGGCTGTAAACGTCTGGGAACCCGAAAGTGTGACTGGGCTTATCGATACCGCGAAAACACTCCGCAATTCCTAAATAGTACAGGCGCTCCACGCACGATCGTAAATAAAGCAGTAAAGCATGGCATAAGTACAGGATAGTAATAAAGCCCCAAACTAGTTTGTGGCCCCAAGAAATAAGAAATGAATCAAGCTCTGGCTAAGGAGGATCCATAGGATCTTCCAGATGTGGATAGTGCGAATAATCAAGGAACAGGTGTCAAGTACTCGGGGCCTACGGGACACAAGTGGACATGAAAAACCAAATAGCATATATTGCCCACCGGTGCCTCTTTCATTAGTTGTCCCAGCAATTTAATAGTTGTATTTAAAGTCATGATCCTCTCTACCGTAAAGCATATGGCAACAATCCAACAACCGTGTGGTACTTCACGACACGAGATCGCACCTGAGCAAGCAACTACGACTCTCCAGACCATCTATCTACCAAAAACAGGTAATAGGAGGTGTCCAAGGCAATATAAAGGTTGCACGGAATATATCTGGTACGGAACACTAAAGCATCACGACATGGATAGCAATAGATCAACAGGGGGAAATAAAGACTATAAATGCAAAATAGGTTGAAAGGGGGAGAATGCTCGCCTAGGAAAAACGACCTAAACCGTGAAGAAGCAAAACACTAAAAGAAACACCGGATGCACTATTTAATACTACGGTAGAAGATCGGGCATGATGCAATTTAATATGCAATAAGATAGATGTCATATATTATAAAAATAGGGGGTCTCGGATAGGGGTCATACATTAGAGGGACTTGGCGATCTTGGGCTCCGAGGGTCTCGGGGTTCGGGTCTTTGGACTCCGGGATCGGCGGCTTCGGATCATCGGCTCCGAGGTCTTGATGTCCGTGATGGGGACCTTGGCGTCTTCGGTTCGTGAAGCAGAGCTCGGCATTCCAGATCGGTCTCGGTCATCCTATCTGTATCAACATATCCGTGTCGATGGTTCCTCAGCCGTCTTGTCGATCTTGTCGATGTAGTCATACACGAGCCACAACAATACCAACAGGATGCACGTTCTCAACACATACACCATCACCACGCCTCCAACAATAGTAGCACCTAGAGCACGCACAGGGAAGGCAATGGGCGGTCACGGCCATGGTTACAACAAACAACACTAGGGTTCCTCTCGCGATAGGAAAACCTACGGAGGAGGCAGCAGCAGGGGAACAACCATGGCGCGAGGAGGAGGTTGCGGAGGAGGGTCTCTCTGGCGGCAGGGCAAGCTCGGTTGGCTTGCTGAGGCGCGTATATGCGGTCGGGTCGCGCGGGGCTGTACTCGCATGGGCCGAGGAAGCAGCGGCGAGGAGGGTTGCTGCGAGGAGAGGTGGGGTTGAGCCACGACAAGGCGGCAGGCAGCACGGAACGGCGACCATGGCGCTCGGGGGCTCGCTCGGTCTCTGGCAGAACGTAGGCGATGAGCTCGGGCTCAAGCGGTGCAGCGAGGACAAGGGCGGCGGCTGTCCATGGTGGCAGGGCCGAGCTTGGTCGAGGGGAGGGTCGCGGCAGCGACTTCGCGGGGCGGCGGCCTTGGGGATCGAGCGGGGCCTCTCCCCTGGTGGTGGCTATGGGCTTCTCTGCGGGAGGGGACAGGGTCACAGGGAGAGGGAGATGGGGACGCGTCGCGGGGTGGTGGTGGGGTCCGCTGGGTGGGGTCGGGGCCGCGTGGTGTGTGGTGCTGGCCGGTTTGCTACTGGGTTAGATAGGGCTAGGGTTCGGTCGTGTCGCACGCATGTGTGTGTGCTCTGCTGGCGGTGGCGGCAGGGGAAGGGAGATACCGTGTGGTGGGGTTAGGGTTTTGTTTCAGTTGGGTAGTAGGTGGCCGGTTGGGCCTTCTGGGCCTAGCCGGCTGCCTCCCCTAAAAATACTTTTATTATATTTTATTTTTAAAAGACGTTTGCAAATAGTTTTTAGACAAACCAAAGACCGAAAAAAATAAGTAAGGGTTTTGATTTGAGATAAAGACAGGGATATTTAGAAAACAAAGACAGACTTTTATAAAATAGTTTTAGGCAAATAGATGCATGATGATGATGCTCAAATGCAATGTGGCATGATGACATGAGCATGCAGCCATGATGATGCACAAAACGTAAACACCAAGCAATTTCCTAGTAGTGATTTTATCGGGGTGCTACAGATCCGGCACCAGAGCCAGAGGTAACGCCAAAGCAGACCACATCTAGGTTTCCTCGGCTAGAAAAGCCCGAGAATGTGCTCCAGCAAGCGGTAGATAGCTTAGCAACGCCAATAGCACCTGTGTTAGATCCAGCTCAGGCACAAGTTGAGTTAGAGGAAACTAGGCGGAAGATGTTAGCTGGAGCAAAGAAAGTAGCAGAGCTGCATCAGTCGCTGAACATCACCTTGAGGGAGTATGCTAAGGCAAACCGTATCGATGGAGTGAAAATCCGGGGTAGGAACCTGATCAGTGAGATCGACAAGGAGTACGAGCCTTGGCCGGGTCAGATAGCTACGATAGTAACATGAGGGTTGGATCAGTACAGTACCCCGACAAAGAACCTTAGAGCAGCAAATGCGGCCGCATCCGAATTAGAAGGTTTAACCGGAGAGGCCCGACAAAGGCAGCAAGAGAGCGTAAATCACTTGTTGAGAGTTGCATGCCAACAAAATGAAGAAATAAACAAGGCTAACATGGTATCACCAGGGGCCTCACGGGTGGTACATTCGGCCAGAAATAACCCGGCAAGATCCACAGGAGCCGCGTCATCTCCGGGTCATAATCCCAGGAGATAACAGGTAGTGGACTCTGGAAGAAGAGACAAGCAAATGGTTCCTTATGACCCGGTAACGGCTGGAAAAGGGAAAGCAGTGCAAATTGATGAAGACCGGCACAGTACCAGCCGAGGTGTGGCTGGCCGAGGTAACCGTGACCAAGGCAATGCCGGTCAAAGAGATGCTGCCAAAAGCAATACCGGATAGCGCGATCACATGGGAGCGGGGCAAAATTTACCTCGGACGCAGCAACACCGCGTTGATGTCTACGCACTTCTATTATTGTAGACAGTTGTTGGGCCTCCAAGTGCAGAGGTTTGTAGAACAGCAGCAAGTTTTCCCTTAAGTGGATCACCCAAGGTTTATCGAACTCAGGGAGGAAGTGGTCCAAGGTATCCCCTCTCAAACAACCCTGCAATCAAGATACAAGAAGTCTCTTGTGTCCCCAACACACGCAATACATATGTCAGGTGTATAGGTGCACTAGTTCGGCGAAGAGATAGTGAAATACAAGTGGTATGGATATAAGACAGCGATGCTAGAAAATAACTTGATGGCATGGAAGAGACTAAAAGCAAACTGAAATAAAGATGGCAGCAAGCAAACATGTAACAGATCTAATTGGAAACGGTGTATCAATGCTTAGAAACAAGGCCTAGGGATCATACTTTCACTAGTGAACACTCTCATATAAATATATTATCTTCATGATACTACGTTGAACTACTCTTCGGTTGGACACTTTAATCATTGGTAGGGCTATAACAGCACACCTCAAAGTAAGCCTTTCCCATCTAGAAAACCCCACACTGTCACCTTGAGTACTAGATGAGTCCAACAAACACCACAATTTCATAAAGACATCCAACTCCAAATATAACTCATAACAAGTATTTGTAATCTCTAGCCTAAGTGCCACCATGGTGAGCATGCTGTCACTTTCACACACATGGGGAGAACAGAGATCTATTAAAGCACTTGAGTAGCAAGGTAGATCTACTTGATTACAAAGCTCATGATCACAATATGATCATGCATAGAGAGAGAGATGAACACATAGCTACCGGTAGAACCCTTAGCCTCGAGGAAGAACTACTCCCTCCTCATCATGGCCATCAGCAATGGTGATGGAGATGGTGGTGGAGATCGATGGAGATGGCTCCGGGGGCACTTCCCCGTCCCGGCAGGGTGCCGGAACAGAGACTTTCTGTCCCCCGAATCTCCCCTTCGGTGGTGGCGGCGCTACGGAACTTTTCGTGGCTGGAGGCTTGACTATTTAGGGTTTATGCATCGGGAGCCTCTTATAGGCGAGAGGGGAGACCGAGGGGGTGCCGGAGGGGCCCACACCACCCCCTGGCGTGGCCTGGCCTGGCCCGCGCCACCAAGTGGTGTGGCCACCCTCTGGCCCTTCTCCGTCTCGTATTCTGGCTCCAAGTTTTCCCCGGTAAAATAATAACTTTGGCTTTTGTCCTGTCCAATAACGAGAATATTCATTTTCTGACTTCCTGGAACCAAAAACAGCAGAAAACAGGCAGCTGGCACTGTGGCTCTTCTTAATAAGTTAGTCCAAGAAATCAAATGAAAAGTACTCCAAAGTGTGGACAAAACATAAGAAAGTAGATAAAACCAAGCATGGAACATCAAAAATTATAGATACATTTGCAATGTATCAACATCCCCAAGCTTAACTCCTGCTCATCCTCGAGTAGGTAAGTGATAAAAAGAAATAATAATTTTTGAGGTGACATGCACCATCATAAACTTGATCAAAGTATTTGTAAAATATTGATAGCTGGGATCATAGTACTTCAATCATAACATGAAAGACAAAGTTCTGGCAATAAGACAAAGAAACTATGATGCAACATGAAAAGGAACAAACAAAAGATTCATGAATAACAATGCTTTGCAAGACGTTTGTTTGTTTCACATAAAGAAAACATAGCATAATAGCATTCAGCTTGTCACTCATAGAGTAGCAAATATAAATGCATAGGACACCTTCAAATTTTACAAGAGTGACTACATACAAATAGTTTAAAACAAGCAATATCAAGGTATGCATCAATCAACTAGTCTTGGGACAATGCACATAGAACTAAGAATGGCCACTATGCTCTCAAAGTAGGTGCATAAAGATAGAAGGTGGGGACTCAACATAAAAGTAAAAGAAAGGCCTTCATAGATGGAAGAAGGGATTCAAGTCTCATAAAGAGCTTCCAAAAAATATGGTACTTAATAGCTTTAAGCTCTCATTTCCCCTATCATAAGCATCTTGAAGGTGATAAAGGTTAAAGTGAACAAACTATGGTGTACATGCTTGACGAAGTATAAGTTAGAAATCTCATGTCCCTGGAATACGAGGGTCGCTCCTCATGCTACTCAAGTTTAGTCACCGGTAAGTTCTTGTCATCGTAAGTACATGTGTATCATAGAGAACCACCAACGGGGTACCCCTTGCCCGATGATACGGAAGAATCCCCATATCAAAATGACAAGGCAAGTAGACAACAAGCATCTCAGCAATCTTCTTATTTACCATGGGAATATGGTGCTTTTTTCTCTCTTTCCTCTTTTCTCATATTCTCTTTTTTTTCTTTTTTCTCAATATAGGACTCTTTTTTATAAGAAGAATGCTTCATAGACAGCTCATTATGGTTACGCTGCAGGTATACACCATGTCGGCATGGATTAGACCAGCGGCCCAGGGGTTTCTCTAACACATATACATAACTCCATGGACTTACAAGCTCCCCTTTCATTTCACACCGACAACATCCATAGACAAAAGAGCATGATATCAACTAGGTACAAAGTACCAGTGCAATGTTGAAAGTGTTCCCCATGACAGCATGGTTCTGCTAATCCCCAACAAATAAGTGCAAGCATATACAACATAGACGTCACAATGGTTCAAGTTTATTAAGGGCAAGAAAAGTAAGTGTGCCATCAAGTTCGTGAGAGCTTTAATCACTAGTTTTCTCATAACAAGTTTAATTTGGAAGGTAAAAAAACATGAATATACTTGGAATAGCTTAAGCTAGTAGGTAGGTATGGTGGACTCTTTGGAATAACTTGATTTAAGGAGTTGGATGCATGAGTAGAACTCATACTTAGTTGTGGAGGCTAGCAAAAGCCTGGGAGCGACAAACTAAGAGAGCAATAATGACCATAATCATGCAAAGTGACAAAACATCATTGATCAAAGCATAAAGTGATACTACAAGTTGAAAACTAAAGGATCATAAAGGCTTATGGTGACTTGGGATAGTCATAACATGGTGTGAGCATGCGCCAAGTCAACCCAAATAAAGCATCAAAGGAGAATACCACAATACTATGCTTTAATATGCTAAAACAACGCATGATTCTTCCAAGGCACATTAAGCAATCTCAATTGTTTATAAAAAGTCATGCTACAACAAAGAATACTAAGCATAAAGCCAAAACAATATCGAGCATGGCATGAAAAAGCATAGGTCACAGTCAAAAACAAGCTCTTTCTACCACTTAAGCATGAGCTTTCCTACTCTTTTCCAATCCAAACCAAACTATTTGAAAACCGATGTATGAAAGAGGGGGTCCAACCAATTTATTCAGCAAACTAAGAAAACCAAGCAAACGAAAAACCAAACCGAAACGAAAAAGAAGATGCTCCAAGAACAACACAACTGTGCATGAAACAATAAAAATGAAGCGTTTGGAAGAAACCTGGGATTTTTATTGATGAAGAGGGGGATGCCTTGGGCATCCCCAAGCTTTGACGCTTGTACTTCTTGGATATTTCTTGGGGTGACACGCGTGGCATCCCCAAGCTTGAGCTTTAGTCCATCCTTCATCTCATTACTCATTCCTTCCATACACCTGAAACTTTTCCTTCATACAAAACTTCACACAATCTTTATTAGCAACATTAGTGCACTCAAGATAATAAGTCTTTAGGTTCAGTTCCAACACCAATAAAACTTCCATTAAAACACTAGATACTGTAGCACTTCCCTCAAAAAGCTGAATCCACCAAAAGAACTCAAAAAGGAACCAACAAGAAGCAAATGCAGAAAATGGCAGAAATCTGTCAAAACAGACCAACAGGTAAAGACGATTTTTTTCGAAAACCTTCTGTTGCTCAAATCAAAAAGTGTTGAACTAACTAAATTTAGATAACAAACTGGGGCAGAAGCACAAAACTTCATGCCTCAAAAAGAAGTACAGAATTTTACATGAATTTTTACGGTGAAGCACAGAAATCTGTTTCGGGAGAGTAACTTTCCCAATCATTACTTCTCTCTCATTAGAGGTTACTCTTGGCACAAAAAGCAAATAAAAAGGATAAGGAGCGGTTATTACTGAAGTAATACCTTCCAAGACTCATCTAAAACTTTTGGGTTATCTCCCAATAAGTACTTTTCTTTAACGCCTTTAAGTTAGGCATAATAGTTTGAGAAGATGCTTACATAAGAAATATGAATTGAAGTAAAAGAGAGCATCAAGAAGCAAATTCAAAGCACATTTAAGTCTAACCCACTTCCTATGCTTAGGAATCTTGTAAAGTAACAAGTCATGAAAGCACAAAGCAACAAGCATAGTAAAGAAAAACAAGTGCAACTTCAAGACTTTCAACATAAAGAGGGGAAACTTAATATTGTTGAGATGCATAAAACCATGTTTCCCTCTCTCATAATAACTGTCAGTAGCATCATGAATAAATTCAACAATATAACTATCACAAAAACATTCTTATCATGAGCCATATGCATAAAAGAATTAATACTCCCCACATAAACATAGTCATTCTTATTAATTGTAGTGGGAGCAAATTCAACAAAATAGCTATCATTATTATTCTCATCACCATAATCATCAAATATAGGAGGCATATTGTAATCATAATTACTTTCCTCCTCAATAGTAGGTGGACTGAAAATATCATATTCATCATTGCAATCATCATATATTAGAGGTGTAGTATCATCATAAGCAATCAAATAATTATCTTCCAAAGTGTGCTCATTTGTAAACATATCATCATTGGAAGGATCATGGATAGCACTAATAGTATGACAATTATTAATATCATCATTTTCAAAATTGGTACCAAAGATATTTTCAATATCAAAAGAAGTGTGCTTTTCCCAATCATGATCACTACTATAGGTAACAGGCATAGGAACATCATCGAGTTCAGACTCATCAAAAACTATAATAGGAGCTACATGCTTAGGGGAAAATATCGTTTCCTCCCTCCTTTTACTCCTCCTTTTCTTCTTTATCTTCTTCTCTTTAGGAGGTAAAGGCTTGAAAGGAAGCTTCTCCATATACCCTGGTTTATATTTAGAGACAATAGAAGAAACTTTGGAGGATTCCTTCTTTTCATTAATAAGATCAAAACACATATTAGTCCTATCATATTTTGGTAAAATCTCATCTTCTATAATATTTTGTATGTAAGTATTTGTGTGGCAATTATCAACACAATAAAGATGACAACCATGCAGGACACTATTCATATCAAAAGCACTCATATCTACCAAAGAAGTTTTTCTTGATAATTCTTCACACCCCAAAAATAATGTAAGTTCATCATGCTGATTAGGAGTGATCATGTCATCACAATATAAATTTGCAGTACTCATTGGATTAGAGGGGCTATTATTATGGCCTGAGCATTGAAAATCGAAATGACCCACTTCAAAGCAAAGTTCACAAATAAAAGGATAAAGGGCACAAACTTTTTTACCAAGATCATTTAAAGCCCTATACCACATTCTAGTTTTTTCATTCCTGTGGGTGATACAATATTCTTCTTCAATTTGATTGTTCTCACAAGGTCTATGTATTCCACAAAAATGAACATGCTTATAAGAAATAGTACTTTCAGAGGTTTGAGCATGTATATTGCTATCATTAACAACAATTTCATTTTCCATGCAAGTGTCTTTAAAAGGCTCATGATACATGTCCCACTTTTCTTTAGGAGCATTAATATGAGAAGCAAAGGTTTTAAAACAATCAATAAGAATTTGAGGATCAAGACCATATTTAGCACTAAGCTTTTGAAAATCAGTAGTTTCAGCGAAAGACTTAATGCAATCATACCCATAGTTTGTACCTGGTTCTTTACCTTTGTTGTTATCCGAATCTTTGGTATTGCTTTTAATTGTTTCAAGAAGATCCCACTTAGCTTTGACCTCCTTACTCGTGAAGGATCCCTCTAAACAAGTATTTAGATTGTCCTTGTAATGTCCTGAAAGCCTTGCATAGAAATTATTAATAACAATATTCCTAGGGAGCTCATGAATGGGACATTTGAGAATTAGTGACTTCAATCTCCCCCATGCTTGGGCAATACTTTCTCCATCATGAGGATAAAAATTATAAATATAATTCCTATCTTTATGAATTTCATGAGGAGGATAAAATTTAGAGTAAAAGAGAGATTCAAGTTCCTTCGAATCCAAATGATGAGGATCATCTAGTAGCTCATACCACTCCCTTGCTTTGCCCTTAAGTGATAAAGAGAATAGCTTCCTCTTAACTTGGTTCATTGAAATACCTGCACACTTGAACAACCCGCATAATTCATCTATAAAGAGTAAATGATCACCAGGATGGACAGTTCCATCTCCAAAATAAGAGTTATTCATAACATGTTCAACAATTTTTATAGGTATTTTAAAAGGGATGCTTTCAATATGTGGATTTAAAATATCACAAGTATCAGTAGAATTGCCACATATGGGAGATAAAGTATCACTAGAGCAAATTTTCTTCTTTAAAGCTGGGAACTAAAAAGATCATTTTCACAAAAACTAACTTCCCCAAGCATAGACGTTTCCATAGCATTAGTAACAAAGGTGTTCAAAAGATTCATACTAATAACATTGCTATTAGCATGCAAAGAAAGTTCCATGGTTTTTTTAATTTTCTTTTCAAAGAATTCAGGTTCTAACTTAGGAAAAATAATAAAAAGCTCTCTATTTTTTTTGTTGTTTTCCATTAAGCCTAACTAGTGAAAACAAGAAACAAAAAGACAAAATTGCAGAATTTAAAGGAAATAACTTCGAGCACTCACACCGGAGGATGTGCGTACCTTTTACCTTACCTCCCCGGCAACGGCGCTAGAAAATAGGCGTTTGCCGTGGGAGGTTCTTCTTCTCTAATCCTCCGGTGTGAATACCTTTTACCTTACCTCTCCGGTAACGGTGCCAGAAAATAGCTTGATGTCTACGCACTTCTATTCTTGTAGACATTTGTTGGGCCTCCAAGTGCAGAGGTGTGTAGAATAGCAGCAAGTTTTCCCTTAAGTGGATCACCCAAGGTTTATCGAACTCAGGGAGGAAGAGGTCAAAGGTATCCCCTCTCAAACAACCCTGCAATCAAGATACAAGATGTCTCTTGTGTCCCCAACACACCCAATACACTTGTCAGGTGTATAGGTGCACTAGTTCGGCGAAGAGATAGTGAAATACAAGTGGTATGGATATAAGACAGCGTGCTAGAAAATAACTTGATGGCATGGAAGAGACTAAAAGCAAACTGAAATAAAGATGGCAGCAAGCAAACATGTAACAGATCTAATTTCAAACGGTGTATCAATGCTTTGAAACAAGGCCTAGGGATCATACTTTCACTAGTGAACACTCTCATATAAATATATTATCTTCATGATACTACGCTGAACTACTCTCCGGTTGGACACTCTAATCGTTGGTAGGGCTATAATAGCACACCTCAAAGTAAGCCTTTCCCATCTAGAAAACCCCACACTGTCACCTTGAGTACTAGATGAGTCCAACAAACACCACAATGTCATAAAGATAGCCAACTCCAAATATAACTCATAACAAGTATTTGTAATCTCTAGCCTAAGTGCCACCATCGTCAGCACGCTGTCACTTCCACACACATGGGGAGAGCAGAGATCTATTAAAGCACTTGAGTAGCAAGGTAGATCTACTTGATTACAAAGCTCATGATCACCATATGATCATGCATAGAGAGAGAGATGAACACATAGCTACCGGTAGAACCCTTAGCCTCGAGGAAGAACTACTCCCTCCTCATCATGGGAATCAGCAATGGTGATGGAGATGGTGGTGGAGATCGATGGAGATGGCTCCGGGGGCACTTCCCCGTCCCGGCAGGGTGCCGGAACAGAGACTTTCTGTCCCCCGAATCTCCCCTTCGGTGGCGGCGGCGCTACGGAACTTTTCGTGGCTGAAGGCTTGACTATTTAGGGTTTATGCATCAGGAGGCTCTTATAGGCGAGAGGGGAAACCGAGGGGGTGCCGGAGGGGCCCACACCACCCCCTGGCGCGGCCTAGCCTGGCCCGCGCCACCAGGTGGTGTGGCCACCCTCTGGCCCTTCTCTGTCTCATATTATGGCTCCAAGTGTCCCCCAGTAAAATAATAACTTTGGGTTTTGTCCCATCCAATTCTGAGAATATTCATTTTCTGACTTCCTGGAACCAAAAACAGCAGAAAACAGGCAGCTGGCACTATGGCTCTTGTTAATAGGTTAGTCCAAGAAATCAAATGAAAAGTACTCCAAAGTGTGGACAAAACATAAGAAAGTAGATAAAACCAAGCATGGAACATCAAAAATTTATAGATACATTTGCAATGTATCACGCGTACTTCGGCAAGAGGCGAGTGTCGGACAAGCGGCACAATAGCCTCGTGCGCATCCGGATCAGGAAAGGTACAATGACGGTTATTCGCCTATGGTGAACGACGGATACCCCAGACCGGATCACCACATCATTGGGTCTAGGCTGGGGAGCAGGAACTTGCAACCGGATGACGCAAGGCTGAAATTGGATAGGATCTATAGGTCGGACCAAATTGAGATACAAGGTCCACCAGGTTCAGCATGCTTTGGGCCCCGAATCATGAATGAGCCACTGGTACCGAACTTTCAGCTGGCCAGAGGAACCCAAACTTATGATGGAAGTACAAGGCCAGAGGATTGGTTGATTGACTACACAACAACAGTCAAGATCGCTACGGGGAGTTTGAGATGGGCAGTGAGATATGTGCCGCAAATGTTGGAAGGACCAGCGCAAGTTTGGTTGAACAATTTGCCACCAGGAAGTGTTAACTGCTGGCTGGATTTCCAGGAGCTATTTGTTTGCAATTTCTCAAGCACTTACAAGAGGCCAAATAGGCCACAAACTCTAGCGCTGTGCAGGCAAAGACCGAATGAGTCGGACCGAGATTTCCTAACCCGTTGGTGCAATGTGTGTAACTCATGGGAAGGTGTAATTGAATCACAAGCTATTGCGTGGTTCTCCCAAGGGTGTAGATATGGAAGTATGTTGTGGCAAAGGTTGCTGCGAGATATGCCAACTACTCTGGCTGAAACAATCCGGATTACAGATTCATATGCCTTGGGAAATCTAACGCAACCCCGGCTGATGTCGAGCGAGGCAAACGAGGAGTATTACAACCGAGATATCTCCGGGTCATCAAGAAGGAATGATTTCCGAGGAAAAAGAAGGGATGAGCGTTCGGATTATCGGTATAACTCGCAGTTGTGGACCAGGATCAGCCCAATGCCGGAGCAAGCCAACGCCAGAAAACTGGAGGGCAAAACTGGCAGCAGAAGAACGAAGGGAGAAAGCCTTGGACCCCGAAACAGAAAGGCAGTGGCAAGAGCGAAAGGATAGACCGAGGTATACATTCGAGTCTATGTTAGATCAACCTTGAAAATTTCATACACCAAGTCCGAACAGTCCGGTGAATCATACAACCCGGCAGTGTGAATGGATGAGGAAACTGGAACAGGGCAGTTCGGGGAATGCACAGGCACCTCGGAACGAAGCACCAAGAAATGAGGCACCCCGGCCACCGTTACTGGCGGGGGGAAACGGGCAGCAACTGATGTTGCCACCGCCTCCATCGAGGTATGAAAGGGACGATGTACATCAAGTGGGCAATAACCAATAGCAAGGTCAAGGTTACAAGGAGAATGAGGGACGAAATGAGTACAGGGAACATCACCAAAGTTATTGTGTGTTTACCATGGAAGACAATAATCGGAAAAGCTTTTAGCGCCGACATATGGAGGTGAACGCAGTAATGCCGGTTGTGCCGAGATATATGCCTTGGGCGGATCAAGAAATCACATGGAGTATCAAGGATCACCCAAAGATCATGCCAAGCCCGGGAACCTACGCTCTAGTCCTGGATCCGACGTTCATTGGCCGAATCTCATTGTGCGATTTTCCAAGGTACTGATGGACAATGGCAGTAGTATCAATATTATGTACAAGGACACCATGCACAAGTTGGGAATAATAGAGAACATGTTGCAAGCAACGAGAACCACCTTTCAGGGCATTGTACTAGGCATTTCCTACGAACCAATTGGGAAGGTCCGGGTTGATGTACTGTTTGGCACAAGAGATAACTGCCGGACTGAGAATTTGGAGTTTGAAGTGGTGAATTTGGAGAGCGCTTACCACGCGTTACTTGGCAGGCCAGCGCT
This sequence comes from Avena eriantha, assembly GCA_910589775.1. NCBI lineage: Eukaryota > Viridiplantae > Streptophyta > Magnoliopsida > Poales > Poaceae > Avena > Avena eriantha. Next base: position 3,259,580 of record OU342743.1, on the reverse strand, counting down.
AAACAAGTTCATGGCAACTACCCACATCAGCTACCTTAAGATGAAACTGCCTGGGCCAAGGGGTGTGATAACCGTGTCAAGAGACTTCAGGCGTTTGATTGAGTGCGCCTCGGCCGGATCCAATTTAGCTGAGTCACTCGTGATAGCTCAAGAAAAAAGGAAGATACTAGAGGTAGCGGTATTAGCTCAGTCCACGTAGTTGCATATGTTGGCACTGACTAACCCACATAGGAGCGTATCGTTCCAAGCAACTAAGGACACGAAAAAAGTGCCAGTCGATGATCAGTTCCCAGAGCGCACCGTCACCATTGGTGCCGGGTTAAGCAACAAATAGGAAAGCGAGCTCGTCAACTTCCTCCGTGAGAATCGGGATATCTTTGCTTGGTCAACTCAGGATCTGCAAGGTGTACCGAGGGAGTTGGCTGAGCACTCTTTAAACGTAAGGCCCAGAGCAAAGCTGGTAAAGCAACCTCTAAGGCGTTTCACAGAAGATAGAAGAAAATTTATTGGAGATGAGATAGCAAGACTACTAGCAGCCGGGTTTATCATGGAAGTGCTCTATCCGGACTGGCTCCCTAATCCGGTGCTAGCAGAAAAGAAAAAAGATGATCTGAACATAGCTATGGTATGGCGCATGTGTATTGATTACACGAACCTAAATAAGGCGTGTCCCAAAGATCCATTTCCACTTCCCAGAATAGACCAAGTCATAGACTCAACTGCAGGATGTGAGCTATTATCGTTCATTGATGCGTATTCTGGTTTCCACCAGATACCACTGAATCCAGATGATCAAATAAAGACTGCGTTTATTACCCTGTATGGGGCTTATTGCTATCGCACTATGCCGTTTGGATTACGCAATGCAAGAGCAACGTACCAACGATGCATGCAAAAATGCTTGCATGACCAAATAGGTCAGAATGTGCAGGTCTATGTGGAAATAAAAACCAAGGAAAGCAATACGCTCCTTGAGGATATCCGGCAGACATTCGTGAACTTAAGAAGGTTCCGGATGAAACTGAACCCAGAGAAATGCACCTTTGGCATACCTGCCAGAAAATTACTCGGTTTTTTGGTATCTAGCCGTGGCATTGAAGCTAACCCAACAAAAATCCGGGCCATAGAAAGAATGGAACTACCAAAATGTCTTAACGATGTACAGAAGTTCACTGGTTTCCTGGCGTCGTTAAGCCGGTTCGTATGTCGGTTGGGAGAGAAGGCCTTGCCCCTCTATCAGCTAATGAAAAAGGCAGACAAGTTCACATGGACGCCACCGGCGGATCTTGCATTTCGAGAATTGAAAAGGATGTTATTTACCGCGCCAATCCTAGCTGCACCACTACCTAAGGAGCCAATGTTGCTCTACGTAGCCGCGACCAACCGAGTCGTAAGTGCACTGATCGTAGTGGAGCGCGAGGAGGAAGGAAAGTCAGTGCAAAGGCCGGTGTATTATCTGAGTGAAGTATTATCAGCCTCAAAACAGAATTACCCTCACTACCAAAAAATGGCATACAGAGTATATATGTCGGCAAAGAAACTCAAGCATTATTTCAAGGAACACCCCATCAAGGTGATATGTGAGGCACCCATTTCAGAGATCATGAGTAACAAAGATGCAAGTGGCCAGATAGCAAAGTGGACAATCGAGTTAGCTCCCTATGCACCACAGTTTGACAGAAGGGATGCAATCAAGTCACAAGCAGTGGCGGATTTTTTTATGGACTGAGCTGAAATGCAATATGAGCCACCCCTACCGGACTCCAATTATTGGCAAATGCACTTCGATGAATCGAAACTGAAAGATGGGTTAGGCGCCGGAGTAGTGCTTACCTTGCCCAAGAAGGATCAACTGAAGTATGTCCTTCAAATCCACTTCAGTGCCTCGAATAATGTGGCGGAGTACGAAGCATTGGTACATGGTCTCAAAGTGGCAAAGGAAGTGGGGATACATCGGATACAATGCTTGGGAGATTTGGATTTGGTGGTGCAGCAAGTGTCTGGAAATTGGGATGCCCTGGATGCTAACATGGCCCTGCATAGGTTCCATGTTCAAAAAATAAGCGGGTTCTTCGAGGGATGCGAGTTCCATCACATACCTCGGATTTAAAATGAGGCAGCAGATACACTATCGAAGCTAGGCTCATCTCGACAACCAATTCCGCCAAACGTGGCTTTGGAGCACTTGAGAAAACCATCTATCACACCCTCACCCGAATCAGATTCAATTTACATCACAGCACTCTCCGAATCAGGAGCTGCACCTATGGAGGTAGAATGGGGGAGCACCTCCGCAAACCCGGGGACTGCTTTAGCAAACCTGTGGACTATACATCTTGATCCGGTGGGAGTTATGTCAGTGGATGCAATGGAAGTGGATGAGGAACCATTTCCCGTCCGGGCTATACCATCTTGGGCCAAGCCAATTTTTGATTTCTTGAAAGAGGGAATCCTGCTGGATGATGAAATAAGTTCAAGGAAAATTCAGAGAAGGGCAAAGGCCTATACAATTATCAACTCCGGACTATACAAAAGAAGTGCTACAACGGTGTGTTGATTCGGAGGAAGGACTTGACATACTCCGGGATATTCACCAATGGGAATGTGGCCACCATGCCTCCTCAAGGGCCTTAGTAGCAAAAGCTTTCCGGCATGGGTTTTATTGGCCCGGTGCTTTGGAGCAAGCAGAGGACTTGGTGAGGAAATGCAACGGTTGTCAAAGATACGCCACAAAAACTCACCTACCAATGTCGTAGCTGAAAATTGTCCCTATTACATGGCCATTTGTTGTATGGTGCCTAGATATGGTAGCAGTGGCGGAGCCAGGAATGAAGCAAGCCCCGGGCCAAAATCTAACCGTAAAAAAATCCACTAAAAAACTCTTGTAATAGTGCAAGTTATTTGTACTATAGCAAACTTGAACATATATTTTTAAATCCATCGTTAACAATCCAATAACGCTACATAAGAGTGACTAAAAGGCTAGAAATAGTAGTATAGAATGAAAAAGATTGTACCAAATCACTGGTTTGGTTCATCCGAGCCTCCCATAACCTCATCAGTAGTAGAAGGAGAACCAATAACTTCAAAAAGCAAGAATATTTCATAAGAAAAGGCATACTCATAAAATATAATAGTGAATCATTGATACAAATATGAGAACTTACCAAAACGACGAGGTAAAACTCCTCTGCGTGATTTATATGATTGAAAACGATATACAATATCATCATCATTGATAGAGTGAAATACATCCCGCTCAATATAGCACACCATGCTATAATTCATCCAATCATCACCCATTTTATTTCTCAACTCGGTCTTGATAATGTTCATAGCTGAGAAAGCTCTCTCCACTGATGCTGTTGCAACTAGTAAAATCAATGCCAACTCAATGAGGCGATATACCAAAGGAAAAATCATGTGTCTATCAGTCTGAACCATCTTCACAGCAAGATTACCAAGGTCATGACAAGTCTGAAAATCTGAATCACCTCTCACGTCAGCAATGAATGTCTCAAGTTGATTTCTAAGGACAAAAGAAATCTCATATATGGAGAAGTCCTCAGCATACATCTCAGCCAGTTCAACAAGTTTGTCTTCATCAAAATTAGCAAATGAGTTCTTTGGATCAAGACAAGCAATGCACCTCAACAATTGAGTAGACTTTTCAGCAAAGCGGTTATTCAACTCAACAAGAACTTGATCATGCACAACATTAAATATTTCATATCTAAAGCGGTGATAGTAAGTTACCATTGTACATCCACGACCCCTTGAGCGACCTCGAGCGGGTATTGTATCATCCATGTTTGGCACCACAATGTTATATTTGATACAAAAGTCAATTGTCTCTTTCATGAGTTCATCCCAACCATTATCTCTGATACCTTGAAGCTTGTCCAATGTTACACCAATCAAACTCACAGCACGGACAATGTTTTGATTTTTACTTTGCAAACAATGTGACAACTCATTAGTCTTGCCCAATAGTCCGATCATAAGATGCAATAAGAGAACAAATTCAAAGCTCTCCATCTGAGAAATCAATCCACCCGCCGTGGTTCTTTGTGTAAGACTTTCTCCATCATCATGAACATTCTCCAATACATGAAGAACAGATTTCCACATCATAATGAATCTACACAAAGTTTTATGGTGTGCGCCCCACCGTGTATCCCCAGGCTTTACAAGGTTGGTTGCCTGGTTTTTTTCTCTTCCTGAAAAAATTTCCCCAGACTCCAATTGGCTGACCATAGTGTCATGTTGATGTTGCGCTACTTCATCGTGTCTTTTACAAGAAGCATTAACAGTGTTGACAATCAAAGTGACATTGTTAAAGAAATCCAATATGGAGGAACAACACTTGGAAACAGCAACAACCACTAACTGCAACTGATGGGCAAAGCAATGAATGTAAAATGCATATGGATTTTCATCTAATATCAACCTTTGCAAGCCATGAAATTGCCCTCTCATGTTAGAAGCTCCATCATACCCTTGCCCTCTCAACCTAGACATAGATAGGCCATAGTGAAGAAACATACCATCCAAAGCTTGCTTTAGTGAAGCTGCTCTTGTGTCAGGAACATGCCTAATCCCAATAAATCTCTCAATCACATACCCTTGTTTGTCAACATACCTACATAATAGAAAGAATCATAAGTAAATAAACAATTAAGTAACATGTAAATAATAAAACAATAATCAAGTTGCTAACCTCAGTACCATAGCCATTTGCTCCTTTATAGATACATCTCTAGACTCGTCAACAAGTAAAGAAAATTTCCTATCTCCAATATCGGCAAGAATGGATCGGGTGGTCTCTTCCGCACAAGCCTGGCACAAGTCTAATTGTATCTCATGAGCAATCATCAAATGGTTCCCACCAGCACTATCAAGAAAATCCCTAGCATTTGGATCTTTTTTCTTGTACCAACTCATCATCTCCAAAAAGTTCCCCCTATTCTTTGAGCTCGGAGTCTCATCATGACCATGGAAAGCAAGTGCTTGCAACATAAGAAATCTGACAATACCTAAAATAATGATAAGACGAGCTTTGTATTGTTGTTGGTATTTTATGGTGCCACGCTCCATCGCATGTGTCACAGATTGCCTTTGATTTTTGAAAGCCACATAACATTGTCTAGATTTATTGTGAGCACTATCAGGTCCACCAACATGTACATTAAGAACACTAGGTCCATCTTTCCAATTAGTAAAGCCCTTCTTTGTGAATGATTCAATGCCAAAGTTGTGTGCTCTAGGTTGCTTAAAAAGAAAGCAATAGAAACAAAATGCAGCATCTTTAGCAACACTATACTCTAACCAATCACCATGATTATTGAACCAATTATCATGAAAGCTTCTAAGTCTACCAGTTTTTCCAAAAGGAGACCTCTTATATTTGTGACCAAAAGGTTGGCATGGACCTAAATTAACATATTCCCTTCTAGCAACGTCTTGTATGTTCAGATCCAAGTCCTCAATAGGTGTCCTAAGACCGGGATCCGAAATTATAACATCCATACCTAGACGAGTATTGGCATTTGCAACACGATATGCAAGATTATCATTTTCTTGAGTTGAGGCTGAAGGTTCAGTGTGGGATGTTGATTCAGTTTGAGGAGCATCTTCGGTTTGAGGAACATCTTCGGTTTGAGGAACTTCTTCGGTTTGTGGAATTGATTCATTCTCTCTTGAGATCGCTGGAAAATATCTCTTCATCTTCTCTATCTGAATTCTGAAACATGAAATCAATTTCAAACAATTGTTAAGACATATGTATTCTTATTCATCCTCTATCTATCTATTCTATTATCATATCCCTGTCTATTTTCTAAACGAAATTAATCGGTTCACGTAACCAACAATCAGCAGCAGGAATTGAAATATTGAATTACTATGAAATCAGGAATAGCAGCCGAGGAGGGAGAATTGCGTCACCGTCGCCGTCGCGAAACAGGGGCAAAGCGGGGCAACAGGGCAGAGGCGCAGGGCTGCCGCCGGGCACAGACAGAGGCGGGGGCAGGAGCGTCGGGCTGCCGGGGCGTGGGGCGTGGGGCGTGCTCCTCCGGTGGGGGTGGGGCGGTGAGCGGTGGCAGGCCAGCTTCCTTCTCCCAGTCGCACGATGGCGAGGGTTTGCCGTTTCCGCGTGTGCTGCGATCGAGGAATCCAGGGAATCGGTAACGGCCTCACTTCCTGCTCCTAAGCAATGGTTTGCGTGGTGTACGGCCAGGGCCACTTTTTTTTCGGGAATAATAGGTAAGCAATTTTTTCACGCCCAGGGCCACGGCCCTTGCTGCCCCTGGCGTGTCTCCGCCCCTGTATGGTAGGACCATTTAAGCCAGCCAAAGGAGGGATGACCCATATTCTGGTCATGGTTGACAAGTTCACCAAGTGGATTGAAGTAAAACCAATTCGAAAATGTGATGGGGCAACAGGAGTAAGATTCCTCAATGATATAATCTTAAGGTACGGCTACCCCCATAGCATCATAACTGATAATGGAACAAATTTCGCTAAAGGAGCATTTGCGAGATTCTGCCAGGAAAAGAAAATCCGGTTAGATGTCGCCTCAGTCGCTCACCCTGCATCGAACGGGCAAGTGGAAAGATCCAACGGACTGGTATTGTCCGGGATAAAACCCCGGCTCATAGAGCCGCTATAAATATCAGCGGGGTGTTGGATAGAAGAACTACCAGTGGTACTATGGAGTTTAAGAACAACTCTGAATCGATCAACAGGCTATACGCCATTCTTTCTGGTATATGGGGCAGAAGCTGTATTACCAGCCGACATAGAGCATGATTCGCCAAGGGTCACCCAATACACAGAGGCCAAAGTGCGCGAAGCTCGGCAAAATGATGTTGATCTGCTAGAAGAAGCGAGAGAACTGGCCTTGTCCAGATCCACCATATATTAGCAAAATCTTCGACGCTATCATAGCCGGAAAGTAAACCCCCGAGTTTTCCGGGAAGGTGATTTGGTGCTAAGGCTAATACAGTGCACTGCTGGCATGCATAATTTATCCCCTCCATGGGAAGGACCCTTCATTGTGAGCAAAGCTTTGTGCAATGATTCCTACTATCTTATTGATGCACAGCCCCAGCAAAAGAACAAGGCGGACAAGTCCGGAGAAGAATCCAAAAGACCATGGAACGTAGCACTGCTTCGTCCTTTCTACACCTAAGAGGTGAATGTATCCTAACTACTCGTATGTCGGTATATATGTCGGCAGTGAGCTTATCAATAAAAACTTTACCACCCCGAGCAGAGACTCGAGGAATGCTATAGTACTTGTCTTTCGTTTTCTTATTTTTGTGTCAGCTGGGTTAAGTCACTTATACCTTAGTTGGATTAGTAATGTGTTAGCACCAAAAACCTAACTCTTCGACTTTGCTGCTGTCCAACAAGAATTGGCTTCATGGCAAGCAAGAGAACAAGTTTGGAATGGCGAAGCACATGAAAAACAACTAAGGAAAAGAACTTAAGCGGGCCGACATTGGTTTTCTGACTAACCCTTAGTTTATTTTATTCACTAAAATGCCGAATCATTTGAGCTAATCTCAAGGTTTCAAGTATTGTTAAGTCAATTTTTTGAACCTCGGACTCGTAAGTCGAAAAAACGAATCAACGTAGACGCGAGCCGAGTCAAAAATTGGGGGAACAAGAAAATGAAACTCGGGGACTTCGCCCACAATAATCCGGCAGTAAAACTTAGTTCGGAACACATAGTTGTAGCACAACCAAACCGAAGTATTTAAATACATCTACGCCCGGCGTTCCGGGGATCTGATAAATTTGACAAGTGTTTTTGAAGGAGCAGCAGACGAATCATCTATCGAGGAGGGAGGTACTCCGGAGTGTGGGGGAGCAGCACTAGCTTCGACTTCGTCCTCGGGGTTAACCTCACCTTCCTCCGGATCTTCAGCCTCGTCGCCTAGTTCGGAGCCCTCGCTCTCAGTTCCTTCATCTTCGGCTCTAGAGACAATCTTGTCATCAGCGACATCAAGATAACTCGGCCCCTCATTCCAAGCGTGGCAGAAGGAGTACTGGATGAGATTGTTTGCACATGCCTGGTGGCGTGCGATCCACTCCGGATCCTTGCACCACTTTGACCTGGTGCGCATGCGATTGAGCAATGCCAAGTCAATTCCTTCGTACCACGAGAGCAAAAATTTCAGAGCAATGTCGCCCCCAGCCCGTGCGGCAGACTTGCGCCATAGATGCACCTACGTGTCACATTCATTGAGTTTGGCTATGAAAGACGAGCCTTTCTTTGGAATATGTTCACTGGGCTAGAGGCAGCTGAACATCCGTGTTGCCGCTGGGACAATATCCGCGCCAAAATTCTTTACTACCTTAAGACGAGCAGTGAGACTCGCCAGGAGATCCTCTGTGGTATAAGGGATTGGCTCGGCATCAGGGCCAGCAGGAGTTCCACGCTGTTCCCGGGACTGGCGTACGGCAGAGGCAGCGAGCGTATCACTCTCTGGAAATTTGCCTAAGGATAAGAAGAAAGATAGTGAACGAAAGGACCACATCTGGGGAGTAGAAGACCAACCAAGAGCAGAAAACTTATGCATAATCTAGCAGAGGAGTCGCTGAAGCTCGGAATCGACATTGGCACTCTGGGCCAGGAGTTTCTCGTATTCGGTGGTCACCGACGTAAACTTGACGTCGGCTTCCTCCAATAAGCTTTTATCCTTGGAGATTTGCATGGTTAAACGCTCTTTCTCCTCGGTGAACTCCTGGTCGGCCTTCTCCAGCTCGGACTGATGGGAGCTCTTAAGCCTCTGGATTTTGGCATTCAGCCGAGTGATCTCCGAGTCCTGCTGCTGGAGCCGAGCTATCTCTGTGTCTTTCTTCTTCAGCTCAGCCTCATGATTGCCTGCTAGTTCGAGGAGGTGAGTCATCATTTCAGGCATGGGGACGCTATCCTCGAGAGCAACTACAATAGCACAATGATCCGGGGAACCCAAAGTATAAGTGTCCACCGGATAAGGCAAAGAAAGTGTAGACGATCATGGGAAGGGGATAAGTTTACCTTTGATTTCCGCAAGATTTTTTCTCATGATTATGTTCTCAGCTTCAACCTTGGCTGCATGATTCAGACAAGACATTCATATGGGTCCTAAGAAGTTTGAATGAACAAGGAAGAGGAAGAATGAGAAATTACCCCTCTTTTGGTACTCCAATAGGAGTTTACCATAGCGCGCACGAACGTCTTTAAAGGAGTCCAGCAGGCGCTAGAACTCGGCGGTGCGGTGGTTAGTGGTAATCTGAAATAAGCAAGGCAAGGGAAAAGTTCAAAGCCAGAGTAAAAACAATTCAAAGTATACAAAATCTGGGCCAAGCGGAATTCAACCCGGCTCTAGGTGTGTGGATATTTGAATTTTACAAGATCCAGGCCAAGTGGAACTTAACCCGGCTCTAGGTGTGCGGATATTCGAATTTTACAAGATCCGGGTCAAGTGGAACTTAACCCGGCTCTAGGTGTGTGGATATTCGAATTCTATAAGGTACAGGCCAAGGGAACTAGACCCGGCTAAAAATCTACTAAATTTTGATGTCATTATGAACAAAAGCTGGGTTTTTCAAGAAGCATCTGAACGAATAACAAGTCATTCCCTCGGAGGCTCGGGGACTAGGGGCTATATCTACAAGTGTTCAGTTATGTAAAACATCAATAGCAGAGAAAGAGAAATACCTCCATCATCCGGCCAGCCAGGGAGATAGCCTTGGTAGCGGAATTCATTTGGGCGCTGAACTCGGCTGGGCTGAACTTCTCCGGCAGGTCATCTTGGTTGACGAATTCTGCGTCGTTCCAGTTCTTCACGTACTCAAGGAGTAGTGGACTGTAGTTTTCACCGCTCGGAGAATAGTTTGCCACAAGGCCCTTCGCGTGGGCTTCTCGCCTAGCGGATTGAGCTGCAGTGGGGCTGGTATGCAAAACCAGCTGCTGGCCGCCCTCTGATTCGGATGGATTAGCCCCGGAAGAAGTATCTTTGGCTGACCCAGAGGTCTTCTTGGCTTTGCCGGATGAGGATTGAGGAACTTGTTGAAAGATATCAGCGATTGAAGGAGTAGACCCGGTGGGAGCCGAAGGAGCTTTACCCTTGGGAGGCTTGGAGGCTCTTGCTGCTGGTGCTGATGTTGTTGGTGCTGCTGGTGCTGCTGTCGCTGTTGCTGCTGGTGCTGGTGCTGCTGGTGTTGGTGCTGGTACTGGTACTGAGGTGCTGGGGACGGCGCCGATGAAACTAGCACCTCAACATTGGGCATAGAGGCCGAGGAGCTGGGGAGATCCGGCATCACCGTGTCCCGAGCTGCCCCACTATCCCCCGCACCGACGTTGACCTCCTCTTGGCGAGGTAGGCTCTGGTCAGGCGCAACCGCAGAACCTTCTTGAATAGGGCTAAGCGGACGATGATCATCGTTGCGGGGGGGGGGGGGGGAGGGACTGCTCCATAGTGGGGAGGCTATGTTGGAACCGCTCTGAGAAATATCCATAGGAGCTCTAAGAAAAAAGGAAGGGCAGCGAGTCAAAAAGAGAGAACCAACCAGAAAAAAGGCAAGCAAAGGAAAAATCCAAAGTAGCAATGCTAAAAGGACTTACTCGTCTGCGGTAGGAGGAGCCCGAGGTTTGGGTGCCCTCCGAACTGTGCTCTTGGCGGCAGGCTTGGCCGAGGGTTTAACCCCGGACTACTTTTGCCTCTTCTTGGGCGGCGGCGCCTCCGAAGCTGCAGCCGAGGTAGCCACGCGCTTCTGGGATGGAGCCGGAGCTGGGCCACCAGTGGCAATTGGAGGAACCTCATGGACCTAACCGTCCGGGTTAGCTGAACATTCAGACATAACCAGATGCGCGTAAGAGATGAGAACCGGATCAAATACCTCCAGGACCTCAACATCCGAGTCATCATCGTCAAGCCAATCCCTTAGAGAAGAGGCCTTACCAGCGATGCGCTTGACGACGTCTGGAGAAGGCAGGAAGGTCTCCGGATCAAGCTCCTCCTCATCCCCCATAGTGCGGTCCAGCAACCATTTGCTCGTCGGCACCTCGGTATCCTCCAATGGTTGCTGAAGGAATTTCTGAGAGACAGTAATTGCCAAGTTACGAAAATAAAACAACATACAAGGAAGATTTGGAAAACAGAAAGGGGTAATTTACCTTTGGAGGGGGGTTGACATGGGTGAAGGGCTCAAGTCCCTACTCCCAATCCTCGGAGAACTCCTTCTCCACGTTAAATATGGACTTAACCCGGCGGTATCCAACTCAAAGGAAGAAGTCCGGTGAGGATCGAGAGGGCCACTAAGGTAGCAGATCTTGTGGGCTCACTTCTGGAGGGGGGAGACCTGGCTGCGGATAAAAGTAATCATAATATCCTCTCCCAGAGACGCTCCATGAGCAGCTCCGTGATCCGGCGTGCCACTTGATTCGATAGGGCCGTGGCGCGCTTGGGAATGCTTTCCCAAAGCGAGGCATCCAGAGGGCCAAGCTTGAAAGGGAGCTGCTGGATCTGGTCCTCCTTGGTGGTGTTCCGGACGTAGAAGAAGGTCCAGGCCCAGCCCTTGCAAGATTCGAGCCCAGTGACCTGGGGGAACACGGGGTGCTTGCGCGGAGAGATGGAGGCAGCACCGCATTGGGTCAGGTGCTTGTCCTTTGGGGCAAGCTCCGGATCCGGAACTACGTTCCTCTGCAGACCAAAGAACTTAATCCAAAGTTCTTTGGTTGGCCAGCGGCCGATATATCCCTCAATGCCGGGGGCAAAGGAAGACAGAGAGGTGATAGCATTTGCGGGGAGGTGATGCGGTTGCAGCTTGTAAGTAGAAATGAAATCGAAGCAAAAATCGGAAGTGGGGAGGCCGAAGCCGCGCTGGAAATGGTAAAGAAACACAACGTATTCTCCCTCTCTGGGGGAAGGAGAAATTTCACCGGCGCCGAGGCGGCAGGCGACGCCGGCGGGAATGCGACGCGAGGCGCGAAGCCAAGCCAAGTCCTCCTCGCAGACGGTGGAGCCGTCCCAGCAGCCGCGCTCGCAGCCCTCCACTCCTTCTTCCTGCTGCGGCACCACTGCCTCCGCCTTAGACATGGTGGATTCAAAGCTTTTAACGGGATAATCGGAGTATAAATAGTCGGAGGAAGGAAAGTGGGAAGCGCAAGGCCTCGTGATGGAAACTGTGAATGGGGACGGCGGCGCGGATGTGAGTGATTGCGGTCGCGGTGGCGCTCGTGAAGCAGAAAACTGGCGGCAACGGCGGAGTCGTTGTGAAAGAGAGAAAGAGAAGTGGAGCGCGGCGCAAATGGGGGAACTTCCCCCGGGAGCGCCCCGCACCTCCTACTTAACCGTGTCGCACGCGCTTCGTGGGATCCTTTGCGGGTGACGCGGCCCGAGCAGCCAATCAGAACAAGGCCATAGGAGGGGCCACATGAGCAAGCGATCCCATGACATGACGCGGTGTTACAGTTAACGAGGCGCTGCCGTGATGGGACATTTACAACAGTTATTCCTGACATTGCGACAGTAACTGGCGCATTAAATGCGCGTGGCCCTTAAAATGAGGCAAAATGATGATTACCCTCCACGTAAGATATGGAGAAGCGTACAAGAGAAGGAATGAACCCAGATAAGCTAGCAAAAGGGTTGCAAGATGAGAAACTCCAGGCTACGAGGTAACTCGGCCTAAGGAGCGAAAGATCCGGATATGGGAACCTACTGTGGCCTTAACAACTAAAAGTTGCTAAGAGCGCACCAGCTTCGGGGACTAATGTTGGGGGGGTGCCCCCAGGTAGGGTAACACCGGGGTATAAGGGCCGAGTTAGCCGGGGTACGGCGCGGTCAAAGTAAAGTGCTGACCGGGTCACCTCAAGGCAGGCTGAATCACGGTGTGACCCGGCCCATGGAGCATCTCCTTGACAATGGTCCGGCCGACACAAGATTTATGTCGGCCATGTCTATCTGTTTTGCAGGTGGCTTGGTAAGCCGGATCAGCTATGTGCTATCCGGATTATCTTAGCTTCTAGGAGAAGGAACCACCCATTGGTCAAAAGGTGGCTTTATTAGCCGTGGCATGAGCGAAGGAAAGTAAAGAAGAGGATCAGCAGGTCAGGGGCGACCAAGGTGACACGGGCAAAGCCGGATGACGTAGCCCGTGTCCGGTGACGCCAAAAGACGAGGATGACGCTGCGGGTTATGTCCAAAGCCCGGACGAGCCGTTAAAGAGGAATAAAGAAGCATCTAGCTTTGCGCGAGGAGCATATTCAGAGAATATGCTGCCACGTGTGCCCTAAGTTTATAACTCGGGCTACCCTATATAAGGAGCACCGGGGCCTCCATAGAGAGGGGGGGATTATTTTCTCTGTTTAAGGTAGAACTCTAGGGCTAGTGGACAGGGAGTAAGAGGCATTGTCTCCTTCTTGTTGAGAGCCTTTGGAGCACTTGTAAACACCATTGATAGAGAATATACAAGAACTTCCGTGCGTGGAATCACCACGCTCTCCCTCCCTGGATTCCCCTAGCACTCATTGGCCCCATCTTTAGCCTATCCATGGCATCTGCCATGCCACCACCACGACACCGTTGTCGCCTCCGCTTCCTCCTCCATTGCGGCCATTGCCGCCATTGCCACCGCCATTGTGACGATTGTCCTGTCCTTGACCGCCCTGCCCCTGCAGTGGATTGCCACCCGCGGGACATCCGCCATTGGGACAACTGGTGTCGTAGCTGCGGCTGGAATTGTAGCCACGGCAAGTGTTAATGTTGTAGCCCAACCGCGACACGATGTTTGCCGAGGACGTCCGCTTGCTGCTTTTGAAGGGCCTCATAATGCAGAACATTAGCATAAAAAACAATAGAGAGATATAGGGACTCCCGCGAAGTTCATCAAAGCTGGGATTGGGTTGAATGTCGGGCCTAGCCCGGTCAACATGTAATCAATGATCAGATTGTCGCGAAGAGGAGATTCGGCGGCGGCCATGGCGTATGTGAGTGCCTTGACCTTCTGCATGTACTTCGTCACGGGCTTGTCCTCCTTCCTCGGCGCTTGAATCCGGCAGCGAAGATGCCGAACAATAGCGGCGTTCTGGGTGTCGTACATGGCATGGATAGCTTCCCATGCCGCAACAGCCGAAGTGCAGCCAATCAGCTAGGCTGCAATATTCTGGGCCATCGAACCAAGGAGAAGTTCGAGCACCTTCTAGTCGAGCGTCCACCATTGCTCGTAGTCAGGATTGCTCATGACCCGAGCGGCATCACCGGTTTTCAGTGTCATGGTTTTGGCCGGAGCCCGAGCCATGCCATCGAGGAAGCCGTGGAGTCGGGCGGAGGGTGAGGGCCCTCCATACATGAAGTTGTTGTCATCCAAGCGAACTGCTATGGGAGGAACGACGGGCGCGGCCGCGGTGGCAGGAGGCGGCGCAATGATGCGCCAGAGACGGTGGCGAGAGAAAGCTGAAGAGGTTGCAGTTTCGGTGGCCATCACGGATGAGGATCGAAATCTGGTTCTAATATCACTTGGAAGGAAAATATGATATCGAATGGTTCAGATTTATTTTCCTTTATTAAATTAGAAAAAGAAACGGCATATATTTCTTGCAAAGGAAATATGATACGTATCCACAGATTGGAGATGTCCAAACAAGTCAGTTATTCTTTCTTTCTTTTCTTGCAAGGGAAGAAATAATATTCTGGAGTCCCATAAATAGGTAGCCGTCCGATCAGATCTCAACCATCTCATCCCCTTCTTCTCCCTTTACGATAGTACTAGATACTAGAAGACTCGAAAAAATCCTAGATCGATGGCGATGTCGGCGGCGATGATGCAGGCGCGGCGGTCGCCTCCGGCCTCCTCCTCCGCTCCCGCTCCGGCCCGAACCCCGCGCTGCAGCTTCTGCTACAGGGGCAAGGAAGAGCACTCTCCGGCTCCGCCGCCGGAACCTACAACTCACGCGGCGACCCTTCAAGGTTCCACCAATCTTCCCCCCACCTCTCATTGATTCTTTGACCTTGTTCTGATTATGGATCTATGGATACTAAAAAAAAAAAGGTACGACCCTTCGAACACTCCGGTGAACCTTGGTCTGAGCATCGTGCCGGAGAAGAAGGCGTTCGTGGTGGAGCGGTTCGGCAAGTACCTCAAGACGCTGTCGTCGGGGATCCACGTCCTGGTGCCCGGCGTCGACCGCATCGCCTACGTGCACTCCCTCAAGGAGGAGACCATCCCCATCCCGGAGCAGTCCGCCATCACAAAGGACAACGTATCCATACAGATCGGAGGAGTACTATACGTCAAGGTTGTGCCTACCTTCCCCTCTGCTTTCTTGGCTCCTCTGTTTCTTTCTTTGCTCCTCTGTTTCTTGCTCTGCTAATACCTAATAAGAGGAAGCTTACTGACCGATCGATTTGGTCATCAACAGATTGTGGAGCCCTACCTGGCCTCCTACGGCGTCGAGAACCCAGTCTTCGCCGTCATCCAGCTCGCGCAGACCACCATGAGGAGCGAGCTCGGAAAGATCACCCTCGACAAGACCTTTGAGGAGAGGGACACGCTCAATTGCAACATTGTCAAGGCAATCAACGAGGCAGCAACTGATTGGGGTCTCAAGTGCCTTCGTTATGAGATCAGTAATTACCCATCTAGCTTTCTTCTTCTTTGCTTTTTTTTGTTCGTATCTAGGGGAGGATTAACACAAGAAGAAACTCTTCTCTTCTGTTGGTATCCAGGGGACATATCTCCTCCAGAGGGAGTCAAGAAAGCCATGGAGATGCAGGCTGAAGCAGAACGCAAGAAACGCGCACAAATCCTAGAGTCTGAAGGTATAGTTCTAATTAATACATAGCTTAGCTTTTATTGTTAATACATAGCTTAACAATGTTTTCTAACGTATCCTCTTCAGATTAACATTGTTTTGTTTCTTCTGTCAGGTGCTATGATAAATGAGGCGAATCGAGCAAAGGGTACGTGCACACATCTCTTCTCTTCTCTCCTCTTCTCTCTGGCTAACGTTGTTACTCTTTAATCATCCTCTTCTGCTCAATATCTTTCTTTGCTCAGCTTGTAAAATACAACTTCTCAGATATGCATGACTTGAGGAAATGCTCTTCACCACTCTAAACTTATTATGTAGCTTGCGTGTAGCATTGTTTTTTTATACCATGATGATGACAACATTTTTTCAAGAAAGTTCACATGAATGAAACATTACAATATCTATTTATGTCTATGTTCTTCCATGTCTCGAAACTGTTGTTACAAAACAATCGATACTAGTGCCTTTTGATGAGAGATTGAACCTTATGCACTGCGTACAAGCAAAGTTAAAATTTGTCTCAGTTTTACATAAAATAGACATGTAGCATACGGTTATGACATTGGGAAGACAACCTTATATATTAGCACTAATATATTCAGTTTTTGTAGATTACTCTACTTGAATAGCTATAACGTCCCAATTCAGAAACTCTGAATCTTTTTGTTTCTTTTATTTTTCGCTTGAACATTATTCTCTGTGGTGAAGCTACTACAATCTTTGGTAGCCTCTCATGCTTGCTATGCTTGTTGTTTCTGAATATGGATATCAGGTGCCGCTGAATCAATTCTTTCCAAGGCAGAAGCCACTGCCAGAGGGATCAAGATGGTGTCAGAGTCGTTCAAAACTGAAGGCGCTGTCGAGGTATGGCATTCTGATTTTATATATTGAATTGATGAAGTAGTCATCCCTTTTTTCCCCTCCTAATAGCATTGGAGTACTAATTGGGATGGTTTGCTGCTTGTGCAGGCTGCCAGCCTGAGGATCGCTGAACAGTATATCCAGGCCTTTTCTCTCCTGGCCAAAAATGTGAGTTGATTTCGTGGGTTAACTGCTGCTATTTGTGTAGCCTGCTGTACAGACATGGTACTGATGTCTTATTTTTTGTGCCCCCAAACTACTATATCTTGCAGACCAACACGATGCTCCTCCCAAGCGACGCGGGCAACCCAGGTTCGATGATCGCCCAGGCCCTCCAGATATTCAAGCACACGAACCAGTCAACGTCGGGAAGGCAGCATCTTGCGGTGGCGTCGGCAACAGAGGAGGGTGTGGCTGCTGATCTGGCTTCAGGGATGCTGGGCAACATCCTGTCGGGCAACAAGGTTGCGCAGGCCAACCAAAAGTAGAGAGGAGATGTTTTCTTGATTGGAAGTTAATTGTTTGGAGAGTTAGGGTTATTTCAGCGAGGCTGGTTTTAGTTAGCAGAGCACGTTAATCTGTGTATATTAGACATTTGGATGTTAGATATTGAGAGAAAACAGAGGTTGGTTTTTGCAAGGATTCTAGTCTATATATTACCTATCTATATAGTCTGCATCATATTATTATGGAAAATGATACTAGTCCTCCGGGGAATCGTGCGCTCGTGCGTTGCGATCCTCCGGGTCGCCAGACTCGCGGCAAGCGAAAGCGACACCCTCCGGTCCCACCTTATCTCTTCGTCCTCCTCTGTTCGAGGACATCTCAGAGCCCACAGTCCGCCGCCGCTGCATTCCCGCAGGCCCCCGCCGCTGCGCTCCCCCGTAGGCCCCCGCCGCTCGCCGATGACACTTCTCTAGCCCCCTCCGCCCTTCTGCCGGCCACTTCCTCTGCCTCGCCACGGACCACGCTCCCGAGCCTCCTCCGTCGCCTTCCTGCGGCGTGCCGCCGGCCGGAGCAGCTCCTCTACCACCTGGCCGGAGACAGTGGCCACAATGGAGGTGCTACAATAGTATTGGCCTCACTCCGACGGAGTTGCTTAGCCGTGCCTTCCCGCCATGGCCGGCTCGTGTTGCGTGTGCCGACGTCGAGGACGTCATGGCCGCCTCCCCGCATTGGCCTCGCTCCGGCGGAGTTGCCCAGTCGCCCGCCGGTGCTACATAGGCAGGACGACGATGCTACTAGAAGTGCTCGTCATTGCTATAAATGAAGGGTCGAGATGCTACCGACCAACGGATCTGTCTTGAGATTTTGCTACAGGGCGATGCTACAATAGTAGCAATGTTTTGCTATTTTTTTCTATATTTTTGCTACAATAGCACAAAGTATTTGCTACGATAATTTCGACGAGTTTTGTTACAAACAACAGTGCTACAAGTGGGCGTTGGGTTTTGCTCCCCGCCGATGTCTCCGGCGAAGCCTTTTGTTTGCTACAGATGTTGAACTTTTTTGCTACATCTCTTTTCTAGTTTTGCTACAATAGCGCAAAGTTTCTGCTACAATGTCTCCGACGAGGTCTCCTGGTGAAAGTCTCCGGCGAGGTCCGGCTATTGCTATATTTGCTAAACTTTTTTGCTACAACTATATCATGGTTCTGCTACGACAGGTTAAAATTTCTGCTACGATATCTCCGGGCAAAATTTTTGCTACATGGTCGCCGGCAAAAGTCTCCAGTGAGGTCGGGTTTTGCTACATTAGTACAACCTTTTTGCTATACGGTCGCCGGCGAGGTCTCCGGCGAGATCTCCAGTGAGTTCCAGTCTATTTTTGTATTTTCTGGGTCGAACCGTTTTTTGCTACATGTAGCAAAAGCGGGACGAAGTGTAGCAAAAGCGGGAACTAGACGGGGCACATGTCAGCAGGAGGACCGGGGGATCGGAAGTTTTGATCCCAGGGAACGCGTAGCGTCGCCCTATTATTATTCATGTTTTAGTGATTATTTCGACAATTGTTACAAATTTTAAGCAAACTATAATATTATTCACGTTTTTGTGAATAAATAAAAGGTAAATTGGTAATTTTGAATGCTTTGCTTATAATTGACGTAGTACAAATTAACGTTACAAAGTATGAGCCGAACATACTAAATGCACAATAAGCGATATGTCCACGCATCTAGCTGTTGCAGGCATACATGGATGGCAGCCTGTCTAAGGAATACTCCCCCCGTTCCAAAATATAAGATGTTTTAGCTTCGTGAAAGAAGTGTATGCAGACTCTCTTTAGTGTGTAGGTTCATTTAGTTTTGGAGTG
The DNA here is from genome assembly GCA_910589775.1 of Avena eriantha. NCBI lineage: Eukaryota > Viridiplantae > Streptophyta > Magnoliopsida > Poales > Poaceae > Avena > Avena eriantha. Next base: position 3,240,598 of record OU342743.1, on the reverse strand, counting down.
AACCTAGACACTAAAATTATCTAGATGTACTCCTTTCACAAAGCTAAAACATCTTATATTTACAACGGAGGGAGTACATTCTATCATATTGAAAATTAAAAGGAATGGAGAGTTGAATCTTAAGTAGACTGATGAATCTTCAATACAACACATACTAACATTCTATCATATTGCCTAGAGCATTACCGGCCACGGGGTCCAGCCATGGCTCTCGATGGAGGGAGATCTTTGTTTCATGGCAAAAAAATTCTCTCGACAAAATTAGTCAATACGGATGCAAAAGGCCAGATTGACACTAAAATTTAATTTCGCAGAACTAAATTAGACCAACTCCAATAGGTGCTGCAAAATCTGGCACGCTAAAATCCGTTTGCATATACCGGAGGCTATTTTCTAAGCGCCGGAAAGCAGTGCCCAAACATATATTTTTAAATAGGTTAACCAAACAAAAAGAAAAAATAGAAAGAAAAATGACTAGATATATTTTACATAGGTGCATCAAACAAAGATAAAACAAAGTTCGACATACGGTACATAACAGAAAACATAGTGCGAAATATAAACCTAGCTTACATTCTACGCTTCACCCTCGTTAGAGGTGGTCTCGTCAATGTCTACATATCTAAATCATAATCGTCCTCCGTTGAGGACTCCACCGGTGTAGACAAGAACTGGAATAGCCAGCGGTCGTCGTCATCGTCAATTGTCTGTGGGTCGGCTAGCTGTGCCTCGTTGAACGCCCAACGGCGTGCCTTCTCGGCCCTCCTAGCCCGTCGGCATGCCTTGCGCTCCTCCTTCAACTTTGTGTAGAAGGCGACATCGGTGTCGACGTCCTCCGAGAAGTGGATGGCCCACTCCACCCTTAGACGCTCGTCCTCTGGCCCACTCCACCCTCAGACGCACGTACTCCTCAGCGTGGTAGAGGCGCCGGACCCGCGCGGTATAGCGCCGCTTCTCCTCCTGGTGACGAGGCGATGCGGAGCATCTCCGCCTGCTCGTGCGTCCACACATCATGGAATTTCATATGTGTGCACGAGCGGCCGAGGCGCCACGCCGTCGCGTCGTGCGCGCCGCCTCGTGCACCATCTCGAACTAAGTGTGCTTAACGCCCCCACGTCTTCCTGGTAGATTTGTTAGTGTGACTACACCGGTCGTAGGACTAAGAGCCAGGCTCTATAGTACCGACTATGTTGTGTAGCCCCACCGCGCAACCTCTTCACCTTTCGGTCGGAGACGCCCTAGCACTGTGGGTCCCCGAGCCGGGCCCATGCGACCACTCAAGCGGACGCTCCCTTCCTAGGGCACCCTTTGTACGGTTAGGCACACACCGAGAAATCAACAGGTTAAGGTAGAGAGTGCGTCAAAATCATTCTACTCTTACAAAGAGATCTTTTGACCCAAGCCTACGTGATATTTATCTTGTAGAGGAGTCCATTGGCCATGGACACTATCCAAGATGAGTCGACTCGAGCCTGTCTGCCTGGGCTCCGGATGCAGCCCCGGTCGGTTCCTAACGAGGTGCCACACCCGGAGTAGCGATTGGTCTCGGGGCCGCCCATTTGACCTAACAGCTCAGGTAGACCGTCCTCCCCATCACCCGCGACGTCCAACGCGAGACTGCTCTGGCGATGGGTCACGAGGTGGGTTTCCCCTTATGTTTTCTCAAACGTGTACCCCCGCTCATACCATAGCCACTCATCAGGCGAGGTGCTTATTTGCCGAACACATGACCAAAGCCGGCATCCCTATATATTTTTGGTTTCTTGGAGGAAAGACTTAGGGGAGTTTCCTCGACCCACCTCTCGCCTGCCCGGGTTCGTCCCCTAGGTAGGCCTCAGGGAGAGGCCTAGGTCACATTCCCATCCGCCATTCCCTCCACGCGAAGGACAACTTGTCCTCTTCAATTCTTGCGCAGAGATCCGCCAGGTCGAACAGTCCTAACACCGTGTCGATGCGCTTGACTCGTATTTCCCTCTAGAGGAGCGTGTATCACGTCCCTTATTGGAGGTCTCTGATAACGACCAACGGGGGCGCATCGTGGATGGTGTCAAGGATCAAACTGAAATGACGCAGGTAATCTCGGAGGCGTTCCCCGGGCCATGGACAAAGCTTGCTGAGGTCACTAATGCGGCCTTGCCGGCGCCATCGACTGGGCAGCCACGTCCCACTCTAGGGGAGCTTAGCCATGCAGGTGATGGGAAGCCCCAGGAGAACACCACCTCGCGAGCTGGAGGTGCTGGTTGGGGCCGCGCTCGCGGGTGGCCGCTCCTCCACCCACACTCCTTCTTGCCCTGGTGGCGCTAGGGAAATCCACGAACCGAGAACTTCCGCCGAGCCCCTGGGCCAGTCTCCTACTCGCTCATGGCCTTTGAAAGTCTCGCCTTGTTCACCATGCTCAAGCATGGCCACTTGCTGACGATAGTCCAACGGGAATCGCCTTAGCTGCTCCCCCTACCAAGCGCGCCAGATGTCGTGTCTTGATTTTTGACACCGGAGATGGGAGATCCCCTTTGTTAGTTCGGCCAGGGGCGCAACATCCGGCTATCTCGATCGGCGAGCTAGACAAACACATACACACAGAGAGAGACATATTTTTTACCTAGGTTCAGGTCCACGATATGCGGAGCTCTACGTCCCGCAACTATCAAATATCTGGTGGCTGGTCATAATTACAATGGTTCCTTCCCTGGGAAGGCTATAGCTAAAGAATCATCCCCCTCTCTGGACCAACCTGGGCCTCCTTTTATAAAGGCAAGTGGATACCACAAGGGTCGACCACACGGCGTGGGTATAGAGTGCATGCCCTCAACGTGGCTTTGCGCTCCTGCTACCATACCGTATGTCTCTCACTGCCTACACTGATCATTCTGACACTGTGGCGCTTGTCCCAGTCTGGATCTTGTCGTGGGCTGGCTCCCCGAGAGTACAACACCCGGGCTCTTAGCCGATCATTCTGACACTGTGGCGCCTGTCCTAGTCTGGATCTTGCCGTGGGCTGGCTCCCCGAGAGTACAACACCCGGGCTCCTAGCGAGTCACAGGCCCTGCATGGTTGCAGTATGGCACGCTGGTGTTATCTGTGTCCATGGTGGGCCAGACGAAGTGTGGTCAGAGGACAGTCTGTCCCTGCTATCCTTTGTCCTCCAGGGTAGCTGTCGGTGCCTCGCCCCTGAAAACCGTACTCGCGGTACTTTTCTCGGGCGGGTGCTTAGGGCTCCCGATATCGCGCCCCCACTGTACTCTTGGTCTGGTGCCCCTGAGGGGATGCCGCGACCAAGTTCCCGCGAAAGCACTACGCAGGGGTCTCGGCCCCCCCGTCGGCTCTGGGGTATCCCCGACCACAGATGCAACATTGATTTATGTAACAATAGTTTCTTTTAAGCCTTGTGCAGATCTGCAGAATGATAAATATTATGAGTACATAATATTTCATGGCGAGAGGGTCAGGAATAGTAATATATGATTTTTTCCTAAAAATTCAATATGCTTGGTTTATGCAATTCTTATAAGCAAGAGTGCGAGACCAATTATCACAATGGAATCGAAAACATATAAGACATTAGCCTAAATGAATGCCTAAGAACTGCGAATCATGTATTTTTTGTGTAATACTACGTGTCTTTTTTTAGGGTATATGTCAAGATATCACTTTCTATATTAAGAAATAAAAATTCCTTCCAAATTGGATACTTGCACGTCTATGGGTGTTATGCTATCAATTAAAGACTTTTTTATGGGAAATCTAGCCTCAGATCGGTCGGCAAATGTCAAAACTTGACGAGCGATTCAGACAAGTATTGCATGCATGCACTAACTACTTACATTAGCATTTAATGCAAAAAACCAAATATTTAAAAAGATTTATACCTCAAACCGTGTATCCGATTAAAAATCCGTTTTCACCGTTAGGCTAGTCGCGACAAGATCTTCGAAACTAGATCCCATGTTGATATGTTTCAACGAAAAAAATTTGGAACAAAAAGTTATCCACCCCTAACACGTGAGTTATCTATGTCATAATAAGTTAGTTATCCACCATGTGACAAATAAGTTATCCACCATATAAACAGGTTGGGTCGAGGCATTCTCGTATTTCTCATATGAGTAATTTTCGTATTTTTCGTCTCATGGAATCTCGGTTGTCTCATGTATTCTAGTTAAGTTATGAATGTGAGCTACGAGCTAGTTTAATTGGTACGCGGTAGTCTAGGTGGCCGAGACTTCTTCACCTTCGATGTGTTAACATCGACGAGCGATGAAAGCTCGGTACCCTAACACCCTTCGAGACTCCGTCACCTACACGTCACGATAGCGACGACGGACGATGAAGCCGGACCACTAGACTAGTGGTTGCGTGTTATGTTTGTTCACTACAACTTAGGTGGTGGGTGAATAAGTTAGGATGGTTAGTGGATGACTTAGCGGTGACGAATGATGTACCCAAGCCGCCAGAATAACTTGTACTCTATTTGTATATAAATTTTTATAGTGACGGATAACTTATATGTTATTGAGTGGGTAACTTACATGCTGAAGCATGGATAACCCTTATGTTACTAGTGGGTAATTATTATACGATGTCATGGATAACTTTGTACAATTTTCAGGATAACTTTAATTCTCTTTATAACCATTATATTTTCCAGATCTGATCATCTTCATTTTAGTTAATTAAATGTGTGATAGACTTAGTTGATTTGGAAACGGTAGCCTAGGTGTTAGGATAGCACTCGCCGCCGTCGATCCGGTGAAAACGGATTCTAAATCGGAGTAGTTCACATTTATATTTTTGCACCCATTAAAAACTCAAACACATAGTTCGTAGGGTGGATAACATACATAGTACAGCTGGATAACTTATGCGGTACGGGGTGGATAACTTTTAGGTAAAAAATTTATTATCAAAACATATCAATATGAGATCTACTTTTGAAGATCTCGTCGCTACTAGTCCAACGATGAAAACCGGATCATAAATCGGATAAACGGTTCGACCTACAAATCAATTTTGAATTTTTAATTTCGTATTTATCATGATGACATCATCTATTTTGTCTGTTATGTTAATCACTAAACTTCTTTCTATTTTTGGCCATAACACATGCGGGAGGACCCTCAGCACTTGCATGCGGCTGGTGCAAATGCCCGCCAGGATTTATAGTCCGGAGACTGGTCTAAGTATAGCACAGTCCTTGTTTTATTACAATCCACAGTTGACAATTGTTTGAACCAAACAACTTATGTAGCTTTGCTTACAACGGATCAGATTTTGAGGAATCCATGGCCCCTGATTGAATGCCCAGAAATTGGCTACACTCGTGAATCGATCACTAAGGAACCGGGAAAAGAGACCTCGAGACCTAGCTAGTAAGTAGTATCTTGGGACATGGATCGATCCTCCATGACTGATTGGCACGGACGGTATCGTCGGAGCCACCTGGAGTGAGCGCCGCCGTACTGGAAACAGGTTGGCGGCGGCGGAAGTGAAGCAGGAGGGCTGACGGTGACTTGCCCAATCGTCATGGACCAGGGGCCGCCGCCGCCGCCATGACTAGAGTGGCGCGCCTCCCCGAGCCGCTGGAGGTAGCTGGTGAGTGCCGACGGGTCGAGGCCATGGCCGCCGTAGAGGAGCACCATGTCCGACCGCGGCGACGCGGAAACCCTGTGCACGCCTGTAGCATCTACAAGAAGAAGAACAAGATGATGATCATCATCTATCATAGATTAGTTGGTGGTGCATACATATACATGCTCTCTCTGGTGATCATAATAATGATATATATATATATATATATAAAAAATATTCTTACTCTCGGGTGTAATTATACCCACGTCTCATATACTGTCTTACTGAAGTATTTGTAATAATTTATCTATTTGTGTATGTTCATATACTATATCTAAGATACTTCCATGCAAGTTAGGTGAAAAAATTGCAAATACACCCATAGTTTTCAGTATATATGAAAATATAGTCATATTTGTACGTACAAAAGGATTATGGGAATAAAAATTTACATACTACCAAGAAAATAGTATATATGCTACTCAAATATTCTTACATACTTCATACTATCCATATATAGGGTCATGTATGATAGATACTGCCTAAATTACGTAAAACACACGTGGGTGTAACTACATCGTATGAATATCTCATATATATATATATATATATATATATATATATATATATATATATATATATATATATATATATATATAGGGATCCAGGGTACGTACGAATAGAGTTTACGAGGGATGCAGTGATCATCCTGGCGCATAGGACACAGTGGACGTTCATCGACACGATCACCGACGGCGACTCCGCCATGATTCCCTATTTCCTTCGACTTCGAGGTTTTAGGCGATGACGGACGGACGGCGGGATATGCTCATATATATATATACTACCTAAACCTAAACCTAGACCTAGGTAGATAGCTTCCAGATCCACCGACCTGGCCGCCAGGCATGATGACAAGAAATGGAAACAAAATCAACATTAATGGGATCCTCCTAATTTACATCAAATCCTTAATTTCCGTTTCTCATCATACACACGTACGTCATCGTATTATTCTTAATTTTCTGTATACCACGTAAGTAGTGTCCGTTAATTTCATGATGAGATACCGATCCTTTACCTCCATGCACAGATCCTAATTGTATTGTCGGATCAATTTTTTTTTTCTTTGCGAAATTCAATCGACCTATTAATAATCACCAACACTAGTAGAAAAAAAATCAAAAGTAATAAATATTACAGATAGATATCTGGCCCACCTAGCGATGACTACAATCACTAGCGTGAGCCGAGCCGAATGTGCGTCGTCATCCCCACCCATCCATTACCGGAGCTCGGTAAATCTTGTCATTATAGAGGTTGTTGTAGTTGACCGACAAGAAGTCACCATGCTGAGCTACGAAAGGATCGCCGCATTAGGAAACAACCATCGCCAACGATGCCAATCGTACATAAGAGCATCTTCCCTAGCATTCCCATAAGACCATTCCCAAACCACTTTTTTCATTCGAATTGCAAAAAACACACCAGTAGTGTTTCCAGGCTGATTTTCGTCCATTTTTGGTCTGGTGTTCCTAGGCCATTCGGAGGACGCCGGGAACACCCAGCGAATGCTGAATGAGTGCTTTTCATCCGCCCGACCCACGGGTCAGTGAAATAGAGGAATAATAAGTGGTCCCCATCAACTAACGCCCTCCTCTCTCCCATTCCTACTCATCGGCCGCCCTACTCGCGTGCTCGCCAACCGCTCGCTCGCCGGCCTCCGCCCATCTCACGGCCCCTTCTCCGGCCGTTCGCTCGCCGTCCTCCGAAGAGGACATACCATAATTCCCCAAGCCGTAATCATTAGCCTTAGTCATAAACCCTAGATTCATCTAAAATTCTTGCTGGATACCGTTATAAGCCGATTCGGATCTTCTTGTAGACAAATTGTACAATCCATTGATCACCATACGAATAAAGTCTGAGGAAACCCTCCCAGTTATACACCTATCTTTGCCTGTAAGATCTGAACCTACTGACCCGAGTCGATTGCCGAATAAATAAAACTTCCTTTCGATCTTTGGAAGTAAGGTTGGCGTGCGATCGTGAAAAAAATCCTTCATCAGTTGACGCGCCAGCCAGGGCATGCATATCGGATCTCCTACAAGTATGCATAACGGTGGCAACAACCGGGTTAATGAAGCTTCACCCCTTAGGGACTACGGAGTGCAAAGCTACGGAAACTCGCGCAGGAGTATGGGGGATGGATGGCTGACTGATACGTTGCAAACGTATCCATAATTTTTGATATTTCATGTTTGGTTTTATCTACTTTCTTATGTTTTGTCCAAACTTTAGAGTACTTTTCATATGATTTTTGGACTAACCTATTAGCAAGAGCCACAGTGCCAGCTGCCTGTTTTCTGCTATTTTTGGTTCCAGGGAAGTCAGAAAATGAATATTCTCGGAATTGGACGGGACAAAAGCCAAAGTCAGTTTTTCACTGAGGGACACCAGGAGCCAGAATACGAGACGGAGAGGGGTTAGGGCCCAGCCACACCACCTGGCCGCGCGGGCTGGGTCTGGCCGTGCCAGGGGGTGGTCTGGCCACCCCAGGCACCCCCTCGGTCTCCCTCTTTGCCTATAAGATGCCTTCTGACCTAAAACCTAAGGGGGGTTCTACGTTTTTCTATAAGGAGTTTCGCTTCGCCGCCACCACCAGATTCCATGAAAAAGCACCAGAAACTCCGTTCCGGCACCCTGCCGGGACGGAGAATTGGCGGAGATCATCGCCATCATCATCACCATCGCTTCTCCATCAACCATCCATGTTTCCCCCATCTATGAGTGAGTAATCCCCTGTTGTAGGCTATGGGGATGGTAGGGATTGGATGAGATCATTCATGTAATGGCATTAAATTGTTAGGGCATGGTGCCTAGTATTTTTTATTAGTGCTTTATGACTTTGTTGCGACTTGTTATGCTTAATGCTTGTCACTAGGGCCCGAGTGCCATGATTTCAGATCTGAACATGTTATTGATTTATTATGATAGTATTGTTTTTGATCTTACCTGCAAGTTGTATACACACATTGTTGTCCGGAACCAATGGCCCCGAAGTGACAGAAATCGGGATAACCAGAGGGAATGGCTTTGATGTGAGGATCACATGTGTTCACAGAGTGTTAATGCTTTGCTCTGGTGCTCTATTAAAAGGACCACCTTAATTGCCAGTAGTTCCCTTGAGGCCCCGCTGCAAACGGGCTGGCAGGACAAAAGATGTTGTGCAAGTTCTCATTGCGAGCACGTATGACTATATATAGGACACATGCTTGGAATTATCTAGTACTTGGATGCTTTATCTTATTTATCTGCAATTGCTCTATGTTCTGATTGTCATGTGAATTGTCTTGTCCATGCAACGCCCGTCCATCCATCCCTATGCCTACCGCACTCGAATCCTACTGTTTACTGCTATTGTTACTACTGTTTTACTTTTACTACTGCTGTTACTTTGTTATTCCTACTACAAAACCGTTGCTACTGATAAACTGTTGTGAGCAAGATTGTTTCCATGTGCAGCTGAATTGACAACTCAATTGTTAAGGCTTATAAATATTATTTGGCTCCCCTTGTGTCGAATCAATAAATTGGGTTTCACTTCCCTCGAAAATACTGCGATACACCCCCTATACTTGTGGGTCATCAAGACTATTTTCTGGCGCCGTTGCCAGGGATCATAGCTTTATTTATCAAGTCCACTTGGAATCACTATTGTTCAAGCTTAGTTTATTTCCGCCTTGTTTGCTTGTTTCTTTATCAAAAATATAAAAAAATTAGTTCCTACTCTAGTTGTTATTTTTGTTGGTCTGTTAGTGTCTTGCTTTATCATGCTTTGTATCAATGGTTGGTTTCTTTGAAACTGAAGCTTATTGGCAAGGTGGGTTCACGGAAGAACAAAAATATTATTATAAGGAACACCGCTTGTCACAAAAAGGGAAACACTTATGAGAACAAATTGATAAATTGTATACCATTGCTAGAAACGTGTGCTCTACTTATAATGTTACTTATTGCTTTGATAAATCTTGTTGCTGTAAGAGGTATAAACACCTCCCTTTTCAATGTGAGTATAATGATAATGTTACCATATCTTCTTATGTTAAGGAAATTATGACTTTTATGATGTGGAACAAATTGAAGAATTTATTGCTTGGAAGGGTGCATTTGAACTTGCTAGTTTGCTTGAAAATATTGATGATTCACCTTATAAATATGAGGTTTATGATATACTTAGATTTTGCTTTGATAATTACAAGGAAGAAAATGGCTATATTTTGGAATATATTAATAGATGTTTTCCACAAATGGAAGAGACTAATGCCTTGCAGGATCCTATGGAAGAAGAAATTGATGAACCTGAAAGCTCATTAGATGAAAAAGAGGAGGAGAGTGATAAACAAAAGGAGAAAGAATAGATTAGCTACCCATGCCTACCTTCTAATGAGAGTAACTCTTTATCTCTTACATTATTTGATTGTCCCCCATGCTTACCAAAGGAGGATGAATGTTATGCTCATGTTATCTGTGGTAATCCTTTATTTGTGCCTAACTTCGAGATGCATGGTACTAAAGAGTTTTGCTTAGAAATTGTTTATGATAAAGCTCTAGACGATGGTCCTATATTGAATGATCAGCCATCTTGTTATAGAATTGTTAAAAGTGGGTTTGAAGGTTTTAATCCCACTATTTTTGAGCTTGATAAAAATTATGTGTTTGTAGATCATGAAAAGTATGCTTTATGTGATAGTTATATTGTTGAGTTTATTCATGAGGCTACTGAAAATTATTATGAGAGAGGAAAATATGGTTGTAGAAGTTTTCATGGCATTGAAACACCTCTCTATGTGCTGAAAGTTTTGAAGTTACTCTTGTTTTATCTTCCTATGCCTGTCACTTTGTTCTTTGCGAATTTATTTGCATACAAGATTCCTATGCATAGGAAGTGGGTTAGACTTAAATGTGTTTTAAATTTGCTTCTTGATGCTCTCTTTTACTTCAATTCATATTTCGTATGTGAGCATCCTCTCAAACTATCATTCCTAACTTAAAGGCGTTAAAGAAAAGTACTTATTGGGAGACAACCCAAAAGTTTTAGATGAGTCTTGGAAGTTATTACTTCAGTAATTACTTCAGTAATAACTGCTCCTTATCCTTTTTATGTTCTTTTTTGCCAAGATTAACCTCTAATGATAGAGAAGTAATGGTTCGCAAAGTTGCTGTCCCGAAACAGATTTTTGTGCTTCACCGTAAAAATTCGTGGAAAATCTCTGTACGTACTTTTGAGGCGTGATTTTTTGTGCTTCCGCCGTAGGTTGTTATCTAACTTTCGTTAGTTCAACACTTTTCGATTTGAGCAACAGAAGGTCTTCGAAAAAATTTGTCTTTACCTGCTGGTCTGTTTTGACAGATTTCTGCCTTTATTTCCATTTGCTTCTTGTTGGTTCCTTTTTAAGTTCATTTGGGGAATTGAGATTTTTGAGGGAAGTGCTACAGTACCTTGTGTTTTATTGGAAGTTTTATTGGTGTTAGAACTGAACCTAATGACTTATTATCTTGAGTGCACTAATGTTGCTAATAAAGATTGTGTGAAGTTTTGTATGAAGGAAAATTTCAGCTGTATGGAAGGAATGAGTAATGAGATGAAGGATGGACTAAAATTCAAGCTTGGAGATGCCACGCGTGTCACCCCAAGAAATATCAAAGAAGTACAAGCGTCAAAGCTTGGGGATGCCCAAGGCATCCCCTTCTTCATCAATAAAAATCCTAAGTTTTTTCCAAACGCTTCATTTTTATTGTTTGATGCACAGTTGTGTTGTTCTTGGAGCGTCTTATTTTTCGTTTTTGTTTTGGTTTTTTGTTTTCTTGGTTTGCTTAGTTTTCTGAATAAATTGGTTGGACCACCTCTTTCATGCATTGGTTTTCAAATAGTTTGGTTTGGATTGGAAAAGAGTAGGAAAGTTCATGTTTAAGTGGTAAAGAGAGCTTGTTTTTAACTGTGGCCTATGCTTTGTCATGCCATGCTTGATATTGTTTTGGTTTCATGCTTAGTATTCTTTGCTGTAGCATGACTTGTTATAAACAATTGAGATTGCTTAATGTGCCTTGGAAGAATCATGCGTTGTTTTAGCATATTAAAGCATAGTATTATGGTATTCTCCGTTGATGCTTTATTTGGGTTGACTTGGCGCATGCTCACACCATGTTATGACTATCACAAGTCACCATAAGCCTTTATGATCCTTTAGTTTTCAACTTGTAGTATCACTTTATGCTTTCATCAATGATGTTTTGTTGCTCTGCATGGTTATGGTTATTATTTCTCTCTTAGTTTGTCGCTCCCAGTCTTTTGCTAGCCTCCGTAACCAAGTATGAGTTCCACTCATGCATCCAACTCTCTAAACCAAGTTATTACAAAGAGTCCACCATACCTACCTACTAGTATATGCTATTCCAAGTATATTCATGTTTTTGTCTACCTTCCAAATTAAACTTGTTATGAGAAAACTAGTGATTAAAGCTCTCACGAACTTGATGGCACACTTTAGTTTTCTTGCCCTTAATAAACTTGAACCATTGTGTCGTCTATGTTGTATATGCTTGCACTTATTTGTTGGGGATTAGCAGAACCATGCTGTCATGGGGAATGCTTTCAACATTGCACTGGTACTTTGTACCTAGTTGATATCATGCTCTTTGTCTATGGATGTCTTCGGTGTGAAATGAAAGGGGAGCTTGTAATTCCATGGAGTTATGTATATGTGTTAGAGAAACGCCTAGGCCGCTGGTCTAATCCATGCTGACATGGTGGAAACCTGCAGCGTAACCATAATGAGCTGTCTATGAAGCATTCTTCTTATAAAAAAAGAGTCCGATATTGAGAAAAAAGAGAAAAATAAAAAAAGATTATGAAAAGAGGAAAGAGAAAAAAGCACCATATTCCCATGGTAAATAAGAAGATTGCTGAGATGCTCGTTGCCTGCTTGCCTTGTCATTTTGATATGGAGATTCTACCGTATCATCGGGCAAGGGGTACCCCGTTGGCGGTTCTCTATGATACACATGTACTTACGATGACAAGAACTTACCAGTGACTAAACTTGAGTAGCATGAGGAGCGGCCCTCGTATTCAAGGGACATGAGATTTCTAACTTATACTTCGTCAAGCATGTACACCATAGTTTGTTCACTTTAACCTTAATCACTTCAAGATGCTTATGATAGGGGCAATGAGCGCTGAAAGCTATTAAGTACCATATTCTTTGGAAGCTCTTTATGAGACTTAAATCCCTACTTCCTTCTATGAAGGCCTTTCTTCCACTTATATATTGAGTCTCCACCTTCTATCTTTATGCACCTACTTTGAGAGCATAGTGGCCATTCTTAGTTCTATGTGCATTGTCCCAAGACTTGTTGATTGATGCATAGCTTTGATATTGCTTGTTTTAAACTATTTGTATCTAGTCACTCTTATGCTATGTTTTCTTTATGTGAAACAAACAAACGTCTTGCAAAGCATTGTTATTCATGAATCTTTTGTTTGTGCATTTTCATGTTGCACCATAGTTTATTTGTCTTATTGCTAGAACTTCGTCTTTTATGATATGATTGAAGTACTATGATCCCAGCTATGGATGTTTTACAAATACTTTGATCAAGTTTATGATGGTGCATGTCACCTCAAAAATTATTCTTTCTTTTTATCACTTACCTACTCGAGGACGAGCAGGAGTTAAGCTTGGGGATGTTGATACGTTGCAAACGTATCCATAATTTTTGATGTTCCATGCTTGGTTTTATCTACTTTCTTATATTTTATCCACACTTTGGAGTACTTTTCATATGATTTCTTGGACTAACCTATTAACAAGAGTCATAGTGCCAACTGCCTGTTTTCTACTATTTTTGGTTGCAGGAAAGTCAGAAAATGAATATTCTCGGAATTGGACGGGACAAAAGCCAAAGTCAGTTTTTCACCGAGGGACACCAGGAGCCAGAATACGAGACGGAGAGGGGCTGGGGCCCCGCCACACCACCTGGCCGCGCAGGCTGGGCCTGGCCGCGCCAGGGGGTGGTCTGGCCGCCCCAGGCACCCCCTCGGTCTCCCTCTTCGCCTATAAGATGCCTTCTGACCTAAAAACTCTGGGGGTTTGACGTTTTTCCAGAAGGAGTTCCGCTCCGCCGCCACCACCAGATTCCACGAAACAGCACCAGAAACTCCGTTCTGGCACCCTGTCGGGACGGGGAATTGGAGGAGATCATCGCCATCATCATCACCATCTCTTCTCCATCAACCATCCATGTTTCCCCATCTATGAGTGAGTAATCCCCCGCTATAAGCTATGGGGATGGTAGGGATTGGATGAGATTGTTCATGTAATGGCATCAGATTGTTAGGGCATGGTGCCTAGTATCTTTTATTAGTGCTTTATGACTTTCTTGCGACTTGTTATGCTTAATGCTTGTCACTAGGACCCGAGTGCCATGATTTCAGATCTGAACATGTTATTGATTCATTATGATAGTATTGTTTTTGGTCTTACCTGCAAGTTGTATACACACGTTGTTGTCCAGAACCAATGGCCCCGAAGTGACAGAAATCGGGATAACCGGAGGGAATGGCTTTGATGTGAGGATCACATGTGTTCACGGAGTGTTAATGCTTTGCTCTGATGCTCTCTTAAAAGGAGCACCTTAATTGCCAGTAGTTCCCTAGAGGCCCCACTACAAACGGGCTGGCAGGACAAAAGATGTTGTGCAAGTTCTCATTGCGAGCACGTATGACTATATATGGGACACATGCCTAGGATTATCTAGTACTTGGATGCTTTATCTTATTTATTTGTAATTGCTCTATGTTCTAATTGCCATGTGAATTCTCTTGTCCATGCAACACCCGTCCATCCATCCCTATGCCTACCGCACTCGAATCCTATTGTTTACTGCTATTGTTACTACTATTTTACTTTTACTACTGCTGTTACTTTGCTATTCCTACTACAAAACTGTTGCTACTGATAAACTGCTGTGAGCAAGATTGTTTCCAGGTGCAGCTGAATTGATAACTCAGTTGTTAAGGCTTATAAATATTCTTTGGCTCCCCATGTGTCGAATCAATAAATTGGGTTTCACTTCCCTCGAAATACTGCGATACACCCCATATACTTGTGGGTCATCACTGATCTACGACTACTACCTAGAAACAATGCTCAGCTTTGGACGTCGCACGGCAAGGTTCGTCCCGCCTGACACCGGGTCGATGGAGCATCGTCAGAGGAGCTTTGATGGTGGCATAGGCCGCCATGAGGGCTCCAGGTCACCCTAGCCCCTTGTGGTAGACGGTATGAAGATGAAGGCCAACACGAGAGAAGGACAAAGTATGTCAACATGCTGGAACATGCATATGACACTCAAGCACAGCGGTCACGCGTGGGAGAGCTTGACATGTCACGCTGAAGCGCCCCGCGCCCTGCTCTATTAGCTGAAAAAGGTTCAGCCTCCCCATTTTGCGTGGAGGTAGGTTGCCCTTGGTGCCCCGGTGCAAAATCTCAGACTCTGAGGATAGCAGCCCAACCTGCTCATAGGTCGGCCCATGTCTAGGGCGAGGAAGGTATAGACGAAGAAGGCCTGGACTTGGAGGAAGGCATACTGCGCGAAGTATTGCTCCTTCGCCACACATGGAGGAAGGTAGAATCTATGTGTAATGCTTGTTGTCTAATCTAAGGGCATGTACAACATGATCCAGAGATCACCATAGATAAGAACTTGTTTTCTAGTGAATCGACAACCTCTGAGTGACACAAGTGATATTAAAGAGGATCTAGTATAACTCGAGGAGCACGAAGAACCACGAGCTTTAAATAATTGATCCGGTTTCACGACCCTAGTTGTAGTGCTGACCATGGCTGGTTGTAACAGGTTATAGGGTCATGGGATTCAGATGAATCTAACAGGAGGAGTCTTGGCTAGTAATGATTATATGCATACTTATATGAAGAGGTGGAGTTGGGGGCCTTGCTTGGCGCGTGCGTGGATCAAGCTGGGGGCGCAGTAACAGGTTCTGGTCTTGTCTTAGCTGTGTTGTTGTCCATGTGGTGCGGAGGATGCTGGGGCGGTGGCCCTAGGCTGTAGGTTGTGTCTGAGGTGTCAGGTTTTCATGATGTTGGCCGCTGGAGCATGAGATGTTGTGCGGAATGTCGGTCCCGGAATGTGGTGTTGGCGGTCTGCTCAGTGTTGCAAAGAAGTTGGATGTCGGGCGGCGACCCCGAAGGTTTGGCAGTGTTGAGGACATGGATCTTGGGTCGTGTGGGTGACAAGATCGATTTGGCGCCAGTGGCGAAGGACGAAAACAATATGAGGAAGGGCGAACTTAGAAAAATAATGCCAAGATAAAATAGTGCATAAACAATAATGCTATACAATCTAAAAGCATACCAACAATGAAGTTTTAATGAAAGTAGGAAATGGAAAAGCACTACTATTAAAAAATCTTTTGTACTCCCTCCGATCCAAAATAAGTGTCGGAGACTTAGTACTTGATCATTAATTTTTAATATCACTCATATTTGTTGCCAAGAAAACCCCTTTTAATAGTTTTCCTCGTCACCTGTGAAATAAATCAACTCACAAGGAGGCGATAACCCAAATAAAACATGATAAGCCTTTTAAATACAAAGATAATCTCTATAGTATTCAATTGTCCATGTAATAATGATGAATAGCTTGAGATTAACTTGTATGAAGGCCACAGGCCCACATGATAATGTCAGGCGGCGTCAGGGAGCACTGCAAGTGCCCTCAAAAGGCTTGGTTTCACTCACGCTTAAGTCTATAGATAATATGCTGCTCATAATAGGATCCATGATAAATCTCTCCGAGAGAAGCAATCTTATTTACATGCGTCTTGAGTCAAGACAAAAGAATTTATAACAAACTATGCAAATTCACTTTGATTGTGTTTATGATAAATTGAGTTTGCCTAATCCAAATTACAAATAAACTCCCACTCAAAAACAACATCCCTAGAGTTGTTTTAGTGATTACACGAACCAAATCCACTACACCAAGTCCGATCATCACGTGAGATGATGTAGCTTTAAAGGCGAACAATCAACATGTTCATCATATCATCCATATGACTCATGCTTTACCTTTCGGTATTCCGTGTTCCGAGACCATGTCTGTACATGCTAGGCTCGTCAAGGTTAACCTTAGTTTCCGCATGTGCAAATCTGGCGTGCACCCGTTGTATGCACACGTAGAGTCTATCACACCCGATTATCACGAGATGCTTCGAAACGACGAGTCTTAGCAACGGTGCCAACTAAGGATGAACACTTTATTACTTGATATTTAGTGAGAGGGATCATCTTATAATGCTACCGTTGTGATCTAAGCAATACAAGATGCATAAAGGATTAACATCACAGGCAATTCATAATAAGTGTGATATGATATGGCCCTTTCTTCTTGCGCCTTTGATCTCCATCTCCAAAGCATGAACATGATCTCCATCATCACCAGCATTGCGTCAAGGTCAGTGGCGCCGCTTCATGGTTGTCCATCATCACTAGTAACTATTACAACTACTTGGAATAAAGCTATTACAAGATGAATAGACACGCAGGTCTTAACAGAATTAAAAGACAACCATTAGGCTCCTGGCGGTTGCCATATTACAACAAGGATCATTGCATACATCAAATATAATCATAATCACATGATGGCCATATCACATCACAAAACCCCTACAAAAACAAGTTAGATGCCTCTAATTTTATTTGCATGTTTTACGTGGTTTGGGGCTTTCGCATAAGACCGATCTTACCTACGAACAAGAACCACAACTTTGATACAAGTGTTGTCAGATGCTCATTGTAAATTGAATCTTAACTATGGTGGGAGAGACAGACACCCGCAAAGCCACTTGTGCAAAGCAAGTTGCACGTCAAGCGTGGAGCAAGTCTCATGTGCGATGACATGTAATGTTAGCCCGAGCCGCTTCATCCCATCATGCCGCAAGATGCAAAGTACACGCTAAGACACGGACAACAAAAGCATCAGCGCCCACAAAAACATTGTGTTCTACTCGTGCAACAGATCTACGCATAGATACAGCTCTGATACCACTGATGGGTTCGTAGCATGGAAAACAAAAAATTTCTACCGCAAGAACGAACAAAACCCAGATCTAATCTAGATAAAAGCCAAGATCTAATCTATTAGACATGTGCAACGAGATAGATCGGTACTAACCCTTGTAGACCCGAAAGCGTTAACGAGATTGGATCTCGTGGTTGATGTAGTCGATCACTTGCCGATCTCAAGATCGTGTGGACGATCCTTCCGGCGCCGCGTTCCGGCAGCGCTTCCGCAGTCGGTCACATGTGTGGAGTCGAAGCAGACCTTCCTCTCCTCGTTCCAGCGAGCAGCGGAGGTAGTAGATCTTCTCCACGGAATCCCAGCAGCACGATGGCGTGGTGGTGGTGGTGGAGTAGAGAATTCTGCAAGGCTTCGCCTATGCTTGTGCAGAAGAAAGGAGGAGGAGAGAGGCGACGGAGATTTTGGAGTTATGGAGCAGTAGTGGAGGGGGCGCCCCTGCCCCTCTATTTAAAGGGGGTGAGGCGCCATGGGAGGGGGAGTCCTTGTAGGACTCCCCTTCCTCTAGGGCCGGCGGATTGGGGAGGCGGGGAGGAATCCTCCTCCCCCACGACTCCTAGTCTTGACCCATCAGGACTCCTTGATCCCTTCCTTGGTTTTCAAGTAAACTCCAAGAAACCTTCCAGAACCTTCCGGAACATTCCGAAACCTTCTAGAACCCTCATACAAATACTCCAGAACATTTCCTAACTCAGAAAATGATCCCCAATATATGAATCTTATTCTCCGGACCATTCCGGATCTCCTCGTGATGTCCCTAACCCAATCCGAGACTCCGAACAACATTCGGTCTCCAATGCATATTCCATATCTACTTAAAACAACTTCGAACCTTAAGTGTGTCACCCTACGGTTCGTGAATATGTAGACATGACAGAGACACATCTCCTATCAATAACCATCAGCGGGACCTGGAGATCCATAATGGCTCCCACATACTCAACGATTACTTCATGATCGATTGAACCATTTACATACGAAATCAATTCCCTTTGTCACGCGATACTATACTCAGCCGAGGTTTGATCGTCGGCATCTCCATACCTAGTTCTACCTCGTTACCGATAAGTACTCTTTACTCGTTCCGTGATATGTCATCCCTTGTGACCCAGTCACATGCTTGCAAGCTAATCAGATGACATTCCACCGAGAGGGCCCAGAGCATATCTATCCGTCATATGGATGGACAAATCCCAATCTTGGTCCATGCGCTTCAACACATACTTTCAGAATACCCAATGACACCTTTATGACCACCCAGTTACGAAGTGGTGTTTAATGCCATCAAAGTACCCATCCGGTGATGGTGATTAACACAACCTCATGGTTGAAGGATTAGGTTACTATGTATTTTAAAGCTTTATAGCAAACAAACTTAATGACTTGATCTTATGCTATGCTTACTATGGGTGTGTGTCCATTACATCATTCTCCTAATGATATAACCTTGTTATTAATGACATCCAATGTCCATGATCAGGAAACCATGATCATCCATTAATCAACAAGCTAGTTTAACAAGAGGCTTACTAGGGACTCTTTTATGTTTACAAAACACAGAAGTATTAATGTTTCCGGTTAATACAATTATAGCATGGGATGTAAACATTTATCATAAACATAAAGATATAATAATAACCACTTTCTTATTGCCTCTTGGGCATATCTCCAACAATTATCCCACCTAGGATATTGTTTAGAGTGGGGTCTTGCTAGATTTATATTTATATATTGTAAAGATAAAGAGTTGGTTTCCAACTAAACAATATCTAGTCCATATTTTTGGTTTAAAATTGGTTTTGTGCAGTGTTCACTAAAACAAGCATAATTTTCTCATACGAAGTCCACTTTTAATGTACAACCACTCAAATTGTTCATAGGAAACATGTGCATCTGAAAGTTTTCGCCAAAAATCAAGGTAGGGCGGCTGCCCTACCTTTCCCTACTGGGAGCTCCGCCCCTGTTTGGCACAGTTCTTCTAGAGGTTCATCTTCTTCGGCTACGAGACAACTCGCCCCCCTCATGTCGCCCCCTCCTAGCGTCCGAGGGGGCCAAACCCTAACCCCGCTACCACCTTCTCCCCTCCATCCTTCTCCCTCCTCGTCGCCCTCGGAGGTCCGCCGGCCTAAGTGCGCGGCACCGGTGATTGGGGCGGCGGGGATCTGGCCTCCCGGCCCCAGTGCGGCGGTAGGGAGGAGAACGCCGGCGCTGGACGGGCCCCCCTCGCCATCGACGTCTTCGCGGCTCTGCCAGCGATAGCTTCATGGGAGCTTGGATCTGGAGGTTGTTGGGTCCGCAGCATAGAAAACAAAAAATTTCCTACGATGAGAACTACACGCCAAGATCTATCTACTAGGTACAAAGCAACGGGAGGACATACATCCAACGAGAACTTACCCTCGAAGACAACGAGTTTTGTTAACAAGTAGGAACTCGTGGTTGATGTAGTCATACACTTGCCGATCTCAAGATCGTGAGGAAGTCCGAGCACCGCAACTCAGCAGCGCATCCGTACTCGCACACATGTTCAAGCCACCGGACAACCTCCACCTCCTCGCTCCAGCGATCCAGCGGAAGCAGCAACTCCTTCCAGACGAAATGCCACCGGGAACATGTATCTCGCTAATCCGAGACCATGGGGGAATAATTCTAGAGGGGGAGAGAGATCCTTCACAAGGAGGTGTGAGGATAAAGGAGGGAGTGGGTGGCCTTTTAAAGGAGGAGGGGGGTGCCCCTCCTATCCAAGGCCGGCGCATAGGGGTGACCCCTCACCTCCCCCATTCATGTGGTGGTAACCCCTCCACATTAAAATGCCTCTTCACGTTCCCTTTTAAAGTCTCCACTTTAAATGCATTAAAATTCTCCAAGTTTAATGCTCTCTCATTTAATAAAAATCTTTTATTAAATTTATTCAGAATTTTGTAAATTACTTTAATTAACAAACATTCACATATAGACCCTTGCAATATTTCAATATCACATGCAGAACCACTTTCTGCAATTTCACCCGAAACAATTTCCGGTTTCTATCGAAACAATTCCTGCGCTTTGCAATCCTTTCGTCTGAAACATATGTGCTCCAAAATGGTGTCCGGTAACTCTTAAGTGTGTCATCCTACGGTTGCGAATAATAATCAGAAGCGGGACCTAGAGATCCATACTGATTCCTACACATTCAACGATGACTTCTGTGATCACGAGAACCTTTAACGCTAGTAACTAAATCCCTTTGTCTCACGATATATTACATGTCCTAGATTCAATCATTGGTATCTCCATACCTAGTTTGATCTTGTTACCGACATGCACTCTTTTCTTGTTCCCGTGATATAACATTCTAGTGATCACATCACTTGCTTGCAAGCTATCTCAATGTGATATCACCGAGAGGGTCCAGAGTATATCTATCCGTCATCGGGATTGACAAATTCCACTCTTGATCCATGAGCCTCAACATAACACCTTCGTAGTACTGAACCCATCTTTATAGTCACCATGTTACGGTGTGACGTTTGATGTTATCAAGACACTCTTCAGGTGTTAGCAATTAACATGATCTCATGGTCTAAGGATAAAGACTACTGCGTATGATGTTATAGCAATATAAACATAATGACTTGATCGTAATGCTATACTTCGGATGAATGTTCATCACATCATTCCACCAATGGTCTGACCTTGTTATTAACAACATCCAATGTCCATGATCAAGAAACCTTCATCATCTTGTTAATCAACAAGCTAGTCTATAAGAGAGGCATAACTAGGAACCCTTTTTGTTTATTAAACACACATGTATTGATGTTTCCGATCAATACAATTCTAGCATGTAAAATAAACATCTATCATATATAAGGAATATATAATAGCAACTTTATTATTGCCTCTCAGGGCATATTTCCTTCAGTCTCCCACTTGCACTAGAGACAATAATCTAGTTCACATAGTGATAAATCTAACACCCATGGAGTTCTGGTGTTGATCATGTTTTGCCCTAGGGAGAGCTTTCATCAACGGATCTGCTACATTTAGGTCCGTGTGTACTTTACTAATCTATATATGTCCATCCTTGACATGCTCGTGGATGGAGTGAAACCGTCGCTTAATATGCTTGGAATTCTTGTGAGACCTCGGTTCCTTTGCATTGGCTATGGCTCCATTGTTGTCACAATAGATCACCATCGGGTCCAACGCACTAGGAACCACACCAAGTTCCGTAATGAACTCTTTCATCCAAATCGCTTCCTGTGCCGCTTCTGAAGCAGCAACATATTCCGCCTACGTCGTTGATCCAGCCACCATAGGTTGTTTGGAACTCCTCCAACTAACTGCTCCGTTCAACAGAAATACGTATCCGGATTGAGACTTAGAGTCATCCGGATCGGTGTCAAAGCTAGCATCGACATAACACTTAGCGACTAGCTCTTCTTCACCTCCGTATATAAGAAACATATCCCTAGTTCTTCTCAAGTACTTGAGGATGTTCTTGACCGCTATCCAGTGTTCCGAACATGGATCAGATTGGTACCTACTAGTCAAACTAATAGCATGTGCCACATCCGGTCTTGTACATAGCATGGCATACATAATAGAGCCTATGACAGAGGCATAGGGGATCTTATCCATCATCTCTCTTTCTTCCGCCGTAGCCGGACTTTGAGTCTTACTCAATGTCTTGCCTTGCAACATAGGTAAGAACCCCTTCTTACTTTCGTCCATATTAAACTTCTTTAATATCTTATCAAGGTATGTACTCTGCGATAGCCCAATTAGGCGCCTTGATCTATCTCTATAGATTTTAATGCCTAATATATATGACGCTTCACCAAGGTCTTTCATCGAAAATTTGCTGTTTAGATAACTTTTAACACTGTTTAAAAGATCTATATCATTTCCAATCAATAATATGTCATCCACATATAATATCAGAAATGCCACATTGCTCCCACTCACTTTCTTGTAAATACAAGCCTCTCCATAAGTTTGGACAAATCCAAACTCTTTGATCACCTCATCAAAGCGGAGATTCCAACTCCGGGATGCTTGCTTTAGTCCATAGATGGATCGCTGAAGTTTGCATACCTTATTAGCATCCTTAGGATAGACAAAACCATTAGGTTGTATCATATACAACTCTTCTTCAATATTACCATTGAGGAACGCAGTTTTGACATCCATCTGCCATATTTCATAATCGAAATACGCAGCAATTGCTAACATAATCCTAACCGACTTAAGCATCGCTACGAGAGAGAATGTCTCATCGTAGTCAACTCCTTGAATTTGTCGAAACCCCTTTGCGACAAGTCGAGCCTTATAGATGGTCACATTACCATCAGCATCAGTTTTTCTTTTGAAAATCCATTTATTCTCAACGGCCTTTCGATCGTGAGGTAAGTCCACCAAGGTCCAAACTTGGTTCTCGTACATGGATTCCATCTCGGATTTCATGGCTTCTAGCCATTTGTTGGAAGCCGGGCTCATCATCGGTTCTTCATACGTCGCAGGGTCATCCATTTCATCAACCATGAAATTCACAATAGGATTGCCGTACAGTTCAGGAGCTGCACGTGTCTTGCTTGACCTGCGAGGTTCGGTAGTGTCCTCTTTCAGAGTTTCATGATCAATATCATTAGCTCTCTCTTCATTAGGTGAAGTCAACTCCGAAACAACTTCCGGTGCTGCGCTACTCGCCATTTCATGAAGAGAAGGTTCAATAACCTCTTCGAGTTCTACCTTCCGACTACTCACACCTTTTGCGAGAAACTCCTTCTCAACAAAGGATCCATTCTTGGCAACAAAAACCTTGCCCTCGGATCTGTGATAGAAGGTATACCCAATCGTTTCCTTAGGGTATCCTATGAAGACGCATTTTTCCGCTTTGGGTTCGAGTTTATCCGGTTGAAGTTTCTTCACATAAACATCGCATCCCCAAACTTTAAGATATGACAGCTTAGGTTTGTTTCCAAACCATAATTCATACGGTGTCGTTTCAATGGATTTAGATGGTGCCCGATTTAAAGTGAATGCAGCTGTTTCCAGTGCATAACCCGTAAATGACAGTGGCAAGTCAGTCAGAGACATCATAGATCGAACCATATCCAATAAGGTACGATTACGACGTTCCGACACACCATTACATTATGGTGTTCCGGCAGGCGTGAGTTGTGAAACTATTCCACACTCTTTCATGTGTGTGCTAAACTCGTAACTTAGATACTCTCCTCCACTGTCAGAACGTAGAAATTTGATCTTTCTATTACGATGATTTTCCACTTCATTCTGAAATTCCTTGAACTTTTCAAAAGTTTCAGATTTGTGTTTCATCAAATAGATATACTCGTATCTACTCAAATCATCCGTGAAAGTAACAAAATAACGATATCCACCTCACGCCGACATACTTATTGGTCCACATACATCAGTATGTATGATTTCCAATAAATCTGTCGCCCGTATTGAACCGGAAAACGGCGTTCTAGTCATCTTGCCCATAAGGCATGGCTCACATGTATCAAATGATTCAAAATCAAGTGATTCCAAAAGTCCATCAGAATGGAGTTTCTTCATGCGTTTAACGCCAATATGACCTAGACGGCAGTGCCACATATATGTAGATATATCATCATCAAGTTTAATCTTTTTAGCATTAACATTATCAATGTGCGTAATATTACTATCGAGATCCATTAGAAATAAACCATTCAACACAGGTGCATGACCATAAAAGATGTTATCCATATAAATCTAACAACCATTGTTTTCAGATTTAAACGAATAACCACTTTGCATCAAACACGGTCCGGATACAATGTTCATGCTAAGTGCAGGCACCAAATAACAATTATTCAGGTTTATAACTAGTCCCGATGGCATATGGAGACGCAGCACTCCGACGGCGATCACATCAACTCTTGATCCATTGCCGACCCGCATTGTGACCTCGTCCCTTGCTAGTTGTCGCTTGTTCCGCAGCCCCTAAATCGAGTTACATATATTAGCAACCGATCCCGTATCAAATACCCAGGTGCTACTGCAAGTAATAGTCAAGTACACATCAATAACATGTATATCATATATACCTTTGTTTGCCTTGCCAGACTTCTTGTCCGCCAAATACTTGGAGCAGTTGCGCTTCCAATGGCCAGTCCCCTTGTAATAGTAGCACTCGGTATCAGACTTAGGGCCAGCTCGGGGTTTCTTTTCAGGCGCGGCAAAAGATTTTCCACCCTTCTTTCCCTTGTGCTTGCCTTTCTTGTCTTTCTTGAAACCGGTGGTCCTATTGATCATCAACACTTGATGTTCTTTTCTAATCTCCACTTCTGCAGTCTTAAGCATTGACAGAAGCTCAGGAAGAGTCTTCTTCATGCCCTGCATATTATAGTTCATCACGAAGCTCTTGTAGCTAGGTGGCAGAGATTGGAGAACACGATGTATGCCCAAGTCAATGGGAATCGTTATTCCCAAGGACACAAGTTTATCGGCGTACCCAGACATTTTGAGTACGTGCTCACTAACGGAGCTATTCTCCTCCATCATGCAGCTAAAGAACTTTTCAATAACATTATAACTCTCTACGGCAACATGGGTATCGAAAATCATTTTCAATTCTCCCATGGTATCAAAAGCATTGCCATTTTCGAAACGCTTTCGAAGTTCTGGCTCTAGCCCATACAATATGCCGCAATGGACTAAGTTGTGGTCCTCCTGACGAGTCACGTAGACATTCTTTTCCTCGTCAGGGGCATCAGGAGCTGGTGGGGGCCCTAGCGGCGCATCTAGCACATATTGCTTTTGTGCAGCAGTGAGGAGAATCCTCAAATTCATAGCCCAGTTGGTGAAGTTGCTACCATTCGCAGCAAGTTTCTCTTTCTCCATGGACACATTGAAATTAAAAGCAAGTGGTGCCATCTACAACAGAATTTGTAAAGTTTATTTAGACTAAGTATATGATAGAGTGAGTTCAACTAATACAAATTACTAATGAACTCCCACTCAAAAACGACATCCCTCGTGCCTTTTTGGTGATTACATGAACCAAATCCACTACACCAAGTCCGATCATCACGTGAGTCGGTGTAGCTTCAAAGGCGAGCATCTATATGGGCATCATATCAACTATATGACTCATGCTTAACCTTTAGGTCCGTGTTCCGAGGCCATGTATGTACATGCTAGGCTCGCCAAGTAAGAACCTTAGTACTCGCATGTGTAAAACTGTCTTACACCTGTTGTATGAAAGCGTAGAGTCGAGTACATCCGATCATCACGTGATGTCTCGAAACACGATCCATAAAACGGTGCATACTCAAGGAAGAACACATTTTATCTTGATATCTAAATGAGGGATCATCTTACATTGCTACCAAAAACGCCAAACTAGCAGTATAAGATGCTAACATCTAATGTGTAAAGTGAGATGATATGGTCCATGCATTTGATCTCTATCATTTGCATCGTGGTATGATCTCTATCATTCCTTTGTGTGTAAGGCCAAGGTCTATGGAACTTACACGTTGAATGTGTTGTAAGAGTATCTAACATACATCTACTTACAACAATACCATATCAATACACCAGCCCAGCAACGATCTAAACTAGACGCCTCTATTTTATCAATTGCAAGTTTTACGTGGCTTAGGGCTCTCAGAGATAGAACCGTTCTTACCTACAAACATGAACAACAACGAGGATAACCAAGTTATTAGCAACTCGTTGTAAATCAGATATTGACTATAGTAGGAGAGACAGACACCCGCCAGCCACTTATGCAAAACAAGTTGCATGTCAGTCGTGGAACCGGTCTCATGTACGATGACATGTAAGGTTGGTCCGGGCCGCTTCATCCCACTATGGCACCAATATCCAAAATACATAGAAGATGCAATAACATGATCATCATCGCCCACATATAAACATATGTGTACTACCCGTGCAAAGCACCTACGCATAGATCAGGCTCTGATACCACTGTTGGGTCCGCAGCATAGAAAACAAAAAAATTCCTACGATGAGAACTACACGCCAAGATCTATCTACTAGGTACAAAGCAACGGGTGGACATACATCCAACGAGAACTTACCCTCGAAGACAACGAGTTTTGTTAACGAGTAGGAACTCGTGGTTAATGTAGTCGTACACTTTCCGATCTCAAGATCGTGAGGAAGTCCGAGCGCCGCAACTCAGCAGCACATCCATACTCACACACACGTTCAAGCCACCGGACAACCTCCACCTCCTCGCTCCAGCGATCCAGTGGAAGCAGCAACTCCTTCCAGACGAAATGCCACCGGGAACATGTATCTCGCTAATCCGAGACCATGGGGGAATAATTCTAGAGGGGGAGAGAGATCCTTCACAAGGAGGTGTGAGAATGAAGGAGGGAGTGGGTGGCTGTGGCATCCCAATTGTCGAACAATTGTAATACTACTTGGTATAGTAATATAATGGCTACTTCCTACATATAATTGTTGCATCATAATTATATCATGCTCATGTCATCATGCCACCTTGCATTTGAGCATCATATAAAACCCTTTTGCCATTTGGTTTTTCTTTTTGGAGATATGCCCAAGAGGCAATAATAAAGTGGTTATTATTATA
This sequence comes from Avena eriantha, assembly GCA_910589775.1. Lineage (NCBI taxonomy): Eukaryota > Viridiplantae > Streptophyta > Magnoliopsida > Poales > Poaceae > Avena > Avena eriantha. Next base: position 3,213,267 of record OU342743.1, on the reverse strand, counting down.
TCTTTATGTTTATGATAAATGTTTACATCCCATGCTATAATTGTATTAAACGGAAACATTAATACTTGTGTGTTTTGTAAACATAAAAGAGTCCCTAGTAAGCCTCTTGTTGAACTAGCTTGTTGATTAATTGATGATCATGGTTTCCTGATCATGGACATTGGATGTGATTAATAACAAGGTTATATCATTAGGAGAATGATGTGATGGACACACACCCATAGTAAGCGTAGCATAAGATCAAGTCATTAAGTTCATATTGCTATAAGCTTTTAAATGCATAGTAACCTAATCCTTCGACCATGAGGTTGTGTTAATCACCATCACCGGATGGGTACTTTGATGACATCAAACACCGCTTCGTAACTGGGTGGTTATAAAGGTGTCATTGGGTATTCTGAAAGTATGTGTTGAAGCGCATGGACCAAGATTGGGATTTGTCCATCCATATGACGGATAAATATGCTCTGGGCCCTCTCGGTGGAATGTCATCTAATTAGTTTGCAAGCATGTGACTGGGTCACAAGGGATGACATAACATGGAACGAGTAAAGAGTACTTATCAGTAACGAGGTAGAACTAGGTATGGAGATACCGACGATCAAACCTCGGATAAGTAGAGTATCGCGTGACAAAGAAAATTGGTTTCGTATGTTAATGGTTCTATCGATCACAAAGTAATCGTTGAGTATGTGGGAGCCGTTATGGATCTCCAGATCCAGCTGATGGTTATTGATCAGAGAGGTGTCTTCATCGTGTCTGCATATTCATGAACCGTAGGGTGAGACACTTAAGGTTCGAAGTTGTTTTAAGTAGATATGGAATGTGCGTTGGAGACCGAATGTTGTTCAGAGTCTCGGATTGGATCCGGGACATCACGAGGAGATCCAGAATTGTCCGGAGAATAAGATTCATATATTGGGGATCATTTTCTGAGTTAGGAAATGTTTCGGAGTATTTGTATGAGGATTCTAGAAGGTTTCGGAATGTTCCGGAAGGTTCTGGAAGATTTCTTGGAGTTTGCTTAAAAACCAAGAAAGGATCAAGGAGTCCTTGTGGGGCAAGACAAGGAGTCGTGGGGGAGGAGGACTCCTCCCCCCCTCCCAATCCACCAGCCAAGGGAGAGGGGAGTCCTACAAGGACTCCACCTCCCCATGGCGCCTCCCCCCTTTAAATAGAGGGGTGGGGGCGCCACCCCCTGGCCCTCCTCCACTACTCCAATCCTAGCCGCCTCTCTCCTCCTCCTTTCTTCTGCTCAGGCTTAGGCGAAGCCCTGCAGAATTCTCTACTCCACCACCACCACCACGCCGTCGTGCTGCTGGGATTCCGTGGAGAAGATCTACTACCTCCGCTGCTCGCTGGAACGAGGAGAGGAAGGTCTGCTTCGACTCCGTACGTGTGACCGACTGCGGAAGCGCTGCCGGAACGCGACGCCGGAAGGATCGTCCACTCGATCTTGAGATCAGCAAGTGATCAACTACATCAACCACGAGATCCAATCTCGTAACGCTATTCGGATCTACAAGGGTTAGTACAGATCTATCTCGTTGCACATGTCTAATAGATTAGATCTTGGCTTTTATCTAGGTTAGATCTAGGTTTTGTTCGTTCTTGCGGTAGAAATTTTTTGTTTTCCATGCTACGAACCCATCATTTCTCTCATATGCATTATTAATTGTATTTGCCTCTTGATATTGCTTTGGCTATTGATATATTGTTTAATGCCCAAGTTGAGTTGGGGGCATATCTTTATTTCAACTCCACCACCTTTCTTTGTCACCACCTTATTATTCCACCATCCTAATTACCCATGGGCTTTTATTTATTTTTGGCATTTAATCTAGCTCATGTGGGTTAGTGTGGATCCAATCCCTTTTTCTTTTGCTTGGCCTATATTCCACATTTTAGTAATGCATGGGATCATGCAATGTTATAATAATATTGTTTTCACAAGAATAAAACATGTCATTATTTATTTTTGCATGGGCCATGCAAATTATCACCATCCTTCCTTTTGGGATTTTGCTTGTATCTTTGGAAGTGTGGTATGGTTCTTTGAGATTCAATTCAAGGTGGCCATTCTTTGCTCCTCACCAAACCACATCCCTCTCTCTCTTTATCCAACATCTATCCAAGCATGGTCATGTGGGCTTTTTCCACATAAACCACCATCTCCTCCATCACATGTTTTAACTCATGTTGGCTTGTCACCAAACCCTACCCCATGTCCTCTACTTCATCCCCTTCTCACCCTCCACCCATGTATGACCTAGTGTGGCTAAACCAAACCCTAACACCTACCCTCTCTCCCCAAACCCTAATTTTTCTTAACTAAACCCTAACCCTTAACCTCACTCACCTCTCTCTCTTTCTCTCTCTCTCTACCATGTTGGCCCCACCTCAGCTACCATCCCATCTACCCCAACCCTAACAAAACCCTAACCGAGCCCTCCACCTAGCTAACCCGAGCCCCCTCTCTAAGCTAACCCTAGCTTGCCCGAGCCTCCCCTCTCCTCTCTCTTTGTCTCTCTCTGCCGAGCTAGCCCCACCCCGAGCTCCTCTCTGCTGTCCCACCTGCCAGGCCTACCAGCCCCTGCCCTGCTCCAACCGAGCCAGCTCGAGCACGTGCGAGGAGGAGAAGGAAAAGTGCCGAAGCCACTTTATCTACCCCGAGCCCCACAGGCCTCTCCCCTGTCCCTCTCCCTCGCTTTTAGCCACCTCCCCACGTCTGGTAGCCCCAGATCCACCGCAGAGCCCTGCCTCTCCCCTTCTTCTTCTTCACCGACGCCAACCCCTCTCTCATCAGTCACCGCCAGTACGCCGCCGCACCCTCGTTCCAGCGGGTGTGGTTGACGTGGAGGTGGACGAGGAGGTCGAGGAGGGTCTCCTGCTTCGCCCTGGACGCGCCAGCGAGGAGGAGAAGCCCCACTTCCGCCGCACCCTGACGCGGCCACCGAAACCCTAGCGCCGCCGTTCGCTAGCCTCGTCGCCGATCTGCCGCTCCCCACTCCGATCCGAGCCCTCCGTCGAGCCCGCGGTGAGCCCCTGTACCTCCCAGACATCCTCGCCGTCGCCGTCGTGTCCTGGTCATGCTAGACGTTCCCTCAAACGCTCTCTGCGCGCCGGCGTCCGCATTCGTTTCTAGACCGTGGCGTCGCTTAGGTAGATCTAGCCGCCTAGCGCTTTCCTCGCAGCAAGCCCAAGCCAGCGCAGTGGTAGCCACCGCCGCGCGCAGGCACGAGGTTGCGGGTTCGATCCCTGCACTGCGCTCCCTCTGTCTGCATGCGCAGCCGTCAGAGAAAGGGGAAGAAAAACAGTAGTTGTCACCACCTTGCACATGCCCCCCTGCGTTTTTGCCAGGTCAACCCGCGGTACACCGAGCCCACCTGTCAGTCGCCCTGGCAATCTTGCAGTTAAGCCCCCCCAGCTCTTAGGCCCTCAACCCGCGCTCCAGCACGCTCCCCACCTGTCAGCCTCTGCGGGTTCACCCACTGTCACGTGGGCCTGTAGCCACCGGACCCACCTGTCACCCTAAGTGGCTAGGTAGCGCCGCGGTGAGAAAACCCTTTTCGGCGCGCGTGTGCCCCAGTGTGCGCCGGCCCCATCCGTCAGTGGCTTGGGCTAGAATATTCTGGGTGCAAAAAGTCCTAGCGAATTTCTGTTTAAATAAAAATGTTTTCAGTAAATGTTTAAATTCAAATTCAAATCAGATTTTGAATAACTTTTAAAATACAAATCCAAATAATACAAATGATATATGTTTTTGAATCAGAAAAAGGTGAGGAATTCAAATATGCCATTCAAAATATTATTTGATCACTTTAAAATTTCGAGATGATTAAAATTACAATAAAGTGCCCTTTTCTTAATAAATTAATAACTTTAACTCCATAACTCCAAATTCAACAAATAATATGTCTAAATCGATCAGCGCGGCGAGCCCATTCTAACTATGCATTCCTTGTTCTGAATTGAAGCATGCATCATGTCAGTATTAAAAATCAGAACTGTTTATGGCAATAAAACTTGACCAAATAAATACTAAAATGAATTATTCTTGTCCCCACACCTCATCCATGCCATGCTACTTTATTGCCATGTAAATTGTGCATCATTCATCATGGCATGCTTGTTTGCTTGTCGCATTTTAATTCATATGCTTGTGCACTTTATTTATGTTGGCCCTTGTTTGTTTGGTTCTTCTTCGAATAGACGCCCAGCAGGAAAATTACCAGGAATCACAGGAGTTCTACCCAGATCCGTCTCTCGCTTCAACTGAGCTGCCAGGCAAGCACTACCACATGCTTGCATACATATAGTACCTATTGCCTCTATCTTATTCTTGCATCATTGAGTCGCGATTGCATTAAATTGAATCCCAAGTACTGCATAGCCTTTACTTTTAAACCCCACCGAAGCTTGTTCCTCCATCCCATGAGCCATTACTACAGGAGTTGTTTGAGCCATGCGAGTCGTAGAAAAGCATGTGTAGGGTATGTGAGTGTCTGATGGATAATGAGGTACCTAAACAACATAACCTGAGTAGTAATGGGATAACTAATGAAAGAGGCACCGGTGAGCAATATCTGCTATTTGGTTTTTCACGCTCACTTGTGTCCCATAGGACCCCGAGTACTTGATTCCTGTTCCTTGACTATTCGCACTATCCACATCCAGGAGGCCTTATGGACCCCCCTGAGCCAGAGCTTGATTCGTTCTTATTTCTTGGGGCCACAATTAGTTTGGGGCTTTATTACTATCCTGTACTTATGCCATGTTACTGCTTTATTTAAGATTGTGCGAGGAGCACCTGTACTGTTTTGGATCGTGACACGTTTTCGCTGTATCGACAAGACCAGTCACATTTTCGGGTTCCCAGTTGTTTACCGCCGTCCACACAAACCTTGAGTCCGTCTCGGAGTCAGCTAGCTTCGTTGTGGGTAGCTTAATGGGGTGGCCCCCTGAAATATTACTGAATCCTGTGATTGCTTTGTCGTGAATGCCTCGTTGGGTTTTGAGTTGATTTTTCCGAGGTTGATCGAGTGTGTGTTGCTATTCGTGCACCCCTGCAGGGTAAATCTTTCTGAAAGCCGTGTCCGCGGTTATGGACGACTTGGAGCACAGTTTCTCGATCATAGACAAGTATAACTAAAGTACCGCTTTTAATCTGACTAAGTACCTGATTAGTAAATAGTGCAACACTCATGGAATGGTTAATAAAACTGCCAACGGATGGGGGGTTGTTCGTCCGCTTCCTCGTTGGTAAGCGAGGAGGAGGATGGATCTGTTAATTATACGGTTATAACTGTTGTTCTTAATTCACGGACATCCGTATATCATTGGTTAGGCGGATGGTTAGCGAGTATCTATAGACTTGTTAGATATTATCTTTTGCTGCAATTGCGTCACCCCAGGTTGTGTCCCCTTTAGTGGCATAAAGACTTGCTGAGTACCCCTAGGGTCTCACACGATAAATTGTTTGATTCAGATGAACAGGTGTAATCGCAAGAAGGATACTGGGTGGAGGAGACAGATGATGTTGGCAACGATCATTCGGTGTAGAGATTCCGGGAACGGGGATCCGTGAGATCTGTGGGCGGGATGTGTTTATTTATGTGGCATCTTATGCCGATTTGCTTCTTATCCGTACTCGGATCTTGTTTTCCGCTTCCGCCTAATACTCTGATGTTTGTTGTATGAGGAGCTATCCTAAAATATTATCTCTATCTAGGATATTTGAATCTTGCTGTATGGCGTTGCACTATTTCTATTTCTTTTTAGATGGAATGGCTCTGAGGACTGCTGTATGTGGCTTGCATACATACTCATTTGTGTATGTAGTTGATCCCTTCGCCTGCCGATTACGCCGCTCGTTCTTGTCCCGATGATCTGAAAGTGCTTAGGACGACCGGAAGGTCTACCGTGAGCGGCCCCGGGCCCCACCATACTATTTTAACCACTCTCGTTCATCCAGGCATGTAACTAAGAGCGTAATTCACCGAGGTAGTTACAATTGGCATCAGAGCCATCCCGCCCTTCAGGGTCTCAGCCAAATGGTCGTTGTCAGTCTAGCAAATATTTTTGGTAGCTATGTATACTAGGGAAAAACAAAACGTGAGAGTAGGACTGCTTCCATTTTTCTTCTTACCCACCCACCCACCCTTTTCTGATAAGGAAGTGTAACGTTTTCAATCCTCTTCTAAAATTCAAACTAGGATTCACGTGTTCTGGGTTCCGTAGTACCATAGGTTGTGTGTGTGTGTGTCTATGTGAATTCCTCGTCTATCTGTTGCATCCAAATGTTATCACTATCTGCCTTTTGGTTATCAACTGTTGGTACATTCCATACCGACAGGCCTTTGTAAACAGACGCGATCTATTTTGATTCGTTGTATACCGATGCGATCTATCTTACTCTTTGTTATCCGACGTTATCTTGTGGGGGTGTTCTTTTTCGTAGTTACCAATCTTTAGGTTCATCTTAAGAAGAAGGTGTTGGGATATGTGTTCTACTTGTTCATGTGCGGAGTAATGATTTGAGTCCGGGATGGAGTCGCTACCATACCACTACTTTTATCATTGCCCTTGTATATTGAACTAGTAGAGTTATTAATCTTGATTCGTTAAGTGGTTTTGCGCATATAGTGGTATTTTAATGCCGAAATTTGCGGAAATTTTTTCTTTGTTATCTTGTGTACCACACTCCTTGTTCAGTCGTGTGCGTTATGCTTAATATCTTCTAGTGCCTTGAACTTTGTTGATATTTTAATATCATCTCAGTGAATTGTATCCTTTAATCTTGATTAATTCCATTTTGGTACTATTTTGGATTATTATTATTCTCCATTATAGTACTGACTTGTGTTTTATATCAATCACAGGATGGCACCACCATGCCGTTCTGAGGAGGACATACCACCTGAACTGGGGGCTGCTTTGGCAAGTATTGCAAATGCTTTGGGAACTATGCAGCAGAACCAGCAGCGCTTCGAGGAAAGTGTCAGGAGGAATGAGTTTGTTCCGCTACCTCCACCTCCCAAGCGAGGAGACATCAAGAGTTTTCTCAAGTTCAACCCACGCCAATTTGAAGTGTCTGATCAGCCACTTGATGCGGATGATTGGCTTCGTGAAGTGTCAAGGTTGCTGATGACTGCGGATGTTCCCGAGCAAGAATGGGTCAAATGTGCCACTCACCTTCTGAAGGGAGATGCAGCTCTCTGGTGGGAAAATTATCTCAAGGCAGACCTCTCTGGTTTTCAGCCTACTTGGGAGCAATTCACTGCTGCTTTCAAAGAGCAATATCTGTCAGAAATTGTCATGGAAAGGATGAAGGAAGTGTTTCTCAACCTCAAGCAGGGCACTGACAATGTCAATACCTACATCAGAAACTTCATGAACCTTTCTCGGTATGGTGGCGATGAGATCTCTGATGACAAGAAGAAGCAAAAGAGGTTTAGGCAAGGCCTCAATGCATCCATCAAATATGCAATCACTCATGCAAGGCCGGCGTCTTTTCTGGAACTCCAACACACAGCTCTACAGGAAGAAGCAAGTAGGCAAGTGTTTGAGGAGTCAGAGAAACACAGCCGTGATGCAGCAAGCTCTTCTGCTATGACAGCTCCTTCTAAGCGTCGTGTCTGGGTTCCTAACACCCCACCGTCGCTCCCTGCTCCACCAAGACCATCAAGCTACGTAGCAAGGCCACCAAACTCCTTCACTGCGGCTCCCAGGGGCTACAACCACAACTACCCTAGAGCGCCTGGCGGAGTCCCTGGCTACGTTGCTCCACGTCCACCTGGTGCTTGCTACACTTGTGGAAACACTGGGCATCAGCACTGGAATTGTCCAATGAACAACAAAGCTCTTCCACCACCACCTCCAAGACCTGCGGCAAGTTCTTCTATGGTTCGTGCACCTCCGCCTCAGGCTCTCAACATCAACACCAAGCCTGGGTCTACGGTTGCTCGTGCCAACTGTGTCAACGCCGCTCAAGCTGAGCATGCACCTAGAGTTGTGACGGGTATTCTTCCTGTTAACTCAGTCCCTGCACGAGTTTTGTTTGATTCTAGTGCTTCGCATTCTTTTGTTTCTCACAAGTTTGCGCATGAGCAAGATCTGGCTATGGTTCCTTTATTACATCGTCTTGTGGTACAATCTCCTGGGTCAAACATGAGGGCTGCTCATATCAGCCATGGCAATCAAATTGAGATTGGTGGCTCTTCGTTTCCGGCTTCCTTAATTATTCAGGGCAATTCTGACAATGATGTTATCTTGGGCATGGATTGGTTAACAGCAAATGCAGCTGTGATTGATTGTGCTAAACGCTCGGTTTCTCTGAAAATTCCTGAAGGCCATATAGTCTATTCTCCAAGTCTGACTCCTGCAATTCAGCTTTACTCTTTGGCGGCTCTGAATGATGATGCTATGGAAGGTATTCAGATTGTTCCGGTAGTCTGTGAGTTTCCAGATGTCTTTCCTGAAGAGTTGCCAGGTATGCCTCCGGATCATGAGGTTGAGTTTGTCATTGAACTTGAACCTGGTACCGCTCCTATCTCCAAGCGGCCTTATAAAATGGATCCTGCTGAGTTGGCTGAACTCAAGCAACAGCTTGATGAACAAGAAAAGTTGGGTCTCATTCAGCACAGTACTTCTTCTTGGGGTAGTCCAACCATCTTTGTGAAGAAGCGAGACAAGACTGATAGACTTTGTGTTGACTATCGGGCACTCAATGCTAAAACAATCAAGAATAAATATTCCCTTCCGCGGATTAATGATCTCTTCGATCATCTAGCTGGAGCTGTGGTATTCTCTAAACTTGATTTGAGAAGTGGTTATAATCAAATCAAGATTCGCAAGGAAGATGTTCCTAAAACAGCTTTCACCACCCGCTATGGCCTGTATGAGTACACGGTCATGTCTTTCGGTCTCACCAACGCACCTGCCACCTTCTCGAGGCTTATGAACTCGGTTTTCATGGAGTATCTTGATAAGTTCGTTGTGGTCTACCTGGATGACATTCTAGTCTATTCTAAGTCGAAGGAAGAACATGAAGAACACCTTCGGTGTGTCCTAAACAAGCTTCATGAGAACCGCCTGTATGCAAAGTTCTCCAAGTGTGAGTTTTGGCTGCCTCAAGTCACCTACCTTGGTCACGTCATCTCTGCCAAGGGCATTGCCGTCAACCCAGAAACTATTAAGACAATTATGCATTGGCTTCCACCCATAAATGTCAAAGAAGTCCTGAGTTTCCTTGGTTTGGCCAGTTACTGTCGTCGCTTCGTTCAAAATTTCTCGAAGATTGCGAAGCCTCTTACCGATCTCCTCAAGAAAGGCAAGAAATACCTTTGGACTCCCGCATGTCAAGCAAGCTTTGAAGCACTCAAAGAAAAGCCCACTTCCACACCAGTCTTAGTTCCTCCAGATACATCAAAGCCTTTCCAGATATTCTGTGACGCCTCATTGCAAGGATTGGGTGCGGTCCTTATGCAAGAAAAACAAGTTGTTGCTTATGCCTCTCGACAGTTGAAGACGCATGAGATCAACTATCCTACACATGACCTCGAACTCGCAGCAGTTGTCTTTGCTTTGAAAGTATGGAGGCATTACTTGCTTGGCAACCGTTGTGAGATCTTTTCTGATCACAAGAGTCTGAAGTATATATTCACACGGCCTGATCTCAACCTTCGTCAAAGGAGTTGGATTAAAACAATCAACGATTTCGATTTGACCATCAACTACACTCCGGGCAAAGCTAATGTCATGGCCGATGCTCTCAGCCGAAAATCTTATGTCAACGACCTCATGGTGGAAGAACAACAGCCTCTCTTGTGCGAGGAATTCCGCAAGCTCAACCTTGAAATTGTGGATCAAGGGTATCTTCTGAACCTTCTGGCAACACCTCTCTTGGAAGAAAAAGTTCGCTCCATTCAACTTGGTGATCCTTACACTAAAAAGATCATCTCCAACATTCAGCTTCCGAAGTATGAGTCTTTCCACATCGACGACCAAGGCACTCTTTTATTTGAACACCGGATGTTTGTTCTGAACTACCCGGGTTTAAGAGAGCAAGTTCTCAAGGAGGCGCATGATTCTGTTCTTTCTATCCATCCTGGCAGCACTAAGATGTACATGGACTTGAAAACACAATATTGGTGGCCTGGATTGAAACGATATTGTGCCAAGTATGTCTCGGAGTGTGATGTCTGTCGCAGAGTTAAAGCTGTCCATCAGAAACCTTCCGGTCTTCTACATCAATTGAAGCCTCCGGAATGGAAATGGGAGAAAGTGGAGATGGACTTCATCACTGGTTTTCCAAGGTCACAGAAGGGCAACAATGCAATCTTTGTTGTCATTGACAGGCTTTCCAAAGCAGCTCACTTCTTTCCAGTCAAGGAAACAATTTCTGCAATTCAGTTGGCTGAGCTCTATATCAACAGAATTGTCTCTCTGTATGGAGTTCCTCTTGAGATCAGTTCAGACCGTGGAAGCATCTTCACTTCCAAGTTCTGGGGAAGTTTCCAAAATGCTTTGGGAACAAAATTGAACTTCAGCACAGCTTACCACCCTCAGTCGCAAGGACAAGTTGAAAGTATCAATCAGATTCTGGAAGATATGCTCCGTGCTTGTGTTATCTCTTTCGGCATGAAGTGGGAAGAATGTCTTCCTTATGCTGAATTCTCTTACAACAACAGCTTCTAGAAAAGTCTAAAGATGGCACCATTTGAGGCTCTCTATGGTCGCAAATGCAGAACTCCGATTGGTTGGTCGGACGCAGGTGAAAGAATATTGTTTGGCCCTGACATTGTAACTCAAGCGGAGGAGAAAGTTCACATCATTCTTGAAAACCTGAAGGTTGCTCAAAGTCGCCAGAAGAGCAATTATGACAGAAAGCACACGGACATGGAGTATGTTCCTGGTGATCTCGTTTACCTTCGTGTCACTCCCATGAGAGGCACGCACCGTTTTGGTATCAAAGGAAAGCTGGCTCCTAGATACATCGGTCCTTTCAAAATTCGTGGAAGAAGAGGAGAAGTTGCTTATGCTCTTGAGCTCCCTGAACAACTCAAAGTCCATGATGTTTTCCACATCTCTCAACTCAAGAAGTGTTTCAAGGATCCCGGCAGGGCCGTGAACCATGAACTCATCAATCTCCAAGAAGATCTCTCTTATCAAGAACACCCCATAAAAATTCTAGAAGTCGCAGAAAGAAGGACTCGCCACAAGTCCATCAAGTTCTGCAAGGTGCAGTGGTCGCACCATTCCATTGATGAAGCCACTTGGGAACGTGAAGATGATCTCCGTGCCAAGTATCCTACCCTCTTTGAGACTTCTTCTTCTTCCTAGAATCTCGGGGCGAGATTCCTGTTTAGTGGGGGAGAATGGTAGCATCCCAATTGTCTAACAGTTGTAATACTACTTGGTCTAGTAATATAATGGCTACTTCCTACATATAATTGTTGCATCATAATTATATCATGCTCATGTCATCATGCCACCTTGCATTTGAGCATCATATAAAACCCTTTTGCCATTTGGTTTTTCTCTCATATGCATTATTAATTGTATTTGCCTCTTGATATTGTTTTGGCTATTGATATATTGTTTAATGCCCAAGTTGAGTTGGGGGCATATCTTTATTTCAACTCCACCACCTTTCTTTGTCACCACCTTATTATTCCACCATCCTAATTACCCATGGGCTTTTATTTATTTTTGGCATTTAATCTAGCTCATGTGGGTTAGTGTGGATCCAATCCCTTTTTGTTTTGCTTGGCCTATATTCCAAATTTTAGTAATGCATGGGATCATGCCATGTTATAATAATATTGTTTTCACAAGAATAAAACATGTCATTATTTATTTTTGCATGGGCCATGCAAATTATCACCATCCTTCCTTTTGGGATTTTGCTTGTATCTTTGGAAGTGTGGTATGGTTCTTTGAGATTCAATTCAAGGTGGCCATTCTTTGCTCCTCACCAAACCACATCCCTCTCTCTCTCTTTATACAACATCTATCCAAGCATGGTCATGTGGGCTTTTTCCACATAAACCACCATCTCCTCCATCACATGTTTTAACTCATGTTGGCTTGTCACCAAACCCTACCCCATGTCCTCTACTTCATCCCCTTCTCACCCTGCACCCATGTATGACCTAGTGTGGCTAAACCAAACCCTAACACCTACCCTCTCTCCCCAAACCCTAATTTTTCTTAACTAAACCCTAACCCTTAACCTCACTCACCTCTCTCTCTCTTTCTCTCTCTCTCTACCATGTTGGCCCCACCTCAGCTACCACCCCATCTACCCCAACCTAACAAAACCCTAACCGAGCCCTCCACCTAGCTAACCCGAGCCCCCTCTCTAAGCTAACCCTAGCTCGTCCGAGCCTCCCCTCTCCTCTCTCTTTCTCTCTCTCTCTCTGCCGAGCTAGCCCCACCCCGAGCTCCTTTCTGCTGTCCCACCTGCCAGGCCTACCTGCCCCTGCCCTGCCCTGCTCCAACTGAGCCAGCTCGAGCACGTGCGAGGAGAAGGAAAAGTGCCGAAGCCACTTTATCTACCCCGAGCCCCATAGGCAACTCCCCTGTCCCTCTCCCTCGCTTTTAGCCACCTCCCCACGTCTGGTAGCCCCAGATCCACCGCAGAGCCCTGCCTCTCCCCTTCTTCTTCTTCTTCACCGACGCCAACCCCTCTCTTGTCGGTCACCGCCAGTACGCCGCCGCCCCCTCGTTCTAGCGGGTGTGGTTGACGTGGAGGTGGACGAGGAGGTCGAGGAGGGTCCCCTGCTTCGCCCTGGACGCGCCAGCGAGGAGGAGAAGCCCCACTTCCGCCGCACCCCGACGCGACCACCGAAACCCTAGCGCCGCCGTTCGCCAGCCTCGTCGCTGATCTGCCGCTCCCCACTCCGATCCGAGCCCTCCGTCGAGCCTGCGGTGAGCCCCTGTACCTCCCAGACATCCTCGTCGTCGCCGTCGTGTCCTAGTCGCGCTAGACGTTCCCTCGAACGCTCTCTGCGCGCCGGCGTCCGCATTCGTTTCTAGACCGTGGCATCGCTTAGGTAGATCTAGCCGCCTAGCGCTTTCCTCGCAGCAAGCCCAAGCCAGCGCAGTGGTCGCCGCCGCCGCGCGCAGGCACGAGGTCGCGGGTTCGATCCCTGCACCGCGCGCTGCCTCTATCTGCATGCGCAGCCGTCAGAGAAAGGGGAAGAAAAACAGTAGCTGTCACCACCTTGCACATACCCCCCTGCATTTTTTGCCGGGTCAACCCGTGGTACACCGAGCCCACCTGTCAGCCACCCTGGCAATCTTGTAGTTAAGCCCCCCAGCTCTTAGGCCCTCAACCCGCGCTCCAGCACGCTCCCCACCTATCAGCCTCTGCGGGTTCACCCACTGTCACGTGGGCCCGTAGCCACCAGACCCACCTGTCACCCTCAGTGGCTAGGTAGCGCCGCGATGAGAAAACCCTTTTCGGCGCGCGTGTGCCCCAGTGTGCGCCGGACCCATCCGTCAGTGGCTTGGGCTAGAATATTCTGGGTGCAAAAAGTCCTGGCGAATTTCTGTTTAAATAAAAATGTTTTCAGTAAATGTTTAAATTCAAATTCAAATCAGATTTTGAATAACTTTTAAAATACAAATCCAAATAATACAAATGATATATGTTTTTGAATCAGAAAAAGGTGAGGAATTCAAATATGCCATTCAAAATATTATTTGAGCACTTTAAAATTTCGAGATGATTAAAATTACAATAAAGTGCCCTTTTCTTAATAAATTAATAACTTTAACTCCATAACTCCAAATTCAACAAATAATATGTCTAAATCGATCAGCGCGGCGAGCCCATTCTAACTATGCATTCCTTGTTCTGAATTGAAGCATGCATCATGTCAGTATTAAAAATCAGAACTGTTTATGGCAATAAAACTTGACCAAATAAATACTAAAATGAATTATTCTTGTCCCCACACCTCATCCATGCCATGCTACTTTATTGCCATGTAAATTGTGCATCATTCATCATGGCATGCTTGTTTGCTTGTCGCATTTTAATTCATATGATTGTGCACTTTATTTATGTTGACCCTTGTTTGTTTGGTTCTTCTTCGAATAGACGCCCAGCAGGAGAATTACCAGGAATCACAGGAGTTCTACCCAGATCCGTCTCTCGCTTCAACTGAGCTGCCAGGAAAGCACTACCACATGCTTGCATACATATAGTACCTATTGCCTCTATCTTATTCTTGCATCATTGAGTCGCGATTGCATTAAATTGAATCCCAAGTACTGCATAGCCTTTACTTTTAAACCCCACCGAAGCTTGTTCCTCCATCCCATGAGCCATTACTACAGGAGTTGTTTGAGCCATGCGAGTCGTAGAAAAGCATGTGTAGGGTATGTGAGTGTCTGATGGATAATGAGGTACCTAAACAACATAACCTGAGTAGTAATGGGATAACTAATGAAAGAGGCACCGGTGAGCAATATCTGCTATTTGGTTTTTCACGCTCACTTGTGTCCTGTAGGACCCCGAGTACTTGATTCCTGTTCCTTGACTATTCGCACTATCCACATCCAGGAGGCCTTATGGACCCCCCTGAGCCAGAGCTTGATTCGTTCTTATTTCTTGGGGCCACAATTAGTTTGGGGCTTTATTACTATCCTGTACTTATGCCATGTTACTGCTTTATTTAAGATTGTGCGAGGAGCACCTGTACTGTTTTGGATCGTGACACGTTTTCGCTGTATCGACAAGACCAGTCACATTTTCGGGTTCCCAGTCGTTTACCGCCGTCCACACAAACCTTGAGTCCGTCTCGGAGTCAGCTAGCTTTGTTGCGGGTAGCTTAATGGGGTGGCCCCCTGAAATATTACTGAATCCTGTGATTGCTTTGTCGTGAATGCCTCGTTGGGTTTTGAGTTGATTTTTCCGAGGTTGATCGAGTGTGTGTTGCTATTCGTGCACCCCTGCAGGGTAAATCTTTCTGAAAGCCGTGTTCGCGGTTATGGACGACTTGGAGCACAGTTCTCGATCATAGACAAGTATAACTAAAGTAGCGCTTTTAATCTGACTAAGTACCTGATTAGTAAATAGTGCAACACTCATGGAATGGTTAATAAAACTGCCAACGGATGGGGGGTTGTTCGTCCGCTTCCTCGTTGGTAAGCGAGGAGGAGGATGGAACTGTTAATTATACGGTTATAACTGTTGTTCTTAATTCACGGACATCCGTATATCATTGGTTAGGCGGATGGTTAGCGAGTATCTATAGACTTGTTAGATATTATCTTTTGCTGCAATTGCGTCACCCCAGGTTGTGTCCCCTTTAGTGGCATAAAGACTTGCTGAGTACCCCTAGGGTCTCACATGATAAATTGTTTGATTCAGATGAACAGGTGTACTCGCAAGAAGGATACTGGGTGGAGGAGACAGATGATGTTAGCAACGATCATTCGGTGTAGAGATTCCGGGAACGGGGATCCGTGAGATCTGTGGGCGGGATGTGTTTATTTATGTGGCAGCTTATGCCGATTTGCTTCTTATCCGTACTCGGATCTTTTCCGCTTCCGCCTGATACTCTGATGTTTGTTGTATGAGGAGCTATCCTAAAATATTATCTCTATCTAGGATATTTCAATCTTGCCGTATGGCGTTGCACTATTTCTATTTCTTTTTAGATGGAATGGCTCTGAGGACTGTTGTATGTGGCTTGCATACATACTCATTTGTGTATGTAGTTGATCCCTTCGCCTGCCGATTACGCCGCTCGTTCTTGTCCCGATGATCTGAAAGTGGTTAGGACGGCCGAAAGGTCTACCGTGAGCGGCCCCGGGCCCCACCGTACTATTTTAACCACTCTCGTTCATCCAGACATGTAACTAAGAGCGTAATTCACCGAGGTAGTTATAGTGGCCTTTTATAGGAGGAGGGGTGCCCCTCCTCTCCATGGCCGGCGCATGGGAGGGGTGACCCCTCACCTCCCCCATTCATGTGGTGGTAACCCCTCCACATTAAAATGCATCTTCACATTCCCTTTTAAAGTCTCCACTTTAAATGCATTAAAATTCTCCAAGTTTAATGCTCTCTCAGAATTTTGTTTAAAATGCATTTATTCAGAATTTTGTTAATTACTTTAATTAACAAACATTCACATATAGCCCCTTGCAATATTTCAATATCACATGCAGAACCACTTTCTGCAATTTCACCCGAAACAATTTCCGGTTTCTATCGAAACAATTCCTGCGCTTTCCAATTCTTTCGTCTGAAACATATGTGCTCCAAAATGGTGTCCGATAACTCTTAAGTGTGTCACCCTACGGTTCGCGAATAATGTAGACATGATTGAGACTCCTCTCAGATCAATAATCAGAAGAGGGACCTGGAGATCCATACTGATTCCTACACATTCAAGGATGACTTCTGTGATCACGAGAACCTTTAACTCTAGTAACTAAATCCCTTTGTCTCTCGATATATTACATGTTCGAGATTCGATCATTGGTATCTCCATACCTAGTTTGATCTCGTTACCGATATGCACTCTTTTCTCGTTCCCGTGATATAACATTCTAGTGATCACATCACTTGCTTGCAAGCTATCTCAATGTGATATCACCGAGAGGGCCCAGAGTATATCTATCCGTCATCGGGATTGACAAATTCCACTCTTGATCCATGAGCCTCAACATAACACCTTCGTAGTACTGAACCCATCTTTATAGTCACCCTGTTACGGTGTGACGTTTGATGTTATCAAGACACTCTTCAGGTGTTAGCAATTAACATGATCTTATGGTCTAAGGATAAAGATTACTGCGTATGATGTTATAGCAATATAAACATAATGACTTGATCGTAATGCTATACTTCGGATGAATGTTCATCACATCATTCCACCAATGGTGTGACCTTGTTATTAACAACATCCAATGTCCATCATCAGGAAACCTTGATCATCTTGTTAATCAACAAGCTAGTCTATAAGATAGGCATAACTAGGAACCCTTTTTGTTTACTAAACACACATGTATTGATGTTTCCGATCAATACAATTCTAGCATATAAAATAAACATCTATCATATATAAGGAATATATAATAACAACTTTATTATTGCCTCTCAGGGCATATTTCCTTCAGAGGCGGCGGCCTCTACCGGCATGGAGCGGGTGGCGTTCCGGTGGAGGAGGTGCCGGCGATGCGATTCCGTTGGAAGACCTAAATCAGCTCTCTATCCCTAATTGCCTACTTGATCCGTTCTCCGGGAACCAGCCGGCGGTGTAGGGATCGCTGCGTCAGATCTAATAAAGGAGGTGGTCCTTTGGTTTTTTTCGCACGAAGACGAAGATCTGCTTGATGTCTGCCCTCGTTGATCTGGTCTGGAGAGGCAGGTTCCGGAAGGCTCCGCCGGCGAACTTCCATGGGCGTATCATGCCTGGAGGTTGCTAGATCGGAAGGTATTCGGTCGTGCGCACCTTGTTTTCTGGCCATTTGGTTTCATCGAGAGCGTTGTGAAGCTCTGTTGTTTGTTCCCACCAAGTGCCATTCTTTGAGCCATGGTGAAGTCAGATGCGGAGAATGTCAGGAAAGCGGAAATATGAGGGTAGCAATGGTGATTTTAGTTCTTGTGGCGATGTAGAACTGGCTGCGTGATCAGGGACTCGTTGTAGTGACTGCTGGTGCAGGAAGACAACACAGGGGTTCCCAGTCTTACCTTGCAGGGTGAAAATCCAAGGTCTGGCCTTAACTGGTTGTGCCTGACAATGATCTTGTTGAAGGCATTGTTTTGTGAGCGAGGATTTTCTCTAGGGTGAAAACCTATGATCTTTGATCAGGCAATGACGGCGTTTGGGCACTGTTTCCTTCTTAAAGGCGTTGTTATTGGAGTAGAGGACTACCGGTGTTGTTCGGATGGTGTCAGTGTCAAGGCTTTGAGGATTAGTTCTCTATAGCGGGACTTTTCTTTTTTGTAATTCTTTTTTGTTTTTCTGGGCTGTGTGCATCCGCAGGGCCGCTACGGCATGCGTTGTTGCAGAGGCTGGGTATAATTGGTATCCTTGTGATATTAAGATATACTCTTTTCCAAAAAAAAACTTCTTCGGCTACGTAGGAGTGTCCCGAATCTACTCCTCTCATAGTGTCCACAACATCTACTCTCCAGCATGGGCGGGATGTCGACTTGTCTCAGCGAGTTTGTTGTCATTTGTTTGTTTGGTTGTGGGTCTTGGACGACTTCTTAATTAATGGATAAGACAAAGCTTTTGCCATCGTTTCGAAAAAAAATCAACTCTATTGCAAAATATGTGGATAACAGGATTGGGGTTTTGTGATGACTATTATAATGGTTATTTACAATATTCCAACAGGGCGGTATACATGAGAACAGATTCCAGCAGGGAGAACAAAATTTAATCTCAAATCGAGGAAAAAAATGAAAATTGGGCCATGTGACATGTATTAGCTACCAATTCCAACTTACGCAAAAACACATTGGCAGATCATTAGTACTACCTCTGTTCGAGATTATTAGTTCTAAAAGTTATTTTATATTGTTTGAAATTATAAAGGCTATCTCATTTATTAGTCTCTTCCGTCTAATGCATGTTCTTCTTCTTCTCTCATTTCTCTCGTGCATATAAAATTATTGGTGCATGCATATATTAATAAGAGAGAGATTGGCCTTTTACAATAGACCGTTTCTTAGCGCGTTATCATAGGTACTGACATATTCTAAGAAACGGTTGCTCCAATGGGCTAGTTCTTAAGGATGTATCTTATGAGTTCATGCATTTAATAATTTGGGGCTCATGCATGCATAGGATTGGGCTAGCCAATTTTTCTACATATGGTTGTGTGCAGGAGGTGTAGCTTAGCTAAGATATAACACCACTCTCTTTCATCATGAACTATGGTGCCACATAAGCAAATTGCCTAGGATATAGAGCTAAGATACACTCATTGTGAAAGATCTTATGAAGTGTCTTGATATTAGCAACTTGGGCTAATAATACCAAACAGAGGTAGTATTAGAGCAAGTACAATAGCGTACAGTCAGCTAGCTATAAGAGATAAAATAGTATAATTTGGGTGAGGTGGAGAAGAGAGAAGATAAGCCGGCTGTAAGTTAAGAGCCAACTCTAGCACGTGCTCCTAGGCATTTTATGAGAGTGACATGTGGACACATATTGATTAAGTAGTATACTTTTATAGATTGTACATATTAACTATAGAACTGGTTATACATGATGTATCAGTTACTTGTAGCCAACAACCGGCTATATTATTGAACTTGCTCTTAGCTAGTAGATCTCTAAACTTAAATAGTACTAGTACTACATTTGCAATGAGCTGAAGAAGAAGAGATAACACTGAAGACTAGGGATTGTTCTGGGAAGGGAGAGATGAGAGGGATAGATATCGCCGGCGGCGTGGGTGAGGAGGTCCGAGGTCGCCGCCGTCAGCAGATCCGCCGCCCAGGGTGGCCTTCTCTGCCGGTAAGTAGCCATCTCCATTTCCCACTAGTCAATCGCCGGAAGAAGTCGCTGTCCGCAGATCCACTGCCCAGCCCAGGAGATACAGACAGTGTCTCAGGGTGCTCTGCCGGAGAAGTCGCCGCCGGTGGCCAGAACCTGAAGAAGATATCTTCCATGGATGCACATTAAGGGTCAATTTCCCCCCTCCCACACCAACTTGTCATGTTATTAAGCTTAATTAATTAATGTACTCCGTAATGTGCTTTCTCACCTAGCAAGTTACTAGATTCAACTGCTGCTAGCCTCAATTCGTCTAGCCATTTTTCCTTGTAACAAGCCTATTGAATTTCGCCAATCCATTCATAGTCAAGACTCAAGATGGGGCATTCATTCATTTGGAGCCTGCTCACACATTATTAACTCTGTTTCCTTCTTCATTATATTTTGAGATTTACGGCATGAGATTTTCTTCATTATTACTGCGTTTGCTAGTATAATAAGTTGGGAAAACAATTAATCACATGTGTTATTTCAATCTTCTTTAATCTTACTACATATATACTCTTGTTCATTGGTCACCGTACTAGATCTGCTCCCTTAATTAAACCCTACTAGCTAGCTAACTGTCTCTGTGTGCTCCCTCCCTGTACACTCACATCTGCTCTCCCTGTATATATATATATGATATATGATGATATATATATATGATGATACCTACGGTTGGCTACTCCCTCCGGTCCAAAATAAGTATCAGAGATGTCCTGTAGGACAAAGTTTGTACTAAATTAGTCACTGTCACTTTGTATTTTAGGAGGCAAGGAGTATTCCCTTTTGTACTTACTTACTTACTTACTTGTTTAGTGTGTGAATGAATGATGACACCTACAAGTAAGTAAGTGTGAATATTGATTCCAGGAAGGCAATCGAGAGGAAAGCTACTGAGGTTGCAGAAGAAATTGAGGTGTCTATAGTCAGAGGACCATCGGCGGAGGTCCATGTCATGCACATTTCAGATTGAGGCCGTCCAGAATAGTACCTATCATACTCAAACCAAATGGCTTCCGTCTGTTTACAACCCCTGTTCCTTTTTTTCTATTCTTTCTCAGAATCTGATGTTTGAATTCTCAAGTATAGTAAACTAGGCTTTTTGCCTGCTTGCTTGCTTGTGCAGGGGATGGTGTCCTGTCGTTTCTGGGGTGGTAGTAGCTTAAGATGATGGCAGTCAGAAGCCAGGTATGGTAATACGCCTGGTGAGCAGCTCCTGGATTCACTTCACTTGGTTGTAGTAATGGTTAAGTGCTGCTGCTGCTGCTACTACTACCACTACAGAAGAATATATATTCTGTGGTGAATTGGAGCAGATATTTCCCAGTCAAGCTGTGCAGAATTGTTCTTCGCAAAAAACAAAAACAAAAAAGGTGTGCAGAATTTTCATGATCTATTTATAGCACACAAATGGTCTGTTTTGCTGGATTGTTCTAGTTTGGGATGGCATGCATGCATTCTCGCTCCACCATTTTCCTTGTATGCCTGCCTCTGCCTCTGCCTCTGCCTCTGCCTGAGAGGATCGGCCGGATTGAATGCTTGGGCAAATTCTTGTTTCTATCCCATCCCATGCATGATGGTGTAGAACAGAGAATTTGCTCAAGCATTCGATCCGGCAGAACGTAACCCCATAGGTATATGATGGGCATCTTGTGTTGCTTCCAGTCCGGTGCCCACGACGATGCAGCTGCACGTAATAAGAAGCCGCCATCCTCACATCATCATGCCGCTGCTGGTAATCTGCAACGACGATATGACCAGCAGGACGGCGGCAACCGGGTCACCCTCGTCAACGACATGGTCGCAGAATCAGGTAAATTCCATCCTCCTCCTCCTCCTCCATATATCTATCTACCTAGCTAGCTAGGATAGAGTAATATGTAGTACCAAATTATAAAACGTTTTGTAATCTGAATAATGCAGTGACTCAGCATCACAAGAAGCGTGTGGTGGAGGAGATCCTTGGGATGAACAAGGTGGAGGCGGCGACGCCGGCGCTGGCCTTCACTTACCAAGAGTTGTGGGAGGCCACGGGCGGCTTCCGGATGGAGTCGATGCTGGGCGAAGGCGGGTTTGGCCCTGTCTACCGCGGCCGGCTCCAGCAGCAGGACGGACGGCCGGTTGCGGTGAAGCAGCTGGACCGCAACGGTGTGCAGGGCACGCGGGAGTTCCTGGTGGAGGTGCTCATGCTCGGCATGCTCCACCACGACAACCTCGTCACGCTCGTCGGCTACTGCGCCGACGGGGCCGACCACCGCATGCTCGTCTACGACTACATGCCGCACGGTTCCCTCGAGGACCACCTCCTCGACCTCCCGCCGTCGGCTCCCGGGCTCGACTGGGTGACGCGCATGCGGGTCGCCCAGGGCGCCGCCAAAGGGCTCGAGTACCTCCACGACGCCACCCGCCGCCCAGGCCCGCCGGTCATCTACCGTGACTTCAAGGCCTCCAACATCCTCCTCGACGCCGGCTTCAACGCCCGCCTCTCCGACTTTGGCCTGGCCAAGGTCGGCCCCGTGGGGGACAAGACCCACGTCTCCACCAGGGTCATGGGCACCCGCGGCTACTGCGCCCCCGAGTACGCTTTGACGGGAAAGCTCACGACCATGTCTGATGTCTATAGCTTTGGCGTCGTCCTCCTCGAGATCATCACCGGACGGAGGGTGCTCGACATGGCTAGGCCGCCTGACCAGCAGAACCTTGTCACCTGGGCCATGCCGAGGTTCAAGAATAAGAAGAGGTTCAGGGAGATGGCCGACCCACTACTCCAGGATGCTTACCCGACCAAGGGGCTCTACCAGGCACTAGCCATTGCCGCCATGTGCCTCCAGGAGGATGCCACCATGCGCCCTGCCATCACCGACGTTGTCACAGCCCTCGAGTACCTCACTGGTCAACCTCCTCCTCCTCCCCGGCCATGTACTACTACTCGTGATGGCGTCGCCGATACAGCGGACTGACTTAAACTGATACAATAATGCTGCTGCTAAATTTCTTCTTCTTTCCATTTTCACACATGCATGGCAAAGCAGCAGCTTTTTTGTCTCATGGCCGGTATTATTATTATTCTAGTGCGACGACAAGTAACTATAAACATAGTATAGTAGTGGGTCATTGCAATTTCAAACGAATAATCTCCACAAGGAGGAGGCCCAAAACTCATGGATGAACAACACTCCTAATTAATCTATCTCCAGAAGAAGAAGAAGAACAGTTGTGTTAATACCCTGTAGCATTATTAGAACGTATGCATAACGGAAACCCTGACCATGGTTTAAGTTCACCGATCAAACTTTTTACAAGTTTTCGTATCCATTTTAACATAAGAGTTCGTTTGGCACCCAGGTATTCATTACATGGATTCATTTCATTTTATATCACGATTCTAAAAACATCCACATGTTTGGCTGCCACCGGAATTTATAAATGACTATGAAATTCAAAATGGAATTTCAAAATAGCTGCCATGGACTAGAATAAAAACGCATGCATCAAGTGATTGCAACAAATACTTCTCATAACTTTTGGACCTCAAAACACATCAAAATACTAAAACATTGATTATCATCCACATATCATCCAAGTTCCAAAGTTCTAGTCCATGTTCAGTCCATAAAACATAGATGAATCGGCATAATAAATATAAGTTCTAGCGTTTGAATAAGTTAAACAAGATCAAATGGCAGACTGCTACAATACAAAGGAAGATCCGAATCATGCGTTTATTTGCTTGAGCACCCACTTCTTATTCTTCATCTGTACAGGCAGTGCCACCAAAGACTTGAACTTGCGATCATTGGCTACAAGAACATCATATATTGCCAACTGTTGATCATCTTCTAGATCTGGTATGCCATCAAGAACAGCCTAGATTTCCTCAGAAGATGCCGGCTTTGGTGGAGGCTCGGGAGCATCAGCTTTAAACGTAGCAGTGAAGTTATCTAACTTATCACCAAGCATGGTTGCAATTGAGTCATATGATTGATACCTCTTCTTCGGATGATCTTCGTCAGCTTGAGTTGATGAATTTGCATCTTTATTGTTGGTAGTGGTGTTAGCATTCTCCTCCGCCATTTCAGTTGTCCTTTCATTAGATGTCCTCGTACCCGCGCCGGTAGCACGGTCTCTAGAGTATAGTGTGCTAATCATGTCCTAGAATTTGATTGACTTGTACCTATATGAAGTGGCATCCTTGTTGGCCTACATATAAATCATAGGAAAGCAATAAGTATAACAAAAAATATACTACTTCGCATTAAAAAAATACCAGCTAGCTTTGCACTTCATATAAATGTAGTATATGAATGTAGTTCCTAACTCTAGACTGCTTGTGAAGTATATGAATGTAGTTCCTAACTCTAGACTGCTAGACGGTTACACTATGTAGTGCAAGATTTAGAGAAAAGTAAAGAAAATAACACACAAAGCATTGGCAGTAAAATGAATTTCTAATTAATGCTTACACTATACTCATTACTTAGACTTTGTTGATGGAGTTTGCCTGCAGCTGGTTCATTCAGATTCAGTAGTATGCATGGTGGACAATTAAGTAAATAGCTATGTAAGGCATAGAGATGAGAAAAAAAACTATACTAGAAGCTTGCTAGTAGCAGTACTTGTAGTGGTGGTGGAGGTGCGTAGTAGTGGTGATAGTAACTAGCAGTAGTAAAACTTGCATCCCCTAGTAAGCTCCACAAAGTAACACACCCTTTTGCCAAGAACAGCCCAGTCGTTCATCATTCTCCCTTTCCCTTGTTGCATCTAGTGAGTATAGCATAAGTGTAAGGCGGCGGCGGCATGCCCATGGAGCTCCGCCATGACCAACGATGAGTAAATAGCTATGTAAGGCGGTCCAGTATGAACAAATTTAGGGTCTAGCATGAGTAAATAGCTTTTTTATATTATATGTGTTGTCTTCCTGTTAGTAAAATATCATAGGGACTAAATAAACCAGCTGCGATGGCACAAGATTTATTATGGACTGATGGTACAAGTAGGTTACCTTCACATAAGTGTTCTAAACATCATCTTCTACAGTGGTCATATTCTTCTTGTCATCCTATCCAAATCCACTCTGAGAAAGCATCTTGTTGACGATAGTATAATGTTTGTCAAAAATCTTGCTCCTAGAGATGATATTATCCTTTGTGAGCTCAATCTGACACTTCTCTCTCACTTTCTTCACTCACCGTGGCTATGTATGCATGGGGTTTCCAGAGTTTTCAGATGATCGCAAGTAATAGTCCTAGAAGGACAAGCTGATACTACTATTCAACGGCCTCCCATCCTAGATCAGTTCACACTCACACACTCCTTGTTCACAGTCTCCTGTTCACACTCACACACTCCCATCCTAGATCAGTTCAGTCACACGAGCTTGCACCACTAGCCACTAGGTGCTAGCTTGCACCATTAAAAATCGTGTTCTCTGCTTGTCCGTCATCCGGATTACCATGGAGTAGTCTCCGACACCCCAGTCCGCGCCCTGCAGGAATTGAAGTACTTGTCCTGGATCTCCCTCCCGTTCCTGAAAACAATAACAATTTTTCTTATCCCAAATGAAGAAATTAAACAGCTAGAAATAATAGGTTGATTTCAGCACATGGAACGGAGCAGGAGACATACTTCTGTTTGTTCTACTTGGACTGGGATGAAGGTGGGAGACGGGGTGGATCTCAGCTTGATACAGTCCAGGAACAACAACAATTGCCATCAAGCGCACCACACAAACAATCTCTGAACAAGCAGGAAAGAACAAGAGTAGCGGACATATTCACCTGCATTGCTCAATTTGATAACATCCCGATGTATCAATCAATACAATAACAACTCAGTCAAACAGCGAAATCTTGACTGAATAAAAACATGAGAAGATCAATACGCAGGCACCATATATTAAATATATATATATATATATATATATATATATATATGCTACCTCGGAAAAGTGGGTCCTAGAGAGGAGAAGAGATTTCACCGGTGCCACCAAGGGATGCAATTTGACCATGTCCCAAGTCACATGGCAGCACACGGAGAAATCTAAGCGCACTGTACCTTGAGCTTAACAAAAATCAAGAGCATCCTATTATTATTATTAAGTAAACTGTATAAACTCTCCAGCCGGAAAAAGGAGACTTCTCTAACCTGGTATGGCGATGATGTGCAAGGAAAGGTTCAGAGTATTGATTTCTAGCTCGAGGTTGCCGGTCATTAGTGCCAGAATTGAGCTTTGAGGAGTGGACTCAACCACAACTCAAGGTATACCACACCACACCACGGCGGCGCACACATCCGGACACCATTGACATGCATCAGAATACAATTCACACATTTCATTTCTGCTATGCACCACAAAATAATGTTTCTGATCATCTACTTACTGTCAGGTCCTCCAAGCTGCATCCGCGAAGCGCTCATCCAGCTCAGGAGTCCATTTAAGCCGGGGTTTCGCATCCGTTGATAGGATGAGCCCTGAATCTCCTCCTCCTCCTCCTTGGCCTTTCAACGGGAATCTCTTCTCCGGGGACAAGCTTGGCCTTGTTGAGGACATGTGTTGCCTATGACCATGAAGCTGCTGCTGATGATGATACATCTGCCATCAAACATCTCATGTAAGAACGAATATACAGCACAGTTTGATGAAAGGGTTTCTCTTCGTCGCCTGTTGAGGCTCTGCCACCATGTACTGGCAATGTTCTGCTTGCAGGCCGCTGCACATTCCTGACTGACAAGATCCTCCGCAGCTTTACTATTTCTAGTAACCAAAGACTTGGGTTATGGACTTATGGTCCTATCCTGTGGGAGTGAGACAACCTTGGCTTCTGAAACTGCACTCAAAGCCTCTCATGCGAGATGGATCCAAGCACGGAGCCTCGGCTTGTAAGTCAGAGATCGAGGGAGATAGATAGATAGATAGATAGGGAGAATCTCGAATCACTGGAGCAACACTCAAAGCCTGACCACCCTATATCTCCCCAGCAACTGAAAAGAGACTAGCTAGGGAGAGCACCTCATTCTCATGGCAATGCAACTTTTGGTTGCCTGAGAAGAGCTTGCAGTGTTAGACTGATCTCCACGGTCACCCCAACGGGTGACCGACTCAGTCTCGCGCCCTGATCGGGGGCGTCCAACGTCACCGTCGTTGGTGGGCCCCTGTCGCGCAGCGCATATAAAAGTGTGGGGTCCGGAGGCACGAATCCCAAGGTTCGACGCCGACTCACCCACCGCACAACACAGAACCCTAGAGCCTCCGATTGGGCTAGCGCTGTAGCGGCGGGAAGTGCCACCTCGCTGCCGCCACCACTCCGTCGACCCCATGTCGACTTCTTCCTCGGCAACGAAGACCGATGGTAAGACACCAAAACCAACCCCCTCTCTCTTTGTTTTTCTTCTATGAAGTTGTGTTCATTAGAGAGTTAGTCTACAACTCGCTAGATCTAGCACCTAGGAAAACAAAAGGACTAACATTGGTATCAGAGCAACCTAGAGTTGTTGATCTAGCCGAGGTAGTACAAGAAATTGAAAATAAAAGAAAGGGGCTAGGGTTTACACAAAGCGCCGCCGCAAGGCCGCGCCGTTCCCCTCGATTCCGATGCGCATCGGCAAGCCGAGGCATCAGGAAGAAGAACACAAACCCTAGCCCGCATCCCCTAACCCCAAAGCACAACCGAATCCATTCGGGAAGAACCAAAAGAAAAGGGGAAAGGGTAGAAGAAAACCAAAATCCCACAGAGAAAGCCCCGTTTCCTTTTTCCCCCTCCCCGAATCAGAAAAGAACGCCCGCAGGCCGCCGCCGTGCGCCGGCAAAGGGCGCCGCCGCCGGATCCGCTTGACGGCGGTGCACCCACCCTCAGGTGGATGCACGCACCGGCAAGAGGGCCAAGGGGGAGCCGCCAAGCTGCTGCTCCTCTCGGCGCTCACCTCGTCTGGTGGAGCTGGGCGAGCTAGACAAAAAAGGGAGATGGGGAGGTGGGAGCCCGCGTCAGAGGGGGAGGGGCTCGTCACCGGCAAATCGCCGGGCGGCGCGGCCGCCTCTCCACCTCGCCACGCGCGGGGCACTGCGCCGCCGTAGCGGGCCAGAGAAGACAGACGCGGGGAGGGAGTGGAGTGAGGGTTAGGGTTTAGGCCGGTTGGGGCGGCTCTTTTTATACGGCCGAAAACGACGCTCGGCCGTCGGATCTGGATGGACGGCGGCGATTCAGCCGCGCGCGGAGGAGCGGCCCAGGGTGGGCCGCCGCCAGGCCGCAGGCCGATTCTCGGGCCGGGCAGAGGGCGTTAAGGACTGCACAGCGGGCGGTGGGCTTTTATCTACCGCCTAGTGCCCAGTTTTTTATTTACAGATGCTTTTTGGGCATTTTATTTGTCTGCTTTTAATGTATTTTGCACAGTTTTTTCTATAGCAAAATTTTCCAACGAAATTTTGTGTAGAAAAATAATAAAATAACGGTAAAGTTTCTGTAAATTATAAAGTTGATGTTTTTTATTCAAGTTTTCCGCTGCAAATTGTTAAATGTATTTGCTTAATTGCAATAAAGTGAGGATTTTATTTGATGACCAACGTTGTTAGTAAGATTTTCACTATGCACAGTAAGTTTTATCACTATTAGTTCTATTTCTGCCCAACGGTGATGTAGAATTAATATTGAGAAGTTTTATGTTTTAATTTGACCAACGTTGAATTAACTCATTTTGGTGATATTGTGTTTTCAGGCAATCCTATGAGTTTCATCTCGGCCATTGAGCCCCTCAATGGAGGGAACTACGGCTCATGGCGAGAGAAGGTTGAGATGGGGCTTGCTTTGCTTGACCTCGACTTGGCACTAATTGAGACCTGTCCCAAAGAACCCGAAGACCCCGTGAGGGGCGAAAAAGAAAGTGAAGATGACTTCAACAAAAGGGTCCATGACCATGGACCAATAAGAATGAAGTACGACCTTGATCGTGCAAAGTGGGACTTGTCCAACAGAAAGTGCTTGATGTTCATTAAGAGCTCCATTATGGAAGCAATAAGGGGAGCAATCCCAGAGTGTAGCACTGCTAGTGAGTACCTGAAGAAGGTAGAGAGTCAGTTTACTGGGTCTTCAAAGGCCTATGCGAGCTCTCTCATTAAGAAACTTATTACTACAAGATACACTGGTGGTGGAGTAAGGGACCACATATTGCGAATGAGCAACATGTCTTCCAAGCTTAAGCCCATGGGCATGGAGCTCCCAGTCGAGTTTATCATTCACCTGATCTTTGCCTCACTACCAAACCAATTTGAGACTTTTGCTGTGAACTATAACGCACAGCCAGAAAAGTGGGGCATTGAGAAGATGATGGCCATGTGCGTACAAGAAGAAGAGAGGCTCAAGGGGCAATCTGGTGATTCTGTGAACTACCTGAGCCCAACCAAGAAGAGAAGCTTTCAGGGTTCCAGGCCACAAGGGAGGCCACAAGGGAAACCTCAGGGGCCTCCCCCTCCTTCTAAGCCTCATGGAAAGGATGATGATCACCGACAGCAGGAGGTGGACAAGGACACCTGCAGGTGGTGCAAGGAAAAGGGCCACTACATGAGTGACTGTGTGAGCTTCCTAAAGCATCTGTGCAAGAAAGGTGAGGATTTAATTACTTTTGTTGATGAATCACTATTTTTAAGTTATGCAAAATCTACTTGGTGGATTGACTCAGGTGCAACTATCCACGTTGCAAATTCATTACATGGATTCCGTATGAGAAGGACCCTGCAAAGAGGAGAAAGAAGAATTAAGGTGGAAAATGGCGTCCAAGCTGAAGTCGAAGCTATTGGAGATCTCCCATTAGAATTATCAAATGGCTTTGTACTTTTACTAGTAGATGTACTTTATGTACCCTCTTTGCATCGAAACTTAATAAGTGTATCGCGCTTAGATGATGATGGTTTTGCTTGCCATTTTGGTGATGGACAATGTAAAATCAAGCGTAATAATGAGATTGTTGGTCTTGCCTTCAGACAAGACAAGCTTTATTTGTTATCACTTTGT
Source organism: Avena eriantha (assembly GCA_910589775.1). Classification (NCBI taxonomy): domain Eukaryota; kingdom Viridiplantae; phylum Streptophyta; class Magnoliopsida; order Poales; family Poaceae; genus Avena; species Avena eriantha. The sequence goes on along the minus strand of OU342743.1, from coordinate 3,183,749 downwards.
GAGAATGTGTATGCATTAAGCGCTGAGAATGAGAGTGCCTCCTCATCCCTGAATGGAAAGAATAAAAGGAAAAGAATTGATGATGTCTCTTCAAAATTATGGCACTGTCGTTTAGGCCATATTTCGAGAGGGAGAATAGAACGCTTAGTAAAATAATCAATTCTACCGCCTTTAGAATTTTCAAATTTAGAGCAATGCATCGATTGCATTAAAGGAAAGTTCGTAAAGAACATTAAAAAGGGCGCCAAAAGAAGCACAAGAGTCTTAGAAATAATTCATACGGATATATGCGGTCCGTTTCCTGTGACATCTGTGGATGGATATGATTCTTTCATAACATTCACGGATGATTATTTGCGTTATGGTTACATTTATCCAATTATAGAGCGTTCTGAAGCATTGGATAAATTTAAGATATTTAAGGCTGAAGTTGAAAATCAGCATAGTTTAAAAATTAAAGTAGTAAGGTCCGATCGTGGAGGCGAATACTACGATCGGCACACCCCATATGGCTAGGTTCCTGGACCTTTTTCAAGGTTCCTACAGGAACATGGTATAGTTGCCCAGTATTCAACGTCGGGCGAGCCTCGGCAGAATGGAGTAGCTGAAAGACGTAACCGTACCTTGATGGATATGGTAAGAAGCATATTAAGTTACTCCACCTTACCAGTTGTTTTGTGGATGGAGGCGTTAAAAACCGCCATTCACATACTTAATCAAGCTCCCAGTAAGTCGGTGTCTAAAACACCATATGAGTTATGGACTAGTCGTGAACCTTCACTCAATTATTTGCGAGTGTGGGGCTGTCCAGCTGAGGCCAAGCTCTTCAACCCAAACCTTGGAAAGTTAGATCCTAAAACAGTAAGTTGCCATTTCATTGGCTATCCAGACAAGTCAAAAGGTTATCGTTTCTATTGTCCAGACAAATTTACTAAGTTTGTGGAAACGAGACACGCTGTGTTTCTGGAGGATCAGATAATCAGGGGGAGCACGGTATCGCGAGAAATCAACCTTGAGGAGAAGCGGGTGCATGCACCCACTCCGATGATTCAGGAACCGTTTTTCTCGATACCTGCTGCTGCACCGACACAGGACAATGTCGATGTGACACCTGTTGTTAGTTCTCCTGTGACAACAATGAATGAAAATGAAGACCCTGTTGTCACACAAGAGGGGGAGCTGGAACAACCCCAAACAGAGAATGTGCCAGAAGGTGACACCCTCAGAAGGTCTTAAAGAACTAGAAAGCCAGCTATTCCTAACGATTTTGAAGTCTATGTTAGTGAAGAAGTTCAAATGGAGGGTGATCCCACCACATTTGAAGAAGCCATCAAAGGTGCTCACTCATTGAAGTGGCTTGAAGCCATGGAAGATGAAATGAGATCCATGAGTAGTAACAAAGTCTAGGATTTAGAAGAAATTCCTAAAGGAGCCAAAACAGTAGGCTGTAAATGGGTCTACAAAACAAAATTTGACTCTAGAGGGAATGTTGAAAGATATAAAGCACGACTTGTTGCTAAAGGCTTCACCCAAAGAGAGGGAATAGATTATAATGAGACATTTTCTCCAGTCTCAAGTAAGGATTCTTTTAGAATCGTAATGGCTTTAGTGGCACACTATGATTTAGAATTGCATCAGATGGATGTAAAAACGGCTTTCCTAAATGGAGACCTAGAAGAAAAGGTTTACATGGCACAACCCAAGGGTTTCGTTGTGGAAGGAAAAGAACGTATGGGATGTCGTCTGAAGAAATCCATTTGTCGTGGTGGTGTCACGGCAGATGCCATGTATAGGCTAATGGTGGGGACTAATACTCGCTAGGGGAATCCAGGGAGGGATAGTGAAGTGATTCTCCACACAAGAACTCGTATTGATTTACTTCCAAGGTTACAAGCGCTCCTAGAGCTGTATTGGCGAGAGGAGGAAGAAGGAACTCTCTTACTCTCACCCACAGATCTCACCTGAAACCCTAGACCTCAACAGAATCGTACAGAGACCAAAACAGCCAACCCCTTCTACAGAATCCCTAGCCCCTCTTTTATAGGGGAGGCTCGGTTTCTGCCTAGGGCATACGTGGAGGCATATTCCTAAGAATATGCCTCCTCCCAAAGTGGTAAGCCGACCGGGGTGCTTTTTCCCCCGCGTCACACATGATTTAGCTACGTGAGCCACTGCGGCGCCCTCGTCAGCTGACACGGGCGTCGTCACGCTTGTCGGCCATGCCCCGGTGGTCCTGTCCTTGCTCGCTTCGCTCAGGCAGTGCGTACCGGGGCTCCTTTTGACCAGCGAGATTTCTTCCTTCTCCTAGAAGCTTGCTGTGACCCGGATGATGGTTCATCCGGCCACACCCATTCCTGCATACAAGTAAAACATACACTTCCGACCTACCGCTTAAGTCGGATGAGGCCTAGTTAGGCGAACGCCCCCAGGTCCGGATTACCCCGTGATTCGGCCTGCCTTGAGGTGACCCGGCCAGCATCTGCTTTGGCCTTGCTGAACCTCGGCTAACACGGCCTTTATACCCCGGCGTGACCCTACCCGGGGGTATCCCCCCAACATTAGTCCCCGAAGCTGGTGCGGTCTTTGCTGCCTTGGCCGCTAAGGCCATACCAGGTTCAATTTTGTGCCCCGGTCGTTGCTGCCGAGTTACATCTGTACCTCGGACAGCTTGGATTTACGTTCCCTTCGCACATTGCAAGTTTTCACTTGCCGGCCGGGTTACCGTAGCTCCATCCGGGTCTTACTTCCTTCTCTCGTACGCTAGCCCATGTGAAGGGTAATCATTATGTCGTCTTATTTTAAGGGATGGTATAGTAACCGCCGCAGTAATTGTCAGTTACCACTGTGCGCAGGTCACGTCACGCCTGCCTCCTCGTTTACCGCATCTGTGCGTCATGTCACAGGACTCTCTCCGCCTTGTGGCCTTCCGTGTGGCTCCTTACTGATTGGTCCGAACGGGTAATACACGGCCACAGCATGTGGCCGGTCCACAGGGTGTGATCCCACTCACCCCTGATGGGAGTGGTTAAATAGCGGAGGGGTGCCTCCCTTAGGATTTTTCCCCCGCCGCACCCCTCTGCTCGCTGCTATTCCTCTTCATCTTCCTCGCGACCGCGCCGCCGCCAGCACTGCCAAAAAGCAGCGTCGTCGCCACACTTCTCCGTTGCGCCTCTGCGTCACCGTCACTGCGACGCAAATCTCCCGCTACGGGTCCTCGTCAATCCAAGCCACTGTCCCCCGCCGCCTCTAGCGCCAGCGAGGGCTTCGAGGAGCAGATGGCGGAAGAAGAACTCGCCATTGCTGAGCAAGAGATGGAGGAGGACGCCGCTGCTGCGGACCGCGGCGCATGGGCCGGCTCCTGGGTCTGCCAGGACGATCTGGACTGGCTCTACCGGACCAGACGCATCCCCGCTGGCGTCGCCGCTCGCCTCGCCTCCGCCGAGCTAGCTCCTTCACCCAATCCCGAGGAGTTCGTTGTGTTCCTGTCTCACTTTCAACGGGGCTTCGGACTCCCGGTGAGCGATTTCTTCCATGATTGGCTCAGTACCTACCATCTCCAGCCGCACCATCTTCCAGCCAATGCCATTACTTCTCTCTCTGCCTTTGCTTCTACGATCGAAGGCTACGCCGGATTATGGCCCACGAAGGAGCTCTGGATCCGGTTTTTCGCCCTTCGTCGCAATGTTATTCCCGACATTCACACTGATCCGGAGGACAAGCGGCTCACTCAGTTCGGAGTGGCCTCCATCTCACCCTAGAGGTTCTCTGTTTTCCCCCGGGTCACAGGGCTAGAATCCTGCAAAGGGTGGGCCCGGACGTTCTTTTACGTCCGGAACACGGGCACTGAAGATTTGATCCGGTTGCTCCCCTATACACCGGGTCCGCCGAACCCGGATCTGTGGGACGCCGTTCCGAGGAAACCGACGGCCCTGGCCAACCAAGTGAACAAAAGGTTCGCGGAGCTAAAGGAGCTCGGGTTGCGCAATGAGGATGCAATGATCACTTTCGTGCGCAACCGAATCTCCCCTCTCCAGAAGCGCACCCACAAGGTGTGCCATATGAGCTACGGCCGCGATCCCAACCGGACTTCATCTTTCGAACTGAACAACACGGAGATCTTTCACCGGATTAAGGCTCTCTTCACCACTCACAAGGACTTCTCCTCTGACTGGACTTGGGGGATTGAGCATTTCTGCCGTGACCGGCTTCCTCCTGTGGTAAGTTTCATGCTGCAAACTTACCCTGGACTAATCACGTGTCTATTTTTGTTGCATTTTTGACTCGTTTGTTTACTCTTTTCCCCAGCTATTCCTTCAGCAGACGCTCGAGGACGGCACCGATCCGACCCTTAAGTGGGCACCGGACCAGGCGACTTCGGACGAGGAGGAGCCGGACCAAGAGATGTTTCTCCCCATGACCGACGCCACAAAACGACCCACGGGTAACTTCTCTTCTGCTAGAGATTGGCCCGATGATGAAGATTACTCGGATATCGAGATAATTGAACCCTTTGAGGCTGTCCCCCTTTCTTTTGCTTTTCCGCCATCAGCTCACCCCGGTGGTCATATCCACGAGGATCCTCCCCTCGCTACGGACGAGCCAGTTCCGGTGGCGTCGAAGAAAAAGTGTGGGGCTTCCTCAAGCTCTTCCTCCGGACCTTCCCAGCCCGTTAAAAGGCGAAAGAAGGCCCCAGCACTAAGGGCTCGGAAACCCAGAGCAGCCGAAACCTTGGATGCGTATGTCCTTCTTTCTTCTGTAACTCGTTCTTCCTTACTTCGTCGTAATTTTTCTTCTGACGTTACTTGATTTCACAGGGCTCCGGTGGAGGTCCCTCAAAGTGGATCCAGTATCTCATCACCTCTCCGGCCTAGCCCTTCACCCCGTCGTGACGACGAGTCACGTCCGCTGAGCCCTATTCCAGAGAGCTCTGCGGCCGCTCCGGGTCATCCTGGGGCTGGGGAAACCGGCCCAGCCGGAGCAACGGCACCCACTACCTCGGCAACGCCACAACCAGCAGCCACTAAGGCTACCTTGACTCCAGCATCTGTTCCAGTACCAGCAGCCAAACCAGCACCATCTCCAACTCCGGCATCAGCACCCACTCCGGTTGCGAAAACATCAGCGTCGGCACCAAGTCCAGCAACGAGAGTACTAGCGCCCAATTCCTCTGCATCTTCCGAGTCCTCTCAACCTTGGCAGAGAAAAACCGCTGCTACGGCTTCTTCTTCCCAGCAAGCCAAGGGCAAGAAGATTCAAGACGCTGCCAAGCCCAGTGCTGCCGAGCCTGGGCAACGCACCCTTGAGTCAATGCTCCCCAAGAAGACATCGGCGGCAAAGGACGCGCCTACCGAGCTAACCGAAGCCCAGCAGTTGGTTCTGCACACCAGCCCTGCCCTGGCCTTGGTGGAGAGGAAGGAAGCACATGCTAAGGGTTTGGTGACGCCTCATATGCCCACGGGGGAACGGTACCCTCCGAGCCTCATGGAGTTTGTCATGAACTGGAACAAGGCCAAGGTAGTCCATGAATCTGATCAGGTGAATACCGCCGCCAAGGCCATTAACCTCGCTGGACGAATGATGGAGGTACGTCGTCTCTCCTTTGCAAATTGTAGATAATAACCATTAGTCCCCGAGCCTCCGGGGGAGTAACTTGTTACTCGGCCGGATAATCTTTTATAGAACTAACGTAGCTCCATGATAACTTCGCATATGCACACACCTAGAGCCGGGTTAAGTTCCACTTGGCCCGGATCTTAGTACACTTCGAACATGCACACACCTAGAGCCGGGTTAAGTTCCACTTGGCCCCGATTTTAGTACACTTCGAACATGCACACACCTAGAGCCGGGTTAAGTTCCACTTGGCCCGGATCTTAGTACACTTCGAACATGCACACACCTAGAGCCGGGTTAAGTTCCACTTGGCTCGGACTTTAGTACACTTCGAACATGCACACACCTAGAGCCGGGTTAAGTTCCACTTGGCCCGGATTTTAGTACACTTCGAACATGCACACACCTAGAGTCGGGTTAAGTTCCACTTGGCCCGGACTTTAGTACACTTCGAACATGCACACACCTAGAGCCGGGTTAGATTCCACTTGGCCCAGATTTTAGTACACTTCGAATATGCACTAGGCTGACTTAAGTTTCTGTATCTCTTTTAGGTGACCACCAATCGCCGAAGTGCTGAATTCCAGCGCTTGTTGGATACGCACAAAAATCTTCGCACGAAACAGGCTGCACTCATCGCGGAGTACGAGAAAAGGGGTAAATTTCTTTCTTTAACGCTCCTTCATTTCCCTTCCACTTGATTTTCCGAACTGATCTAATTGTTCGGTTTCTACAGCTGGGGTGGAAGTTGAAAACAAAATAATGCGGAAGAACTTGGAGCAGATCAAGGGTACGTCATTCTTGTCTGTTTTTACTGTGCTTTTCATCAGCTGTCCCCCTTGGCTCGGCAAACATTCATACCTCAGCTCTGCTGGGCCAACACACGATTTCAGCATTGCTTGAAGAAAGTGTGCATGTGCCTGACATGATGCTGCATTTTCTCGAACAAGCAGGACAGCACCAAGCCGAGCTGAAGAAGAAAGATGATGAGCTCGCCCTCCTCCGGACCAAAGATGATGAGATAGCCAAGCTCAAAGCTGAAATGGCTAAGATGAAGGCGCAGCACCAAACTCCGAATTGAAAAAGGCTGGCCAGGACTACACCGAAGAACGCGAGCGCCTCAAACTCCAAAATGATAAGGACCGCGAGCTTCTTCAGGAAGCCGAGGTCAAACTTGGGTCGGCAAATGCTGAGCTTGAGCAACTTCGGAAGAGGCGTGAAGCTTGCACCAAGGAATTGACCTGGATTCACAGTCACATCTCACGTAACCTCTTTTCCTTTATCCGCCTTATTTCTCCGGGTTACTTCATATGCTTTGTTTTCTCAACTTTGTCCTTTGCCTTGTTTCCCAGGCCACTTTCCGAAGGGTACTACTATTGCCAGCGCTGCTGTCGCCAATTTCCGCCGAGAAAGGGGTACTCCGATCGCTCGTGAGGGTGAGAGCATTCCCTTTGATATGGAGGACCTGTTGGTCAGCCTGTCATCTCGCGTGGAAATTATTAAGAACTACGGCAGGGACCTCCTCGACGTTTCAGTCCGGGTCTTCAACGCCTTCTGGCCCGCCGATGATGCTCCAGAGAGAGTCACACAGCTCGCTGAAAGACTTTCAGAAATTGAGACCCAGCTCGACCTCTGGCGAGAATCCGCTGGACGCGCTGCTGCCGATACCGTGCTTCACCACATTTTGACGTGGTATGAAAAGATAGATCTCAGCCTCCTCACACGCCTGCGCACCGGGTCCAAATGGACAGATGACCCGGAGTGGGTAGCTCGGCGCCAGGCTTGCGCCCACAGCCTCATCGAATATGCTCCCATTCATGAATGGACTGAGGGTCCGAGCTTCCTGGAAGCCGCAGGTGAAGAGGAAGTTGAGAACATTGAAGATGACTCGGGTGAATACGAGGAGGACACTGCCTCGGATATCGTAGAGGGTGACAATGATGCCGAACTTCCTCCTGCTGCTCCCTAAGTAAAAACACTTGAAAGTTCATGAGATCCCCGGTATGCCGGGTGGAATTGTATTCCAAATACATGCGATATTTTGCCACTGAGTACTTATGCCGGATTAACTTGGGCGTAGTCCCAGAGTTTCTTTTTCTTGTTCGTTCAATCTTTTGGCTCGGATCGTGTCTACCTTGATTCGGTTTTACAACTTCCGAATCCGAGCTTAAAAAATTGTCTTAACAATACTAAGGAACTTTTAGACTTAGCTCAAAAAATAAGACTATATAACAATTGGAACATGAATACGGGGTTAGTTCGAAACATAAACATCAGCTCGAATAAATTCTTTTCCTTAGTCGTTTTTCATGTGCTACGCAATTCCAAACTTGTTCTCTTGCTTGCCATGAAGCCAATTCTTGTTGGACAGCAGCAAGTCGAAGAGTTGGGTTTTTGGTGCTCACACACTACTAATCCGAGCTAAGTAGAATAACTTACTCCAGCCGACGCACAATAACAAAAGACAACAAATATTATTAAGGCAGTCCCCGAGTTACTGCTCGAGGTGCCAACATTTCATTGATAAGCTCATTGCCGACATACATACCGACATATGAGATAACCCGGATACATTCACTTCTTAGCTAGGTGTAGAAAGGCCGAAGTAGAGCTATGTTCCATGGCCGCTTTGATTCCTCACCGGACCTGTCCGCCTTGTTCTTTTCCTGTGGCTTTGCATCTATAAGATAGTAAGAATCATTGTGCAATGCTTTGCTCACGATGAACGGCCCTTCCCATGGGGGGATAATTTATGCATTCCAGTAGTACGTTGTACCAACCGGAGCACCAGATCGCCTTCCCGAAAGACCCGGGGGCACACTTTCCGGCTATGATAGCGTCGGAGATTTTGCTGATATATGGCTGATCTGGACAGTGCCAGTTCTCTCGCTTCTTCCAGCAGATCAACATCATTTTGCCGGGCTTCTTGCACTTCGGCTTCTGTGTATTGGGTGACCCTAGGCGAATCATGCTCTATGTCGGCTGGTAATATAGCTTCTGCCCCATATACCAGAAAGAACGACGTATAGCCTGTTGATCGATTCGGAGTTGTTCTTAAACTCCACAGTACCGCTGGTAGTTCTTCTATCCAGCACCCCACTGATCTTTGCAGCGGCTCAATGAGCCGGGGTTTTATCCCGGATAATACTAATCCGTTGGATCTCTCCACTTGCCCGTTCGATGCGGGGTGGGCTACCGAAGCTACGTCAAGCCGGATCCTCTTATCCCGGCAGAAACGAGCAAATGCTCCTTCCGCAAAATTTGTGACATTATCAGTTATGATACTGTGTGGATAACCGTATCTCAAGATGATATCTTTGAGAAACGTTACGGCTGTAGCTCCATCACATTTTCTTATAGGCTTCACCTCAATCCACTTCGTAAACTTGTCCACCATTACCAGAATGTGAGTCATGTTTCCTCTTGCTGGTTTGAACGGGCCCACCATATCCAAGCACCATACGGCAAATGGCCAAGTGATTGGGATGGTCTTGAGTTCCGACATTGGCATAAGTGTCTTGGTAGCATACCTCTGACAACCATTACATTTTCTCACCAGATCTTCTGCTTGCTCTAAGGCATTTGGCCAGTAGAATCCGTGTCGAAAAGCTTTTGCTACCAAAGCTCGGGATGAGGCGTGATGCCCGCATTCCCCCTGATGTATATCTCGGATGATTTCAAGCCCTTCTTCCGGGTCAACACACCGCTGGAGGACATTGGTCACACTTCTTTTGTATAACTCGGAATTGATGATCGTGTAGGCCTTTGCCCTCCTCTGTGTTTGCCTGGACAACACCTCTTTAGTGGGTAACGTTCCATCCTTCAGGAATTGAAATATAGGCAGTGCCCAAGCCGGTATTGGCCGCACGGGGAACACGTCCTCGTCTATCTCCATCTGATCCACCGGCATAACTTCAACCGGACCATGCTGAACAGTCCCTGGGTCTTGCGAAGCAGCCCCCGGGTTTTGCGAAGCAGTCCCCGGGTCTTGCGCTCCACTTCCCGTGTCAATGTCCATGGGCACAACTCCAGATTCTGTGTCCTCCGGGACATAGATTGACTCGGATTCTAGGGATGGCCTGATGGATGGTTTCTTGAGGTGCTCTAATGCTACACCCGGTGGAATTGCTTGTCTGGTTGACCCAAGCTTTGACAGCATGTCGGCAGCCTCATTTTCCACCCGGGGTACGTGATGAAATTCGCATCCCTTAAAGTAACCAGAAATCTTCTGCACATGAAATCTGTATAGTGCCATGTTTGGATCAAGGGCGTCTCACACTCCAGACACTTGCTGCACCACCAAATCCGAGTCGCCAAAGCATATGATCCGACGTATACCAATTTCTTTTGCTACCTTGAGTCCATGCACAAGTGCTTCATACTCAGCGACATTGTTTGATGCGGTGAAGTGGATCTGCAGCACATATTTCAACTGGTCCTTCTTCGGCGATGTGGGTACAACTCTGGCACCTAGCCCGGTTTTGGTCTTTGATCCGTCAAAGTGCATCCGCCAATAGTTCGGATCAGGAAGCGGTGGTTCGTACTGTACCTCGGCCTAGTCCACGAAAAAGTCCGCCACAGCCTGAGACTTGATAGCTTCTCTCCGGTCATATTGCGGAGCATAAGGAGCTAGCTCAATTGCCCATTTTGCAATTCTGCCGCTTGCATCCTTGTTACTCATTATCTCGGATATAGGGGCCTCACATATGACCCGGATGGGATGCTCCTCAAAGTAGTGCTTCAGTTTCTTGGCGGCCATGTACACGCCATACGCCACTTTCTGATAATGTGGGTAGTTCTGCTTTGAGGTTGACAACACTTTGCTCAAGTAATACACCGGCCTTTGCACCAACTTACCTTCCTCCTCGCGCTCCACCACTATCACTGCACTTACAACTCGGTTGGTTGCGGCTATATAGAGCAACATTGGCTCCTTTGATAGTGGTGAGGCTAGCACTGGTGACGTGGCTAACATTTTCTTTAGGTGAGCAAAGGCTTCATCGGCCTGCGGTGTCCAAATGAACTTATCCGACTTTTTCATGAGTTGGTAAAGAGGAAAAGCCTTTTCTCCCAACCGACATACAAACCGACTTAACGAGGCCAGGCAACCTGTGAACTTCTGGACATCGTTAAGACACTTCGGCAGTTCCATTCGTTCGATGGCCCGGATTTTGGTTGGATTAACCTCGATACCTCGGCTGGAGACAAGAAAACCGAGCAATTTTCCAGCCAGGACACCGAAGGTGCATTTTTCTGGGTTAAGTTTCATCCGGAACCTCCTTAGGTTTGCAAACGTTTGCCTGATAACGTCAAGGAGCATTTTTCTTTCCTTGGTCTTGATAACCACATCATCCACGTACACCTGCACATTTTGACCTATTTGGTCGTGCAAACATTTTTGTATACACCTCTGATACGTTTCCCCTGCATTACGTAATCCAAACGGCATGGTGCGATAGCAATAAGCCCCATACGGGGTAATAAACGTAGTCTTTATTTGATCATCCGGGTTCAGAGGTATCTGGTGGAAACCAGAATAAGCATCAATGAATGACAACAGTTCGCATCCGGCAGTTGAGTCTATGACCTAATCTATTCTTGGCAGCGGAAATGGGTATTTCGGACACGCCTTATTCAGGTTCGTGTAATCGATACACATACGCCAAACCACTGCCACATTCGGGTCATCCTTCTTCTTTTCCACCAGCACCGGATTAGACAGCCAATCCGGGTAAAGGACCTCCATGATAAATCCTACAGCTAGCAACCGAACTATCTCATCCCCAATGACCTTCCTCCTATCTTCGGCGAAGCGGTGGAGAGGTTGCTTCACCGGCTTGGCTCCAGGTCTCACATTCAAAGAGTGCTCGGCCAACTCCCTCGGAACACCTTGCAAGTCCTGTGTGGACCAAGAAAAAATGTCCCGATTCTCACGGAGGAAGCTGACGAGCTCGCTTTCCTATTTATCGTTTAGCCCGGCACCAATTGTTACGGTGCGCTCTGGGAACATGTCATCAACGGGAACCTTCTTGGTATCTTTCGTGGCCTAGAAGGAGACAGTTCCATGCGGGTTACTCAGCGCCGGCATATACTGCTGCGCGGACTGAGCCAATGCCGCCACCTCTTGAATTTTTCTTTTTTCCTACGCGATCAAGTGACTCGGCTAAGTTTGATCCGGCCGACGCACACTCCATCGAACGTCGGAAGTCCCCAGCAATGGTAATTACTCCGTTTGGTCCGGGCAATTTCATCTTCAAGTAGCTGATATGACAACTTGCCATGAATTTGTTCAGGGCTGGCCTTCCGAGCAGCGCATGATACGCGCTTTCTAAGTTCACCACTTCGAACTCTAGATTTTCAGTTCGGCAATTGTCCCTCGTGTCGAACAAGACGTCGACCCGGACCTTGCCTATGGGCTCGCAAGAAATGCCGGGCACAATGCCATGGAAAATTGTCCTCGTGGCCTGGAGCATGTTCTCCGAGATACCCAACTTGCGCATTGCGTCCGCATACATGATATTTATGCTACTGCCGTTGTTGATCAGTACCTTTGAGAACCTTACGTTAATGCTAGGCCCAATGAACGTAGGATCCAGCACCAACGCATACGAACCAGGGCTCGGCATGAGCTTGGGATGATCCCTAATGCTCCAGGTGATTTCCTGATCGGACCAAGGCATGTACCTCGTCACCGCCGGCATTACCGCATTCACCTCCATATGCCTACGCTGCAAGCTTTTTCTATCAGTTTCCTCTGTGGTAAATACATAGTAGCTCTGGTGATGCTCCATGTACTCGTTTCTCCCCTCATTTCCGGGGTGCCTCTGATCCGGCTGATGCTGATTTTCTACCTAATGCACTGCATCCCTTCTTTCATTGTTATCATACCTCGGCGGAGGGGGAGGCAACATTAGCTGTTGCGTGTTCGCTCCGGAGAGCAATTGCTGCCGGGGTAAGTCCTACCGAGGCTGATCATTCCGGGGTGCCTGAGCATTCCCCAAACCACCTTGCTCGATCTTGCGCATCCACTCGCATTGCCTCGTTGTATGACCCGCTGGGTTGTTCGGATTTGGCGTGTGAAACTTACACGGCTGGTCCAACATCGACTCGTAAGTATACCTCGGACGGTCTTTCCTTTCTTGCCACTGCTTCTTTTGCTCCGGTGTCCAAGTTTTCTTCCCATCGTTCCTTGGAGTCCATTGACCTTCAGTTTTCTGGCGCTGGCTACCTCCTGCTCCGGGTTGATCTTGACTCACAGCTACAACTTGGTGCGAACCGTATCGGTGGTCCGGTCGATCATCTCTCCTTTTTCCTCTGTAATCATTCCTCCGGGATGATCCGGATCCATCCCTCTGATAGTAATCATCGTTTGACTCGTTTGAGGCGAGCCTCGGTTGGGTCGGGTCACCCAACGCATACGAATCTGCAATCCGGATCATTTCTGACAGCGTAGCCGGCATTTTCCATTGCAACTTCATCCATAGTTCGCTTCCATATCTGCACCCCTGTGCAAACCATGCTATGGCCTTTGATTCTATCACGCCCTCACATGAGTTTCTCACGGTACACCACCGGGTCAAAAACTCCCGGTCTGTTTCATTGGGTCTTTGCTTGCACATAGCTAGGGTCTGTGGCCTATTTGGCCTTTGATACGTACTCGAAAAATTGATGATGAACATCTCCTCGAAATCTATCCAGCAGTTGATGCTTCCTGGTGGCAAATTGTTCAACCACACCCTTGTCGGGCCTTCCAACATTTGGGGTACATACCGTACAGCCCATCTCAGGTTGCCTGTGGCAATTTTTACAGCCGTAGCATAGTTTATCAACCAATCCTCTGGCTTGGTACTTCCGTCATAGGTCTTGGTGCCCCTGGGCAGCTGAAAGTTCGGTACTGGTGGCTCTTTTTTGATCCGGGGTCCAAAACATGCTGGACCCGGTGGGCCTTGACATTCAATCTGTTCCGACCTATATAGTCGATCCAGTTTCAACCTTGCATCGTCCAGTATCAAATCCCTACTTCCCAATCTCGACCCTATCACATGATAGTCCGGTCTCGGGTATCCCGCATTTTCCATCTCCGAATCACCGTCGTTATACCGGTTTTTCTCTTGCGGCGCACCTTTCTGTTGCACACCTCGGCCGGCACTGTGCTCTTGCCTCGACATGTTCCGCTGTTGCGATTGTCTTGCCCCTGCTGAGTTTTGCTGCCCGGCATTGCCGTTGACAACGTTCCTTTGACCGGCATTGCCTTGGTCACGGTTACCTCGGCCAACTTCACCTTGGCTCGCACTCCGTCGGTCATCATTTTTCTGCACTTCTTTTTCTTTCCCTGCCCGTGTCGGGTCATACGGGACGATCTGTTTGTTCCGTCTGGCCGAGGTTACCACCTCCTCTCTCCTTGGACCCCCATGAGGGGACGATGCGGCTCCAACGGATTTCTCCGGGTTACCCACCGCCGAATGGACGATCTTGGAGGCTCCAGCTCTCTCCGGGTTTGCCCTAAGTAGTTCCTCGTTTTGCCTATTCACAATCCGAACCAGCTCGTTAACCCGGTCTTGCTGCCTTTGCCGGGCTTCACCCGTCAGTCCCTCTAACTCGGATGCAGCTGCATCCGCCGCTCTGAGGTTCTTGGCCGGGGTACGATACCTCGGCAGCCCCACGGAAAAACAGTTTTCTGATTCCTCGATTCCAGCGTCACCTTCTCTGTTCATCTCGCTCATGAGATTTCTCCCTTTAACTTTTACATTATCAACCTTGTTCGCCTTAGCGTACTCACGCAGCGTCATGTTCAACGACTGCTGGGTCGCGGCTATTTTCTTTGCGCCCTCAAGTATTTTCTGCCTAGTTTCTTCCAGCTTGGCCTGTGCACGAGCCGGATCTACCACTGCTACTACGGGGTTTGCCAAGCTATCGATTGCCTCTCTCAGCATGTTTTCCGGCCTCTCTAGCGGAGGACCTCTACCTTTCCTTGGTGCCTTGGGCGTCACCTCCGGATCTGGCGCCGGATCTTTGCTCGCACCCGCACCTGGCACTGTCATCATTACCTCTGCATGGCCCGGGGAACGAGCGATACGCTCCCCGCGAGCCATAGTGAGGGGCGGTTCGCCTGCTTCGACGACGTGGCGCGGATGAACACAAGACACGTCCACCGCAACGTAGATCTTGTGCGCGCCGAGCTTGAGGAAGATGCCGTTGCGCGGGAGAGGGCGCGTGTCGAAGCAGCCTGCGTTGTCGCTGACGAAGTCCCGCGCTTCAAAGCGCTGAACGAGCCCGGAGACGATGCGCTCGCCGGTGGCGATGAAGTTTCCCGTCCGGATTTTGACCCCTGCTAGCGCCAACTGTCGTGGTGGTGTCACGGCAGATGCCATGTATAGGCTAATGGTGGGGACTAATACTCGCTAGGCGAATCCAGGGAGGGATAGTGAAGTGATTCTCCACACAAGAACTCGTATTGATTTACTTCCAAGGTTACAAGCGCTCCTAGAGCTGTATTGGCGAGAGGAGGAAGAAGGAACTCTCTTACTCTCACCCACAGATCTCACCTGAAACCCTAGACCTCAACAGAATCGTACAGAGACCAAAACAGCCAACCCCTTCTACAGAAGCCCTAGCCCCCCTTTTATAGGGGAGGCTCGGTTTCTGCCTAGGGCATACGTGGAGGCATATTCCTAAGAATATGCCTCCTCCCAAAGTGGTAAGCCGACCGGGGTGCTTTTTCCCCCGCGTCACACATGCTTTAGCTACGTGAGCCACTGCAGCGCCCTCGTCAGCTGACATGGGCGTCGTCACGCTTGTCGGCCACGCCCCGGTGGTCATGTCCTTGCTCGCTTCGCTCAGGCAGTGCGTACCGGGGCTCCTTTTGACCAGCGAGATTCCTTCCTTCTCCTAGAAGCTTGTTGTGACCCGGATGATGGTTCATCCGGCCACACCCGTTCCTGCATACAAGTAAAACATCCACTTCCGACCTACCGCTTAAGTCGGATGAGGCCTAGTTAGGTGAACGCCCCCAGGTCCGGATTATCCCGTGATTCGGCCTGCCTTGAGGTGACCCGGCCAGCATCTGCTTTGGCCTTGCCGAACCTCGGCTAACATGGCCTTTATACCCCGGCGTGACCCTACCCGGGGGTATCCCCCCAACACCATTTATGGATTAAAACAGGCCTCCAGGCAATGGTACTTAAAGTTCCATGAAACAATAAGAAAGTTTGGGTTCGATGAGAATGAAGAGGACAATTGCGTATATGCAAAGTTCAAGAATGGGAAATTCATTTTCCTTATCTTGTATGTGGATGACATTCTACTTGCTAGTAGTGATGTTAGTCTACTATTGGAAACAAAGAAGTTTTTGTCCTCGAACTTTGATATGAAAGATCTCGGTGAAGCTTCATTCGTTCTAGGAATTGAAATTCTCCGAGATAGAGAAAAAGGGGTCTTAGGGCTATCGCAGAAGGCATACTTAGAGAAGATTCTGAAGAAGTATAGTATGCATGCGAGTAATCCTACGCCTGCTCCTATAGTCAAGGGCGATAGATTTGGGAATTTTCAATGTCCCAGGAACCAATATGAGATCGATCAAATGAAAGCGGTTCCATATGCTTCTGCTGTCGGAAGCTTGATGTATGCTCAAGTATGTACACGCCCTGACTTAGCTTTTGTTACCGGGGTACTTGGCAGATTCCAAAGTAATCCAGGAATAGATCATTGGAAAATGGTAAAGAAGGCTTTGCGTTATGCAAAAGGCACAAAAGGCTTCATGTTAACATACAGAAGATCTGATTCCCTTGAGATAGAAGGGTATTCAGATGCAGACTATGCGGGAGATATAGATGAAAGAAAATCCACGTCAGGATACATATTTACTCTCGCAGGTGGAGCTATATCGTGGAAAAGCTCCAAGCAAACCATCACGGCATCGTCCACAATGGTAGCTGAGTATGTAGCATGTTATGAGGCCACGGGGTAGGCAAACTGGTTAAAGAAGTTTGTACCCAGGTTAAGAGTGGTGGACAGCATTCAAAGACCACTCAGAATGTACTGCGACAATGAGCCAGCAGTATTCTATGCTCACAACAATAAGTCAAGTGTTGCTGCCAAACACATTAACATTAAGTTTTATGTTGTGAAAGAAAGAATCCAGGATCATACCATAAGTTTGGAGCATATAAGTACAAAAGAAATGCTTGCGGATCCGCTCACAAAAGGCTTACCACCCAGTGTGTTCAGAGAACACTTAGCCGGCATGGGTTTAAGGGAAAGCCTATGATACCTGGATATTAAGGGCCTAAGAACAAGAGTCTGTTTCAAAATAGAGAGGTGTATAGTGGTTGTTGAATCTGTGGTGCGTAACTGACCATTATGATGAGACATGCTCTATATGCTGATCTGTGATGAAATGGGTGCAAAAGTGTAAGTTGAATGGAAGATGAGATCAAGGGGGAGAATGTTAGATTGATCTCCACGGTCACCCCAATGGGTGACCGACTCGGTCTCGCGCCCTGATCGGGGTCGCCCAACGTCACCGTCGTTGGTGGGCCCCCGTCGCGCAGCGCATATAAAAGGGTGGGGTCCGGAGGCACGAATCCCAAGGTTCGACGCCGACTCGCCCACCGCACAACACAGAACCCTAGAGCCTCCGATTGGGCTAGCGCTGTAGCGGCGGGAAGTGCCACCTCGCCGCCACCACCACTCCGTCGACCCCATGTCGACTTCTTCCTCGGCAACGAAGACCGATGGTAAGACACCAAAACCAACCCCTCTCTCTCTCTCTCTGTTTTTCTTCTATGAAGCTGTGTTCATTAGAGAGTTAGTCTACAACTCGCTAGATCTAGCACCTAGGAAAACAAAAAGACTAACATGCAGTCCTCTTCTCTTAGATTCCTTGAGTGATATGTTTACTTCTCCGGAACCCAATTCCGGCGTCTCCACCGCCTTTCTTGGCCTCTGTGAGTGCTGAAATGGAGGGACAATAGTTGATGTCAATCAATCAGCATAGGCTATGATTCCATGTCATTCATCTGTATTTTCTTTTATAAAAAAAAACTGCTGCACAGGTACAGTGCATCATATGTTGTTCAGGAGCAGGAGGCACACAGGTCATCAAGCAGTCGCTGAGAAGGGCCATCTTTTGACTGAAGCAGGCATCATCCAGAAGGAGAATTTGGCATGCAAAAGAAGGCTAAAGCGCCATTTTTGCAAGGATGGCTCGTTAATGCATGAAAGGTCGTGTCCCAAATGCTCAAGCATTCACTGTGCTGTGCTGATCAAAGGGTTCTCTGATGATGGAAAAGTGCGACCCGCTTGGCATGTGGAATTCAATGGAGGTTGCCTGAATGCCTGCATGCAGGACAGGCGAGACGAGGGAAGACGCGATGTGGTCTTGTTGCAGGCTGTGCATGGTGCATAATTATTATTATTATTATTTTTTGAACAGAAGGCATTTATTACTTTAAGCACATTTTACAGACAACAACGTGAACGGAGCCACGCTGATTACACAGATGTCCCTAGCTGGACATTGACCACCTGTTGAAGCACATAGACATCTGACTACCAGGTTTCTAGACTGAATTTTCAGTGCTAATCTTGCCTGATGATGGGCTTTCACATTACAACTTCTATGAAGGTGAAAGATATTGCTAGCTTGAAAAGAGCTGATTCGTTGAATGTCTGCAATTAGTGGCCTAATCGACCAGTGCCCTAGCGCCTTGGTAATGTCATCAGTCGTCACAGCCGATGCCAACACTAGACAGTCCGTGTAGAATTGAGGCCCACGTAGCTGTAGTATCTCTGCTAGCTTTGTGGCGAGAAGAAGACCGAAAGCCTCAGCCTGTAAAGGTGTAGAAGCGGGAGGGGACAGAGCCGAGACAAATAGTTGTTTGCAGTGTTGAATGCCGCCTGTCTGGATGAAAACGCCGATACCTGCAGGAGCCTCCTAGGAGTCGGGACCTGATTTCCAAGCTGCATCGCAAAAGACGACATCACCTGCAGTATTGGAATTGGATTGGACTGAAAGTTCAAGAGTTGAAGCCCGTCGCACAATAGAAGTAGCCAATGGAGGTTGATCTTCAGACTTAGTCGTGTCCTCAAATTTGAATCCCTGCATAATAGCATTGGACATAGCAAAGACCTGGAAAGGCCTTGTGCATTTTCTGTTAAATAGACAATCATTTCTTGCTTTCCATAAACACCATAAAAAGGTGTATAAGCTTGTAAGATTAATTTGGGGATGACCAGATGAAAGTAATGCTTGTATCATGTCAGCAACATTATGGTGCAAAGTAGCAACGATTCAGTTCTAAGATACCAAGGATGAGAGAACCAAGCTGCTTTGGAGAAAGGGCAAAGAAATAAAATGTGCATTTCATCTTCCATTGAACCGCACCTAGAGCACTCAGATTTGATATGCTTTGAAAGTTTACTAGCTCGTTTACCTGTAGGTAGTGCCCTACGAAGGAGTCTCCAAGAAAAGGTTTGAACACGAGGTGCCATAGTTCTGACCTGCCAAACTTGATTAAGAAGAGAGATAATTTGAGGGTTTACAACCTTGGGTTGTTGGTTGGTTGGCAGACCAAGGTTAGCAAAGCAATGCTTGTAGGCACTCTTGGAGTTATATTGGCATGTCGGTGTTAATTTCCAAACCAAAGTGTCTTGGCCATCTGAGTTTATAATAGGTGTTTGAATGATGGCATTAGCTATAGGAGGACTAAATAGAGAACGAACTAGTTGAACATTCCAAGCCTTGCGGTTTGGAAGCCAAAGATCTTTTACAACAGCAGGATAAATAAAAGGAGAGGGTTGAATAATAAGATTATCATAAATTGCTTCCTGTTCCGAGAACCAAGGAGTGCTCCATACTGAACTACCACCATAAAAAATCTGATAAAAAGCGGCAGAGATTAAGAGAGGTCGTACCTTTAGAATGGCAGTCCAAAAAGCAGATTTAGGCTTATTTGGCCTCGCTCTCTAGATTGTAGTGTCATGGTGATACTTTGCCTTAAGAATCAATGCAAGATGGCTCTGCGGTTCTTTTGCCAGTCTCTAGGCAGCTGCAAGAACAAGGCTCTGATTTACTGCTTGTAAATTTCTGACTCATAGGCCACCAATATTCTTTTCAATGCAAATGTCAGCCCATGCCCTAAGGCACAAGCTTTTAGTGGTCTGCTCCTCTTTGACACTTGTCCACCAGAAATTTCTTATGATAGCCGTGAGTTTTGCTAGAAACTTCTTGGAGAAAAGAATATTAGACATGTAATAGACAGGTATAGAAGAGAAGACAGATTTAATAAGGGTAAGCCTGGCAGCATGTGAAAGTCTGTTTGCTTTGCAGGCACTTAATTTGGACCTAAACTTGTCATAAACAAAGTTGTAAGCACTAGATCTGTCCTTAGATGGAAGAATGAGGGGGTGACCTAGATGAATAGTGTTGTTGTCCATGTCTGGAACGTGGAAAATCTGTTTGATGTCCTGCTTGACCTGCATTTTAATATTTTTACTGAAAAGAATGGCAGATTTGTTCCAGTTCGGAACCTGACCAAAAGCATGGCAAAACTGACTTAGAACTTGAGAAATAGTAGTCGCTTCCTGCACATTAGCTTTGCCGCAAATCAACAAATCATCAGCAAACATCAAGGAATGAATATGAGGGCAGTCCGGTCCCAGAAATATGCTTGATGAGCGGTTAGCCTGTAAAGCCTCCTGGAGCGCTAGAGATAGTTCATTCACTGCAAGAACAAAAAGATATGGGGACAGGGGACATCCCTGTCTAATGTCTCTAGAGCTTTTGAAAGAATCATAAGGTTGACCATTGATGATGACAGAAAAGGTTGGCGAAGAGATGCAAGCATGGATTAGATTTATGAAATGTTCATGGATCCCTTTAGGAACTAAGGCCGAAGTGATGAAATGCCATTCAATTCTATCAAATGCTTTAGCAAGGTCATTTTTAAGCATGAAATCATGACTATCCCAGGTGGATAAAGAGAAAGAGTGAGCTATTTCCTGGGCAACAATTATATTATTGCTTATGCGCCTACCTTCGATAAAAGCTTGTTGAGAGGGGTGAATGTAGTCTAGGAGATGCTCTTTCAAACGGTTCGCTAAGGATTTAGAGATGATTTTGTAAATAACATTACACAAGCTGATAGGTCTAAAATCAGAAGGAAGATGACAAACTAATTTTTTGGGAATAAGAGCAATGTGAGTATCGTTTAGGTGAGGAGGAAGAATAACTGTGTGATAGAACTTTTGGACCAAATCAGTGACATCATCGCCTATCCAATTCCAGGCTGAGATGTAGAAGGTCACATTAAATCCATCTGGTCCTGGAGATGCATTTTTCCTCATAGATTTGAGGATTTCCCAAATTTCCTGTTTGTCTGGAATGGAATTTGTGAAGCCTTCATGTTCATGTGGGTGTGTAGTGCTCAAGAAAGTCCAGCCATTGTTAGGACACGAGGAATGGAAAATATTCCGAAAGTAGTTGACAAATTCATTAGCTATGTCTTTAGGATCATGGAGATTGTTTCCGTGAGTATCAGAAATAGAAATAATGCGGTTTCGACGTCTACGCTTGAGCACAGCATTATGAAAGAAGGAAGTATTTCTATCACCTTGAGTGGCCCAATGTTTTTTTGCACGTTGTCTATAATATTCTGTTAATTTGGTCATGTTTTCCTCATATTGTAAAATTAAATCCGCCTCAAGAGAATGATTTTGTACCTGAATGGGTTGCATCTGAATTTCTTAATATGCTCCTGAATATTGTCCAGCTGCTGGGATAGTGGTTTTTTCTTCTTGCACCATTTCTTGAGGGAACCTGCAAGGTGAGTAGTTCGAGCATGGAAAGGCTTATTGGCCAAGGAGATCCAAGCAGTTTTGGCAGTAATGTGGAAATCATCTTCCATTGTCCACGAATTGTCAAATTTAAAGCTGAGCTTAGGTTTGCGAAAGTGGGATTAAGTGGATATAAGAATAGGCGCATGATCACTAAACATGATAGGAAGATTAAAGACATTAGTGTTTGGGTAGATACCACACCATTCAGCATTGGCAAGACACCGATCCAACCTTTCAAACACAGGAGTCGAAGAGAAGCGTTTGTTTGTCCAAGTGTAAGCTGGGCCACTATATCCAAGATCGAAGAGACCACACTGTTTGACATACGAATTGAAAGTACGCATACGATATTTATTCACATGAGCAGAAGTGGTATCTACATTGCACATGATGTTGTTAAGGTCTCCCATACAAACCACTCGCTTGCCTAAATTATCATGCACAAAAATGGAAATTTGGTCCCAGATGACCTTATCCTGACGGTGATGAGGGTCCCCATACACACAAACTAGCGCAAAATCAATATTAGACGCTATATTTACAACAGTAGATAAAATAAGGTGGTGACTAGAGAAATTGATAGTGACTTGCACTTCATCAGTCCATAAGAGCTAGAGGCCCCCTGAAAAACCAGCAGAAGCAACAACAAAACTATCCGCTATATTAAATCGATTGTTCAGCTACGTAGAATTGTATTTAGAGGTTCTAATCTCTGAAACGAAGGTTACCTGCGCCTTGGTTGAAGACATCAAATTGTCAAGGTATCCCATTTTCTTCGATCGGTCGAGGTTTCTTCCTGATCCTTGGCAATTCCATCTGATTAGCTTCATGGCACCTCCAGGACTGTCACCACTTTGTGTTCGTCTTGAATTCTTTTGGATCGAGCTTTTCCTATGGGAAGGGACGGAACAGGCTAGGCCTTGGGGGTACTTGGCGAGTGGCTCACAACCACTTCGATTTTTCTTCCACACCAGTCCAAGAGAAGCCAAAACAAAGATAGATCTACTACAAAAGCTGGGGATCGGTGGTGTTGGGATTGGAGAGTCACTCAACAGGGGATTGGGAGCAGGGGCGAGGTAAAACGAGCAGGGATAGGGGAATCTGATTGAGGGCCGGATGATTATAAGGTGAGGAGCAGGTTGAGGGGATGGAGGGGTCGCCAGGGAGAATAGATCTAGGGAAAATGAATGGAAAACTTAGGGAAGAATTGAGGAGGAAGAAGAGATCGGCATCACGCCAGTCGATGGCATATCGCCACAGTCGCCATCCTTCTTTAGAATCCGCAATGAGAGATGAGTAAAACAGAAACGTGGCTTGCCGGAAGAGAGTTTGCGACCTTACTGTCCTGCATGCTACTATCTTTGAGTAGACACTGTCTGTCTGCATCTTTGACTAGACACTTTGTGTCATTGCAGGAAGAGAGTTTTTTTTTTGAGGGAATGCAGGAAGAGAGTTTGTGATCTTACTTTCTGCATCTTTGAGTAGACACTGTCGTTTGGCTAATTGCAAAGAAAATGACATTGTCGTTTGGCATGTGAGCCTAATATCCTAAAACTGAACTTTAAAATTTCCCATGTGACCTTTTTATTACGATCTAAAATATTGTTTATGTACTAACTGAATATAATTTAGAAAATTGTAACTTTAATGAATCAATTGTATACTCAAATGTTTCTCCATGATATACATGTTATTTTGTATACTTATATATAACCATGATAAATTAGCTACTGAGTTTTAGTTTTTTCTTTGAGGGGATTGATGTGCATTGCAACAAGGGATCTACGAAGAAAGACCAAAAAATATTTCAAAACAAAAACAAAAGCGAAATGTAAGTTTTTTAGTGCTAAAAAATTACACCATATTCTTTTCTATATAATTGTGAGAACATTTTTTTTTTTAAACCGTTGCAACGCACAGGTACGTTTGCTAGTTAATCTAAAGACCTAATAATCTTGGTGGCCAACTCGATCGAATAGAACACTCCCCACCCACCGAAGAAAACTTGGTCTACTGAGTTTTGATTTGGTCAAACAACATGTAGTATTTATGATTCGGTCAAACATGTAATAGTATTTACAGTCAAAATATGAACCTCTTATTTCAATCATGTTTTTCACTAATCACTAGCCATCAAGTTCACTAAAAATCAATAGTAATGAGAAGAAGGAAAATGATATAATTTGTCCTATATCGCATCCTTTTCAGCCGCCGCCTCCTCTTCCTGACCTAGCCGCCGTGTCTCCTTCGCCACCTCCATAGATCGGTTCCCCCTCTTCCGGCCAGCCTCGCCGGCGTCAGGAGGGGTGGAAAACCCGGTCTATGGGTGGAGTTTTCAGTAAAATTAGTGTTTCGAGAGATTAGATTAGAGTTTTGATAGTCATATTTTTTTGGCATCTACGTCAATGAAGATGATATCGTCTCCAATAAGTGATCTTGGTCTTTCATTCGACGACAAGATCTTCTTTCTGATGTCAATGGCAGGGTTGTAAGATTATAGTTCTATAGGCACGGTCTTTCAGATCTTACTTCGTCAAGTCGATTTTAGAGTTTTTTTGCATGGTTGCCTCGAGGATTATCCTCGCAATATTTGTCCCGGCTGCTACGTCCTCGACAATGGTGTTTCGTACTATCAGTTAGCCAGCGAAGTCGACTAGGCTGTCCGGTTACTTTGGACTGGAATACTGGTGTTGGTTCTCTTGCCGATGTTGATTGATTACTCTAATGGCTGTGCGCGTGCACGCAACCTTGGCACTGCGGGAACCTTCATTGGTATTTACAGGTTGTGGTTTGGTATCAATTAGTTCTTGGCTGCCTTCAGAAAAATTTAAGATGGTGCCTTGGAAGAAGAAAGAGTTTGAAGATCTTAGTGTTTTACTAGTTTCTTTTAGACTTTATTTTGTAATCGCTAGAGACAGCCTATGTATTTCTACCATGTACTATATACTTCTATAAATACATCGTGGTATTGATTGTCAAAAAAAAAGTTCACTAAAAATCAACACTCAAATTTCTATATTTTTGCTGCACTTAACTGGTCGAGTTGTAATACCTGGTGACCAATCTCCGTCAGCAGAATCAGACACGGTGCCGTATGATAAACTGGTACAATATTTTTTAGAGTGAATTCCGCTTTTTACCCTGTAGTTTTGCATTTGTGACACATATTACCCCATTTAGTGGAACTAAAATCGAAATACCTCATTTAAGAGCCTTTGAACACATTTTTAACCCAGTTTAGCACTTTGCTTATTTTTGTTACATAGAGCCGACATGTTATGCCGCAGTGGCGCGGTAAAATGTGTAAAGATTGGAGGGCATGATCTACGATCATGTTCAAACTTCTCTTATCCATATTTTCAATTCCTCAACGTCAACTTGATACTTTTAAACTTCGATCAACACCTTACACCTTACTCAATAGACACACGTCGGAAAATAAGGATTCAAAGCTTCTAAAACGGGTGATCCAGACGTTTTTTCACTCGACAGGGTAATTAGTGTCACAAATGCATAACAAGGGGGTAAAAACTGGAATTCACTCTATTTTTTAGAACAAAATTGTGACAATATTATTCACTTAAGCACTACTTGAAAAGGACGTGCATCCATGTACTGAAGCTAGTAGTAACAAAATTGTTGAACCAAGTATATTGTCAAACTTGGTAATAAAGTATAGTAGGTGAGGGATTCAGACTGTACAAATTGCTCAGGCGCTTGAGCAGCCAAAAATACTGACTTGTGTATCTGGGAGTCAGAGGCGATGGATCCATGATGTATGAATCTCTAACTAACGACTAATGTGAAGGACGTATACCGTGGCGTGGCCATTCGATGGAACTCAAGCCTCCTGCGCTGGATCCATCCTTGGTCGTGTATAGAGTAATCCATGTGGACAACAACATAGCATATACATGGATCCACTCCCCCTCCGGGAAGATACAACCATTCCAGTCCGACTCCCGAATTGGCTTGCCTTCTTACGCATGGACACAGCTCCACCGCACCACATGCTTAGGGCAACTTCACCGAACCGACGCATCCTGACGACCCAAACTGTCTGTTTTTACCCATTTGGGTAGTCGGCCCACGGATAAAATGGGTCGGCTTGTCTGACCTGAGCGCCACAGTGTTAGAGCATCCCAGCGGGGCCGAGCAAACGGACCGCGGCTGTCTATTTCAGCCTCCTGGCGGCCACCCAAAGCACAGCTAGCTAGCTCCACACATGCGCATACGCGTACACGCTCGCACAGACATGACGAGGAGACACGGTGGTGGCCACGATCGCACCGTGACCATGGACATGGCCGGCGCCCGAGATTGGCAGCGTTGAAAAATACCGGTGCGGAGGTGCCGTAAATTCAAAGTGACTTGGCGGTGGCAAAAGTGTAATATCTCCTATTATAGTAAAGGGGTATAACCGGTAATTAAAAATTGACGTACCGAACCATCAAGACCGTAAGCCTTTTAATAGTAAAAAGATAGATGACATTAAGGTTGTCTGCTCGATGAACCGGTACGCTAGGAGAGCTCTCCAGGAGGCGGTGGCGGCAGCAAACCCACCTAGGGTTTTCCTTCCCTCCGTCGGCGACGCCACCGGTCCGTCCCGTCTCCGGCGGCCTTAGGTCCTTAGAGGCGTGGCGAACCACGGCCTCTCGCCGGCGGAAGGTTTCAGTGTTTTCTTTAAGCTATTTTCAGTATCTTCTTCAGGATGTTAAGGCGGTGGCTACGTCCTAAGGTCAGAATAAGGTCCTTCCCGCCCTATCCTCGCTCTGGTGGTGCGTCTAGCATCAGCGGAGGGCACGTGAAGTCACGTGTCCGACAGGTTCCTTGGGATCTGGTCGTTTTTCGTACGTGTGTTTTGAGGTCAGTCTCTTCCGATCTACGTTGTTCATCTTCGACGATGGTTGCTGCTCTGGTGCGTTGGTCCTTAGCACGACGACTTCCCGTCCGTCTACTACAACAAGCTCTACTACGACAAGCTTTGCCTGGCTCCGGTGATGGAGGGGCGAGGACGTCGGCGCGCCTTCGGCTCGTACCAGTGTTTGTAGTCGTCGCTAGGTGGTTCAATGACCTATTTGTAATTTTTATTACTTTTAGGACTATTTGTACTGCTGTTGATGATTATTAATAGATTGGTGGAATTTCGCAAAAAAAAATAGTAAGAAGATAGATAGTACTCTCTCAGTTTTAAAATAGATGTTTGAATTTTTTTTCTAATTTTGGATGTATCTAGTACGAAATATATAGTTTCTAGATACATCCAAATCTAGACAAATTTTTGACATCTAGTTTGAGACGAATACCGAATATTTGTTGATCGGTAATCAAGATGGCGGCTACTCAGATTAGGGGACGTGTCAATGCTACAACACGGTGCTTGACGCTGGCGATTCCTGCTTACGGAGGGGCGAATGAGTCGGGCTGCGGCCCATCTCCTCGCAGCTCGGAGAGATCCTCTGCTTTTCTCTTTAGAGAGGGAGGAGATGAGCTGTGGGGCCTCATTGGAGAAGAAGACAGGCGTAATCCTTCACCAATCGGTCGACTGGGGGAGAAAAGGATTTCGTCAAGTTCGGCTGGCAAGAGGAAATTGTGCATATCTCGTGGAGGCGGTTGTTACATCCACTCCTTCTTCAACCTCTTCGGCGAAGAATGCGGGATTGGGGCGGAGTCCTCGTGGGATTCTATGGAACCCACGACGCTCCCACAACCTCGTAGACTACTACGAGGGTCCACAACCGTGAGCCGTGGAGCTTCAGATCCCGGCGATCGCTGTGAAGAGGAAGCATGGTCGCCCTCGAGGTTCTACAACCAGGGGGACTACTTCAAAGTTGGCTCCATCGTCATCGACGGTTGGGGACCACCTCATGTTCTCGCTTCCTCAGCAACCAGAGACCGCCTCATTGTTTCATCCTGCCATGACAAAATAAGAGTGTCAAATCCATAGATCATGTGATGCAATAGCTTTAAGTATGATCGTACGTACACCCATCCGCATGCCCTTTGAACTGTCATTGCCAACCAAAAGGACAGTTTTTGCAACGCCGAAGGCCGATGCATGCAGTCCATGCTGCCAAGCATCCTAGAAATCCCTACTCTCTTTTTGATAGACAAAAGGCGGGCAGTGTTTTCAGTATTTGGCTCTCTCAGATAAACTTTACAAACACCGCGATAAACGCGCTGCAAAACCGGTACATGGCATCATGGCACGTCGACTCGCTCATGCGCATGTATTAATGAGGTCACCTCGTACTCCATATGCAATGGACATGGTTTGGGTACTATTTTATCCATTGGTACCACCACACCTTGCCCGACTAGTCGTGGCAGGGCATGTGCATATATTATGTACAATGTGCTTATGGGTGTAGCCAAACCCTACCCCCATAATTTAGCTAACATGTTAATAGTATGACATACAAGTGATGCCGTTTCAATTAGGATGTGTGTATGAATTAAATTAATTAACTCACACATTGTTGATTCATATTGATCAAAACTGAATCTTAAAATTCATATTTTCCCAAAAATAGAAAAAAAAATAACTTACGCGGTAACAAAATGATTAAGGTATAAGAAAAAGGAATATAATTTTCAAGGATTCACTACTAGGAAAAGGCTTATCAGTGGCGCACCTATTTTGCAATTTTGTGGCGCATATGGGATGCGCCACTGTTACCTCGCCACTAAATTTGGGATGCGCATATCAATATGCGCCACAGAAATCTCAAATTTCTGTGGCGCATATTGCCAGCCAGCCTGAAACCCTTTAGTCCTAGTTTGTTACATGAACCGGGACTATAGGTCCCGTTCGAACCGGGATTAGTGGGTGCCGCCTCCTGCGGCCATTTCTAGCCATTGGAACCGGAGCATTGGTTCGGTTTGTAGCAAAACTGGACTAATGCCCCCCCGGAACAAAGGCCACTTTTCTACTAGTGGTACCAACTTGCGAGCCAAGATGCATGCACCACTTTTTGGGCTGTGAGCCTAGATTTGTAGGTAGCTCATGATTGCAACTTCTTGTGTTGTAGTAGTACTATCGGTAAGTTAAGCTGACTTAGGTAGTATTCATCGAAAATTGTTAGAAGTACTACCATCTTACCCACCACTTGATATCTATAAAAGAGCTTAGATTGGTGTAAAATTAATGAATGGTTCCAAACAGAATGCTCCATGAGGACTATGCTAACTTCTGTTCTCACGAGTGTCATGACAACTACAAAACATCTGGTAGTTTCTAATAAATAATGTAGTTATTGTGCGCGACATAGTATGCCTCAAAAGGCGTCCATGTGTCCATAGAGGTCACATACACCCTAGTGGTGCTTCATGGGGTTAAGGGGGGCAAATGCCCCCCACCCCCACATTATAACTATATTTTAGTTGTAATTTAGTGGTTTTTTCTGGTCTCTAGGGTTGCATGAAAAAGTTTAGCCTCACTCTATTTTTTAATACTAGCTCTTACGAAATTCCACATTTACTTACTATTGAATCTGTTGATTCCAGTTATTTGTCGAGTAACTTGTAGAGACATGTTTCATCATGCTTCATTTATTGTAGGCTTGCCCTTCTGTTATTGGTTCCTTTGATGAAATCATCGCTAGAGCATATCAAAAGAAGATCTTACTTTTTTGGATTACAATGGTACTCTCGCATGGATCGTAGAATCTCCTCCGAAGGCGTTTATGACCGCAAAGGTAAATAAACACACCCAATGTTGGATGAGCCAGACCGTCAACCAGATGCGCCAGACCGTCAAATCTGGTGTGGATTGGCTCCCCACGTCAATTGTAACTGGGAGAGATGTTCCCAAGGTACTTTTCAAGCCTTTGTTATTTGAGCCTTTATGATCATCAACTTAATGTCAATTTTGCTATTTGTGTTCGTAAAATTGCAGAATCTCCACTACACAGGAAGTCGTGGGATGGACATAAAAATAGTAAGTCATCCATTACTTTTGCAAATTTTAAATATACTACTCTCTCCATCCCAAAATAAGTGACATGGTTTTTTCTAGATACGAATGTCTGTACCGGAAAGTTAGTTTGGCACTTGAGCTCATTTTTTGGGCAATGAGCCTAGATTTGTAGGTATCTCATAATTGCAACTTTTTGTGCTGTAGTAGTACTATCGGTAAGTCAAGCTGACTTAGGCAGTATTCATCGAAAATTGTTAGATGTACTACCATCTTACTCACCACTTGATATCTATAAAAGACCTTAGGTTGGTAAATTAATGAATGGTTAAATAATGTAGTTATTGTGCGCGACATAGTATGCCTCAGAAGGCGTCCATGTGTCCATAGAGGTCACGTACACCCTAGTGGTGCTTCATGGGGTTAAGGGGGGCAAATGCCCCCACCCCCACATTACAACTATATTTTAGTTATAATTTAGTGGGGTTTTGTAGTCTCTAGGGTTGCATGAAAAAGTTTAGCCTCACTCTATTTTTTAATACTAGCTCTTACGAAATTCCACATTTAATTACTATTGAATCTATTGATTCCAGTTATCTGTTGAGTAACTTGTGGAGACATGTTTTATCATGCTTCATTTATTGTAGGCTTGCCCTTTTGTTATTGGTTCCTTTGATGAAATCATAGCTAGAGCATATCAAAAGAAGATCTTACTTTTTTGGATTACAATGGTACTCTCGCACGGATTGTAGATTCTCCTCCGAAGGCGTTTATGACCGCAGAGGTAAATAAACACACCCAATGTTGCCATGTTATGTTGATATTCATTTGATAGCATGATAATATTGATATGGTAATATAAAATAATTAGATGCGCTAGACCGTCAACCAGATGCGCCAAACCGTCAAATCTGGTGTGGATTGGCTCCCCGCGTCAATTGTGACTAGGAGAGATGTTCCCAAGGTACTTGTCAAGCCTTTGTTATTTGAGCCTTTATGACCATCAATCTAATATCAATTTTGCTATTTGTGTTCGTAAAATTGCAGAATCTCCACTATGCAGGAAGTCATGGGATGGACATAAAAATAGTAAGTCATCCATTACTTTCGCAAATTCAAAATATACTACTCTCTCCATCCCAAAGTAAGTGACATGGTTTTTTCTAGATTCTATACCAGAAAGTTAGTTTGGCACTTGAGCTCCAGTGCGCCTTAAAAAATTTAAAAACTATATCTATAAGTATTAAAAATTGAAACAAAATCCTAAAAGTTGTTAATGATGTATCCCACAAATGTGCAAAATCTCAATTCGGAATTTTTTGTATTCCGAGCCACATAAAAATGACAAAGTGTACTGCTTTGCGATTTGAAATCAAATATAATATAGTTCTACAATTTTGTCATTTTTACATAGCTCAAAATACACATTGTTTAGATGATACAGAAAGTATATATTTGGATAAATGTAGGAAGAATGTGTACCTGGGGCATCGTCGATTTATTCCGCCCTGGCATCTCGCGAGAAAGAAAGGCACAACACATCTCACCAATCCCCTACATCTCCCATGCCTATGTGGATTTACTCAGACGTGAGAGGAAGACATTAAAAGTATAATTGTATTGCAAATAGGAATCATTTCAAAGTTATTGTAGCAAACTACAATAGCGATTGAAGATCAAATCAAATACAAACCAAAAGTAGATCAAAGTATCAAATCCTAATCTTACAATTGCTAATCTCTCTCTAAGTAAAGATGAGGATGATGGTGAAATGTGTGGTTGAGGAGTTGAAAATCGT
Organism: Avena eriantha; assembly: GCA_910589775.1. Taxonomy (NCBI): domain Eukaryota; kingdom Viridiplantae; phylum Streptophyta; class Magnoliopsida; order Poales; family Poaceae; genus Avena; species Avena eriantha. The sequence continues at coordinate 3,152,586 of OU342743.1, read as the reverse complement.
CGAGGAACGAGGGGAGATTCTTCTCCTCTTCCAGATCTGATCTAACCCTCTCTGGATGAGTTAGTGGCAGCTGTGTTCTCTTTTTGTCGTCTCTCCTTCATGAAAATTGCTTGTATTGATATAACGGAGCTGGCAGCGTGTAGGACGGGCGGGCGGTATGGGCATGTCCCGAACACACCGCTGGTCGTTAAGCTCTCTAAACGCCTCGAATGAAAGGGGCTCCAATTAGGGATTTACTTATTTAGGTGCAATTAGCCCATAAATACTATCAGGCCTTTAATAAATATTCATTACCTGAAAACCATCACAAGAAATCAAGGATTCGCTAATTTCGACATTAACGTTAGTAGAAAGAAGTAATCTTTAGTGAAATCTGGCAATAAATAAAAGAAAAATCAATAGTAAAAAGTGATGAAATTTGGAGCTATCAACTTTCCCAAGCTTAGCGGTGTTACTCGCCCTCGAGTGACAAAACAATAATGAGTAATAGCGAGGAACTGAATCAAGACAAAAAACATACAAGTTCGGGGTTGTATCATATTCCATTGTCTCAAATCCTGCAACCTTGAACATGAGCATAATATATCTGAACAATTGTACTTAAGTTCAATTTCTAAACGGAAGTAACTCACTAGCTAATAGTTCTTACAATTCAAATGAGATTGTTAAAAATTTGGCTAGACTTGCAAATCAATTTCTTTTAGCGTGTCTCTTATTATGAGAGTAAAAATGTTTTAAGCGAGGTCGCTTGAGTCAAAATTAAGAATGCACAAGTAGATGTCAAACGAAGGATAAACTTAGAGCTTTTTCATTAACACCCACTTCGATGATCGCGACTATCAAATACATCTTATTTTCCTTGTCTTTGAAGAACTCTAATTATTAAATTTAAGTGGTGAGGTGATGCTAAAGTGTAAAATGTTTTCAGCTCATATCTTGGCGGTAGTTCTTCTTTCTCTCCTTTTTATTTTTCTTCCTCTTTCAAGGATTAATGATTGTTTCTTTTTACAAATGCTTACACAAACTTTAAGAGTGCCAATAATTTTGTCCATATAGCGACATGTATGCCGCTCATGTCATCAACTCATAGCCGAAATCCGGGGTTATACCATACATCATTCAAAGGCCAGCGGAGTTGTAGGCATCCCAAAGTGTGTATGAGAAACATAGAACCGTTTCCTCTCTCTCCCTTTTTTAGCTAGGAAAAATAGGTTTTATTATCATCCTCTCCCACAGTAAAAAGTTCATTCTATCAAACAATTCTTTTTCAGAAGGTATCATCAAGTCAACGATCGGTATGTGGGGTTGAATACTACTAAAATTAAGCCCTTAAGATGGTAGGTGATTTTAAAGGTGAGCTTAGTTTTCATCCGATCGAGGTAAGTAGTACGAGCTAGGTCTGCGCATCTCTTTAATTCTAGTTTCAATACCATTATATCATGCTTAATTATTATTTGATTATATTCTATTCTCGTAAAGTGCGAGAGGCAGCCACGAGGAACTAATTTGTATGGATACTTCATTTGCGAGTACATTCGCTCAGAGGTTAGTGAGTAGGACGTGAAATTTATACAACCACGTGAACAATATATTCACAATTTGATTTTATTAATTAATTGTGTTGAGTGTCATTCATAATATTTGTTATGACGATTGATATTCATATTGATCTCTTTCTTTTATATATAGTTAGAAAAATACAGGAGATACTCCAACCGAGGGAGCGCCTAGTAGAATTCAAGAGGAATTGTCGGGATTTTCGGTTGACCATGTCATAGACCCAAGGGGAAAATTCCATGTCTAGGATCTCCATATAATCGAATAGACAGGCTCTCTAGTCCCGATTGTGATCTCCATGTAACCAAATTGTGTATATATGTATGCTTGTAAGACAAGTTATATTATATATGCATCAACATGTACATTATATGTTATATTATATATGCATCAACATGCCACAAGATTTAATGATCTCCATGCACCAAATTGCATATAAAAATAAAAACATTGAAAATAAAAAACCTCTAAAAACCCTTAATCCAGCGCCCACTTCTCTTGTCCCGGTTGGTGTTACCAACCGGGACTAAAGGTCCTCCTGCCCCGCCGCGTTGCAGTAGCCACGTGGGTGGACTCTAGTCCCTCCATAGTCATGGTTGCAGAACAGGAACTAGAGGCCATTCGGAACCGGGACTAGAGGCCCTTCTCCACTAATGGTATCCACCAGGTCAGTAAGTATATATTGGCCACAAAAAAATATAAAAGCCTTTTTATCATGGAAGTTGTGGTAGGCCAGATAAAAACATATGGAAACCAAAAGGAGAAAGAAAGAAAATAGAGTAAACTAAGATTCACATGGATTGCTGATTTTCATAATTGGTCTCTCCGTCCTCCTAGTATTTTCTCAGGACTTTAGAATCCACTATTTATTTGTTCTTCTAGAGGCCTTCGCTAGGTATGCCCAGATCATCTTAATTGGTCTTATACTAGGTATGCCTTCACTACTACAACACGGATCTCGAGCGCTGGCGCTTATATATGACGAGGCACAACCTTAGTCGTCGCGCTCGCGCTGACGCGGCAATAAAAAGTCGTCAGGGATAACTGCGTCAGGGATTTTGCAACGGTGCTGGATTTTTTAGCGCGACACAACCGCCGAGCTAGCGCTTAGAGGATGCGCCTCGTTACATTACTAAAGACGGTGGAACTTTAGTGTTGTTGTAACCACGAATTATTTGTCGTGTTAAAGCTTCTAACATCATTGAATGTTAATTACATTAACAATAACCGATTTACATTGCTAATATAAACAGATTGTGATGCACAGTTAATTAAGATATGCAATTCCATTTTATTTCAAAACATAAAACTCATTACATTACATTTCATTATTGCACTCTTCTAATGGTCCGCTTTTAAATTTGAGGACGATTAGAAAAGTGCAATAATCATTATCCTGATCTAACCACCCAATGTAATTACACAATTTTTTCTTTGCCTTGTTGATGGTGGTGGTGAAGCAGATGACGAAGGCGACGGCCACCATCTCCCGCACGGTGGATCTACAAGGCCATGTCCATCTTCCTTGAGGTGGATCTGTAGGTGTTGGGTTCGTAGCATAGAAAACAAAAAAATTCCTACGATGAGAACTATACGCCAAGATCTATCTACTAGATACAGAGCAACGGGTGGATATACATCCATGGATAACTTAACCTCGAAGACAACGGAGTTTTGTTAACGAGTTGGAACTCGTGGATGATATAGTCGTACGCTTACCGACCTCAAGATCGTGTGGAAGTCCGAGCGCCGCAAATCAGCAGCGCATCTGTCCTCGCACACACGTTCAAGCCACCAGACAACCTCCACCTCCTCGCTCCAGCGAATCAGCAGAAGCAGCAACTCCTTCCAGACGCAAGGCCACCGGGAATATGTATCTCGCTAATCTGAGACCATGGGGGAATATCTAGAGGGGGAGAGAGATCCTTCACGAGGAGGTGTGTTTTGTGAGGGAGGAGAGGGGGCTCCTCACCTACCATGGACGGCGGCCAAGGAGGGTTCCCCCACCTCTTCCTCATTCATGTGGTGGAAGCTCCACTCACATCAATTTTGACTCCACCCAAAATTCCACTCACATGCATTAAATTTCCACCAAATTTAATGCAACTCTCAATTAATAAAACTCTTTTATTTATTTTATTCAGAATTTTGTTAATTATTGTAATTCACAAACATTCACATAAACCCCTTGCAACAGTTCAATATCACATGCAGAACCACTTTCTGCAATTTTACCCAAAACAATTCTGGTTTCTATCGAAATAATTCTTGTTTCTATCGAAACAATTCCTGCGCTTTGCAATCCTTTTGTTTGAAACATATGTGCTCCAAAATGGTGTCTGGCAACCCTTAAGTGTGTCACCCTACGGTTTGCGAATAATGCAGACATGATTGAGACTCCTCTCAGATCAATAATTAGAAGCAGGACCTGGAGATCCATACTGACTCCTGCACATTCAACGATGACTTCTGTGATCGTGAGAACCTTTAACGCTACTAACTTAATCCCTTTGGCTCATGATATAATACATGTCCGAGATTCGATCATCGGTATCCAAATACCTAGTTTGATCTCGTTACCGACATGCACTCTTTTCTCGTTCCCGTGATATAACATTCTAGTGATCACATTACTTGCTTGCGAGCTATCTTAATGTGATATCACCGAGAGGGCCCAGAGTATATCTATCCGTTATAGGGATTGGCAAATTCCACTCTTGATCCATGAGCCTCAACATAACACCTTCGTAGCACTGAACCCACCTTTATAATCACCCTGTTACGGGGTGACGTTTGATGTTATCAAGATACTCTTCTGGTGTTAGCAATTAACATGATCTCATGGTCTAAGGACTAAGATTACTTCGTATGATGTTTATAGCAATGTAAACATAATGACTTGATCGTAATGCTATACTTCAGATGAATGTTCATCACATCATTTCACAAATGTTGTGACCTCGTTATTAACAACATCCAATGTCCATGATCAGGAAACATTGATCATCTTGTTAATCAACGAGCTAGTCTTAAAGAGAGGCATAACTAGGAACCCTTTTTGTTTATTAAACACACATGTATTGACGTTTCCTTTCAATACAATTATAGCATGCAAAATAAACATCTATCATATACAAGGAATACATAATAACAACTTTATTATTGCCTCTCAGGGCATATTTCCTTCAGTCTCCCACTTGCACTAGAGACAATAATCTAGTTTACATAGTGATAAATCTAACACCCATGGAGTTCTGGTGTTGATCATGTTTTGCCCTAGGGAGAACTTTAGTCAACGGATCTGCTACATTCAGGTTTGTGTGTACTTTACAAATCTTTATATCTCCATCTTTGACATGCTTGCGGATGGAGTGAAACCGGCGCTTAATATGCTTGGAATTCTTGTGAGACCTTTGTTCCTTGGCATTGGCTATGGCTCCATTGTTGTCACAATAGATCACCATTAGGTCCAATGCACTAGGAACCACACATAGTTCCGTTATGAACTCCTTCATCCAAACCGCTTCCTGCGCCGCTTCTGAAGCAGCAACATATTCCGCCTCTGTCGTTGATCCAGCCACCATAGGTTGTTTGGAACTCCTCCAACTAACTGCTGCTCCGTTCAAGAGAAATACGTATCCGGATTGAGACTTAGAGTCATGCGGATCGGTGTCAAAACTAGCATTGACATAACACTTAGCGACTAGCTCTTCTTCACCTCCGTATACAAGAAACATATCCTTAGTTCTTCTTAAGTACTTAAGGATATTCTTGACCGCTATCCAGTGTTCCGAACCTGGATCAGATTGGTACCTACTAGTCAAACTAATAGCATGTGCCACATCCGGTCTTGTACATAGCATGGTGTACATTATAGAGCCTATGGCTGAGGCATAGGGGATCTAATCCATTATCTCTCTTTCTTCCGTCGTAGCCGGACTTTGAGTCTTACTCAATGCCTTGCCTTGCAACATAGATAAAAAGCCCTTCTTACTTCCGTCCATATTAAACTTCTTTAATATCTTATCAAGGTATGTACTCTGCGATAGCCCAATTAGGCGTCTCGATCTATCTCTATAGATTTTAATGCCTAATATATATGATGTTTCACCAAGGTCTTTCATCGAAAATTTGCTGTTTAGATAACTTTTAACACTGTTTAAAAGATCTATATCATTTCCAATCAATAATATGTCATCCACATATAATATCACAAATGCCACATTGCTCCCACTCACTTTCTTGTAAATACAAGCCTCTCCATAAGTTTGGACAAATCCAAACTCTTTGATCACCTCATCAAAGCAGAGATTCCAACTCCGGGATGCTTGCTTCAGTCCATAGATGGATCGCGAAGTTTGCATACCTTATCAACATCCTTAGGATCGAAAAAACCCTTAGGTTGTATCATATAAAAATCTTCTTCAATATTACCATTGAGGAACGTAGTTTTGACATCCACCTATCATATTTCATAATCGAAATATGCAGCAATTTCTAACATAATCCTATTTGACTTAAGCATTGCTACGGGAGAGAATGTCGCTTCATAGTCAACTCCTTGAATTTGTCGAAACCCCTTTGCAACAAGTCGAGCTTTATAGATGGTCACATTACCATCAGCATCAGTTTTTATTTTGAAAATCCATTTATTCTCAACGGCCTTTCAATCGTGAGGTAAGTCCACCAAGGTCCAAACCTGGTTTCGTACATGGATTCCATCTCGGATTTCATGGCTTCTAGCCATTTGTTGGAATCCGGGCTCATCATCGCTTCTTCATACGTCGCAGGGTCATCTATTTCATCAATCATGAAATTCATAACAGGATTGCCGTACAGTTCAGGAGCTGCACGTGTCCTGCTTGACCTGCGAGGTTTGGTAGTGTCCTCTTTCGGAGTTTCATGATCAATATCATTAGCTCTCTCTTCATTAGGTGAAGTCAACTCCGAAACAACTTCCGGTGCTGCGCTACTCGCCATTTCATGAAGAGAAGGTTCAATAACCTCTTCGAGTTCTAACTTCCGACTACTCACACCTTTCGCGAGAAACTCCTTCTCAAGAAAGGATCCATTCTTGGCAACAAAAACCTTACCCTCGGATCTGTGATAGAAGGTATACCCAATCATTTCCTTAGGGTATCCTATGAAGACGCATTTTTCCGCTTTGGATTCGAGTTTATCTGGCTGAAGTTTCTTCACATAAACATCGCATCCCCAAACTTTAAGAAATGACAGCTTAGGTTTGTCTCCAAACCATAATTCATATGGTGTCGTTTCAATGGATTTAGATGGTGGCCGATTTAAAGTGAATACAGCGGTTTCTAGTGCATAACCCCAAAATGACAGTGGCAAGTTAGTCAGAGACATCATAGATCGAACCATATCCAATAAGTACGATTACGACGTTCCGACACACCATTACGTTGTGGTGTTCCGGCAGGCGTGAGTTGTGAAACTATTCCAAAGTCTTTCATATGTGTGCTAAACTCGTAACTAAGATACTCTCCTCCACGGTCGGACCGTAGAAATTTGATCTTTCTGTTACGATGATTTTCCACTTCATTCTGAAATTCCTTGAACTTTTCAAAGGTTTCAGACTTGTGTTTCATCAAATAGATATACCCGTATCTACTCAAATCATCCGTGAAAGTAACAAAATAACGATATCCACCTCGCGTCGACACACTCATTCGTCCACATACATCAGTATGTATGATTTCCAATAAATCTATCGCCCGTTCCATTGAACCAGAGAACGGCGTTCTAGTCATCTTGCCCATAAGGCATGGCTCACATGTATCAAATGATTCAAAATCAAGTGATTCCAAAAGTCCATCAGAATGGAGTTCCTTCATGCGTTTAATGCCAATATGACCTAGACGGCAGTGCCACATATATGTAGATATATCATTATCAAGTTTAACCCTTTTAGCATCAACATAATGAATATGAATAATACTACTATCGAGATTGATAGAAGCTCGGGAAGAGACTTCTTCATGCCCTTCATATTATAGTTCATCACGAAGCTCTTGTAGCTAGGTGGCAGAGATTGGAGAACACGATATATGCCTAAGTCAATGGGAATCGTTATTCCCAAGGACACAAGCTTATCGGCGTACCCAGACATTTTGAGTATGTGCTCACTAACGGAGTTGTTTTCCTCCATCATGCAGCTAAAGAACTTTTCAGAAGCATTATAACTCTCTATGGCAGCATGGGTATCGAAAATCATTTTCAGTTCTCCCATGGTATCAAAGGCATTGCCATTTTCAAAACGCTTTCGAAGTTCTGGCTCTAGCCCATACAGTATGCCGCAATGAACTAAGTTGTGGTCCTCCTAACGAGTTATATAGACATTCTTTTCCTCGTCAAGGGCATCAGGGGCTGGTGGGGGGCCTAGCAAGTTTCTACCATTCGTAGCAAGTTTCTCTTTCTCCATGAACACATTGAAATTAAAAGTAGGTGGTGCCATCTACAACAGAATTTGTAAAGTTTATTTAGACTAAGTTTATGATAGATTGAGTTCAACTAATCCAAATTACTAATGAACTCCCACTCAAAAACGACATCCCTCGATTATTTTTGGTGATTACATGAACCAAATCCACTACACCAAGTCCGATCATCACGTGAGTCGGTGTAGCTTCAAAGGAGAGCATCTATATGGGCATCATATCAACTATATGACTCATGCTTAACCTTTCGGTCCGTGTTCCGAGGCCATGTCTATACATGCTAGGCTCGTCAAGTAAGAACCTTAGTATTCCGCGTGTGTAAAAATGTCTTACACCCGTTGTATGAAAGCGCGGAGTTGAGTACACCCGATCATCACGTGATGTCTCGAAACACGATCCATAGAACAGTGCATACTGAAGGAAGAACACATTTTATCTTGATATCTAAATGAGGGATCATCTTACAATGCTACCAAAAGCGCCAAACTAGCAGTATAAGATGCTAACATCTAATATGTAAAGTGAGATGATATGGTCCATGCATTTGATCACCATCATATGCATCGTGGTATGATCTCTATCATTTCTTTGTGAGTAAGGCCAAGGTCTATGGAACTTACACGTTAAGTGTGTTGTAAGAGTATCTACCATACATCTACTTACAACATTACCATATCAATACACTAGCCAAGCAACAATCTAAACTAGACGTCTCTAATTTATCCATTGCAAGTTTTACGTGGCTTAGGGCTTTCGGAGATAGAACCGGTCTTACCTATGAACATGAACCACAACGAGGATAACCAAGTTATTAGCAACTCGTTGTAAATCAGATATTGACTATAGTAGGAGAGACAGACACCCGCTAGCCACTTATGCAAAACTAGTTGCATGTTAGTCATGGAACCGGTCTCATGTACGATGACATGTAAGGTTGGTCCGGGCCGCTTCATCCCACTATGCTGCCAATATCCAAAATACATGAAAGAAGCAATAACATGATCATCATCACCCACATATAAACATATGTGTACTACCCGTGCAAAGCACCTACGCATAGATCAAGCTCTGATACCACTATTGGGTTCGCAGCATAGAAAACAAAAAATTTCCTATGATGAGAACTATACGCCAAGATCTATCTACTAGATACAGAGAAACGGGTGGATATACATCCATGGAGAACTTACCCTCGAAGACAACATAGTTTTGTTAACGAGTTGGAACTCGTGGATGATGTAGTCGTACTCTTGCCGATCTCAAGATTTTGTGGAAGTCCGAGCGCCGCAAATCAGCAGTGCATCCGTCCTCTCACACACGTTCAAGCCACCAGAAAACATCCACCTCCTTGCTCCAGCGAATCAGCAGAAGCAGCAACTCCTTCCAGACGCAAGGCCACCGGTAACATGTATCTCGCTAATCCGAGACCATGGGGGGAAAGACCATGGGGGAATATCTAGAGGGGGAGAGAGATCCTTCACGAGGAGGTGTGTTTTGTGAGGGAGGAGAGGGGGCCTTTTATAGGAGAGAGGGGCTCCTCCCCTACCATGGCCGGCGGCCAAGGAGGGTGCCCCCACCTCTTCCTCATTCATGTGGTGGAAGCTCCACTCACATCAATTTTGACTCCACCCAAAATTCCACTCACATGCATTAAAATTCCACCAAATTTAATGCAACTCTCAATTAATAAAACTCTTTTATTTATTTTATTCACAATTTTGTTAATTACTTTAATTAACAAACATCCACATCAAACCCCTTGCAACATTTCAATATCACATGCAGAACCACTTTCTGCAATTTCACCCGAAACAATTCTGGTTTCTATCAAAACAATTCCTGTTTCTATCGAAACAATTCCTACGCTTTGCAATCCTTTTGTATGAAACATATGTTCTCCCAAATGGTGTCCGGCAACCCTTAAGTGTGTCACCCTATGGTTCGCAAATAATGCAGACTTGATTGAGACTCCTCTTAGATCAATAAACAGAAGCAGGACCTGGAGATCCATACTGACTCCTTCACATTCAACGATGACTTCTGTGATCGTGAGAACTTTAACACTAGTAACTTAATCCCTTCTCCTCTCATGATATAATACATGTACGAGATTCGATCATCGATATCCAAATACCTAGTTTGATCTCGTTACCGACATGCACTCTTTTCTCTTTCCCGTGATATAACATTCTAGTGATCACATCACTTGCTTGCAAGCTATCTTAATGTGATATCACCGAGAGGGCCCAGAGTATATCTATCCGTCATCGGGATTGGAAAATTACACTCTTGATCCATGAGCCTCAACATAACACCTTCGTAGCACTGAACCCACCTTTATAATCACCCTGTTACGGTTTGACGTTTGATGTTATCAAGATACTCTTCCGGTGTTAGCAATTAACATGATCTCATGGTCTAAGGACTAATATTACTTCGTATGATGTTTATAGCAATGTAAACATAATGACTTGATCGTAATGCTATACTTCGGATGAATGTTCATCACATCATTTCACAAATGCTGTGACCTCATTATTAACAACATCCAATGTCCATGATCAGGAAACCTTGATCATTTTGTTAATCAACGAGCTAGTCTTAAAGAGAGGCATAACTAGGAACCCTTTTTGTTTATTAAACACACATGTATTGACGTTTCCTTTTAATACAATTATAGAATGCAAAATAAACATCTATCATATACAAGGAATACATAATAACAACTTTATTATTGCCTCTCATGGCATATTTCCTTCAGTAGGGCGCTGGCCACCATCTTCCCCGCGGTGGATCTTCAAGGCATCGCCACCATCTTCCTCCTGGTGGATCTCCAAGGCCTCGCCACTATCTTCCGTGATGTGGATCTACACAACCCTAGCCATCATATTTCCACGTGGTGGATCTGCCCGCGGTCGATCTACCTGTGATCCATCTGCCCGCGGTCGATTTGCTCACTGTCGATCTTTCATGTGGTGGATCTACTCGTCGTAGATCTACCCGCGGTCGATCTGCTCGTGGATCTAACTCGTATAGAGAAGGGATTAAAGAACAGAAGAAGATGGAGTGGAAAATTTTCTGATTGAGATAATAGGGCGATCCAGGAGTACGGTGGCTGCGAGTGAAGCAAGGATTTGTTGTATTATATAGGAATTAGGATTGGGGAATGGGGATTAGGGTTTCTGATGGGCCTTTATGTTGGGCTTCCGCGTACGAAAACAATAAATTTTACCCTACGCCCCTGAACCCCTGAAGCTGCCAGGACCTATCTATTAGTAATACATTAAAGGGAGGGGCTTTTCACGAACTTACCCTTGAAGACCGAAAAGCGTTGTCAACGCTCAGGAGAGCGTGGTTGATGTAGACGAGCCGAAGCCGACCTCAAGGTCGTGATGAAGTCCTTGCGATCCTTGGTCCAACGACTTGAGTGCCTCAAGTGCGACACCTCGCGGGGAGTTACACATGTCCGGTGCCTGACGATGACTCCCGCTTCCCCGATCCATCAGCAGTTGCGGAAGTAGAGCTCCTGGATCCGAATCCCGCAGCGCGACGGCGCTCCGCGGTGAAGATGTCTCTCGCTCGCGCAATCTAGACTTGGGACCACGGTCAGGAGAGAGAGAGGGGGAGAGATAAAATACCAACTAGAGGTCCTCCCAAAAGTGAGAAGACCTTTATTGATTATTGTTGTATTTAATTTGGCCAAATACCCCCACTATATATATGGGGAGGGGAGGTACTACCTCCCTCAAAGTCCCGGGGTGGGACTAAAGGAGTGGAGGGGGAGGGGTGGCCGCCGGCCACCCTAGTGGGCCCCGCGCGGGGGGCTAGGCCCAGCCGGCCAGCCCCCTTGCCCCTTCTCCCTCTCTCCTTTCCCCTAATGGGCCCTCTCCCTCCGGGAATTGGCCCATTAAGCCTTTGACCATTTTAATTGATTTTCTCTTTATTAAACAATTATGAATAAATGATTAAATCAACATTTAACATTCATTCACACATTATTCAATCTCCATGGCCATGGAACACCTTCCACCTCCACTCCGGACATCCTCCGTACTTACCGAAACCCTTCGATTTTCTCCCTACTATTCTTTAGTGATTCTACCGATCCTATAAACACTCTCTAAGCATCATCAAGCCCTTAAGCGTGATACCCCATAGTTCGGGAACACTCCAGACATGGTTGGGACACTCCCGCACCAATGGATAGAGGGACCTGGATGGCCATGTGACCCTTGTGTGTTCCACGAAGATCTTTTGTCGTTCGAACCAGGGCAGTCGTGTCTTATTCCCTTTGTCACTCGATACTTGCATTGCCTGAGAGCTGATCAATGACATCACGATGTCGTGTTCAATCTCGTTACCAAACAACTCTACTTGACTCGTTCCGACAAGTGATATCCCCGTGATCAAATCACAAGTTGCGCAGCTATTGGATATAACTTCTCCGAGGGGGCCCTTTGAGTATCTTCCCGTCACATGGACGGACAAATCCCGCTCTTGACATATATTGCCTCTACGGTTTCCTCCGAGTACCTGAACACACCTTTATAACCACTGTATTACCGAGTGGCATTTGATGCTATCTAAGCACTCTCGGGAGACAGTGATTGATATAGCCTCACGGTCTAAGGAATAGTCTACGAGGATCCATTTCTAATCATCATAACTTGAACTTCGTGACATGATCGGGTCACGATGTTTAGGTTGGGTATTGGTTCATCATCTCATTCTCAGAATGAGATGACTTCACTTCCAACTGGCATAAATGCCACATGATTAGGAAACTTGATCATCTGTTGACCAATGAACCAGTGACTAGAGTTTCACTGGAAACCCCTGGTTGTTTGTATATCACACATGTATTGATGTTTCCTCTCAATACAGTTATAGCATGATATAAAACTTAACCATAAACTATATTAAAAATGATAATAGTCCTTACTACTATTTGTCTCTAGGGCATATTTCCAACACTTTAGGTCATGCAACACAACATTATGGGCGGGGTAACTCTGCAGGCCCATAGTAGGCTAATCCGCTGCTCACTTGTTGGTGGGACATGCTAGTTAGTGAGAGAAAGCTATATATTATTCTTGCCGAAAATACATATAAGTGTTTTACATATTGTTGCCTAAATTGAAAAGCTATATTACTCACAAGTAAGCTAATCTAGAGTTTCCGCAAGCGGCTCTAGAGCGTCGGCCACAGACGCGCACGACGCATTAATCGCTCTTATCGCAAGAGCCACCTTGTACTCTAATTCCTTTTTCACTTGCATCGTCGTTTCCTAATAGTCGGAGTCGAATAAGTTGTGGACGGTGTCCTTCCACAAGGCTACCAACACACATTGCAGCTCCGGCGAGTGTTCTTTATCAACATAAAATACGAAATCACACTTCGTTTGCTCATGGTGACACCCGAGGAACTTGCGGCCGGTATTCACACCCTCATATGCAATTAGGCAAAGCGGCTATAGTCTGCACTTGCGAAGTAGATTGGAGTTCGATCTCAAGATACCGGTCCACCCATCTGCTTTCAAATCGATCCACCTCGGCACCATGCCCTGATCGATAAAATCTCAAATTAGTGTTTCAGATATAGGAGATAAAAGAAATACGAAATTAAATTACATAAGCACGGACTTCTCCACCATCCTGAACACGTCCACAATGCAGCATCTCGCTGCCGCGTTCACGCTTAGCACCTTGAGGATTCCACATCTCGATGTCACTGCCGACGGCCGCCTCTATAGTCCTCTTCGTGGATGCAAAGTATATAATAGAGAACAAAATAGTTCGGCCGTGGTGGGTCACACCAGTTAGTGAGACCAGCCTAACCAGTCAACAAGTGTTGTTTGACGAGTCGACAACGTGGAACAAACTCTGCTGGGCACTACAATGCACGACACAACTAATATATGCCCTAATCCATCTACTGTGGCATTACAATGCACCGGCCTACCGGACACCTACCACGGTACCGGAATCCACCGGTACCCCTGTGTGCCCAGGCGTATAATTGGCCGTCGCGGAAAAATGGTGCCGCGATTGCTCATCCGCCGCGTATCCAACTATTACAGGTACTTTTTTCTTATGCCGCCCCGAAAATCTGTTGGGTATGAGAGGTATTTTTGTAGTGTGTGCCAACAAATCAAACCTACCACAACCGGGGCCAGAGAAAACTCACCGACATCGGAAGAACAGAGCACGTTGCTGGCAAAGAGTCTGGAGAAGAACGCCTGCTGGAGCTGTCCTACAACCACCCACGACGTTGCCGCCACTGCCGTCTCTTACCTGCTCGTCAGTGAAGATCTTGACAGGTTTCCGAGCTTGAAGAGGGGGATAATGGTGGCGCGACAACTGGCGGTGAGGCAAGCGCTGATATATAGCACAGGGTTTTGGCTGGCGGTGACGAAATTTCTCCCGCCGACTTTTGGGAAAGCTGGTGCTCGCGCCATGCCCAAGCTTGCACGGGCGCGTTGCTTCCCTACTTTTTGCACGGCCGCAGCCTGTCCCCGCGGAAACGCTCGATTTAAATGTTCCCAGCGGCCAAGTTTTGAACTGCTTTAAAAACTGTGCTGTACAAGAAATTCATGCGACTCAGTTACACAAACTGGCCAAATTCTTCCGGCACGATGCAAGAAATGGAAATCGGGCTACTAAACACGCCCTTATTTTGGTACGAAAGGAGTATGACATATGGGCCCCACCGGTAGCGAGAGTAGCGTGTAATCTATCTTCCTTCCAGTACCGTGACCGTGAGACCGTGACCGTGAGTGACTTCCTTCCTCCGGTCCGGCCTCACTCCCAACCCTAGCCGCCGCCGTGCCGCGCCACCGGAGCTCCGCCGGCATCTCGCACCCATCGCCGGCCGCCACTGCCGTTCCCCTTCTTCCACCCCACCGCCTGCCCTAACCGCTGCCGCCGTGCCCATCCTCAATCCCGCTCCACCTCTATCGCCTTCCTGCTGTTTCCGCCCCGTCCGCGGCCTTGGGTTTCGAGGTATGCTGAAATTCATCCGAGATCCACTTAATTGATTAGCTAGTCTCGTCCACTGACGTCCACGGTTTCTACCATCCAGATCCGCCCCTGCCTTTAGTCGATTCGATTGGATGATGCTTGCTCCTTAGACGCCGGATTGCGAATCTGCTGCTGGTTAGCGCCGCTTTCTTTTCCAAGATGGACTTGATCAGTCAAGAGGAGGGCGCCACTGCACTTGTATCTGATGATGAGGATCCACCGCAAGACGGGCCTAGCACCACCAAAGCTTCTGATGACATCATAGACCTCGAACAAGGGCAGTTTGCATCCGACACCCAAGCTCAAGCTGTGGATGTGATTAATGGGCTGGAGCCTCAAGTGGCATTCCAACATCATCAGGAACACAGCCCTCCTAGTGCGACTCAAGTGGGTGCGACACAAGCCCTGGGTGCGACTCAAGTGGCATCATCATCTCAACACTTACCAATAGATGGGCCTGCTGCCACTATGGATAGCACCAACAAAGTTTCTTCTTCCCATGATGACTTCATAGATCTAGAAGAAGGGCAGTTTCTGTCCGAGCCCGACGCCAACAGCGAGCAGACCCAAGCCGCCGTGGATATGATAAATGGAGTGGAGCCTCTGGCATCCTCCGACCATCAACCGCAAGACGGGCCTAGTACAGTGGACACTACCAAGGCTTCCATCCATGTCATAGATCTTGAACAAGGACTAGGTGCTTCTGAAGAAGCTGTTGCCCAAGCTCAACAGGGGGATTTGAAACTTCAGGCTGAACCCCTGGTTGTGAATGGAGTGGAGCCTCTGGCATCCTCTGCACACAAGCCAAAGGACGGTACACAGGCTTCTGTAGATGGGATCATAGACCTCGAAGAAGGGCAGGTTGAGGATATGGATCTCTCGGATGACGATTTGGTTGTCGTAAAGCATCAGCCGCCACATGCCCCTGTTCAGGCCCAGACCAGCGTACCAGCCGCACTGCAGACTATACATGGCGTCTCTGCTCTGATCGACAAAGGTGATAATGCTCCTCCTGGGACTGTTACCCCGGTTCACGCTTCGAGGAGCGCCTTTATTGATGAAAGCCGTATCCTCTCGGAGAATTTTTTGTCTCTTCTTAATTTCTATCTTCATGTAATCTGCTACTGCAAAAGCATGCCCTTGTTATATGGAATCCCATCTATTTCTGCATTTCCCTAGTTCGTTTCAGTTCTCTTCACATCAAAGGAGTGGTAGGTTCAGAAACATGTACTCTTATTACCAATCAGATCATTGCTAGATGTTTTTGTTCCTTGATACTGCGTGTTTAGCCACAAGAGGAGTTAAAAGAGCCCGTGTGGAATCAGCCGAGCCTTCTGTTCGTGTAGTCTACAACAACTTGACAAGGTTAAGCACGAGTTCTTTTTTATCCTCAGATAGTATCTATCGTAGCATATTATATTACACTTGTTGATCGAGTGCTACCTTTTATTTTCTCAATATTCTAGGGAAAGCAAAAGGAGACTCATGGAACTGATGCAACAGTGGTCCGAGTGGCAAGCTAGAAAGCAACATAGTTTGACGGTACTGTTCCTTATAACAATGGCTTTTGCTGATTTAGTAGTGTTGCATTATAATCATTATGTGTATGTCAGCAGCTCCCTGGCAATGCTTTAAACTAGAGCTGGTTCCATTGATAAGATATGGGCACCTGAGGTTAATGTGAAAACAGAGTTGTGCTCCTCTTTTAATATATATCGTTCATATTCCCAGAGTAGATTTCCCCTGGGTAGTTGGTTTTCACGTTTTTGGTTCTATCATTGCTAAAACATATTTATTGCCTTTTGGCCAGTAGGAGAAGATAATGACTTGTGGTGTGTAAAATTTAATAGTTTACAGTAGACTAAAATACGACTAGGATATCCTCTTATAAAAATGCTGAACACAAAGTGCTCCTTTCTTGATATTTATATATTGTTTATTTTGGTTGTGAAAATGACAGGAATCTGTGGAAGAAATCTTGGAATGTGGTGAAGAGACTTATTATCCAGCATTACATGTTGGTTCAGAGAGATATGCTGTGGTATGTATAAGCACGCCATTTTTATCCCTCCTAAGCCCAGTCTGAAAATTAAAGCTCCAACTCAAGTATGGGCCTGCTGTTACAAAACTTTGGCCATCCTGTTTGAAATTAGATTCATTCATTAAAATGCACATTGAAGATATGATAACATGCTGTAGTTAGATCAGTTCTATTTCTCCAAAATGGCAATTCTGCTACTTATACAATGTAGCTGTTATGTGTGTCAAGACATAGCGGCAACAATCCCAGGGACTGGGATATGATTTCACAGCGACTTTGAATTAGTTAGATACACATAGTTAATTCATTACTGCATCTAGTTGTTATTTTCCATGTATAGAGGTTTGGTTGTTGTTCCAGTCCCTATAGGTAGAGAGAAGAGACCTGTTTCTAGACTCCTACTACTTTAGACAAAAAAAGGGTATTTCCAAGAAGTCTCTTCAGTGCCTCTTCTTACCCCTGTTTATCAGTTTCCCTTCTCCATTCCCTTTCCTGGCAAGGCTGCGCCACTGCATAGTAACAATCTATGGCCATCCAAAGCCCTTAACTTTTCCCATTTCCACACAGATGTATGGACTACAAACTCAGTTCTAATGTGCTGCTAAACAGTCTTTTGTACTTCTATTTTTTTAAATCCTTCATTTAGTTCTGGACATTGTGTGGGTTTAGACTTTTTCACTTGTTAATTTGTAGGGAGATAATATTCTTAGAGCATTTGACATCATATTAGATACTACATTCTGCATGTCGGAGATATTTCATGTTACGGGCATGGGCCTGGGCCCTCCGGCCAGCCAGCATGTCAAGGCAGCAACATGCCTGTCTAAGGAAGGCATATGTTTGTCCTAAAAAAGGAAGACATCGGATAGGGGAGAGTTAGTTTGCTAACTGCTTCCCTATGTGACTACATAGGGAATTATTAGTAACTGCAGTAGGATAGGTGTATGTGACTACATACACAAGGAAACTTGTAGATTACGAAAGGTCTTAGGTCTTAGTTATCTTCGATACCTCTTGAGTTTGAGTTGATTGAAATCTAATGATTATACCTTTTGTTTCATTTGTTTTTCGCATTGAGAAGTCATTTTGTGTGGATTACCAAGCACGCGAAAATGTCGCCGTGGATGATGGTGCGGTGCCTCTGTACAATCGAGAATTTACATTGGGTTCATCTCCTCTGGGTGATTCAGCAAACACTGAAAGGTAGGATTTGTTATTAATTTTGTGCATAAAATGACCTACCGGTTATGTTGCTTGCCATTGCCTAAGGTTTCCTATTATCCTCCTTGTTTTCTCCTCTTCAGATCTGGGCCGTGACGGCCGTCATAGTAATAGTATTAGCATAGTGCTTAATTGTTGCATATCTTGATCATGAATGTAATCTGCAAATGATCTTTGTCCAATATGTACAGATTCTAAGCCTCTGCAGTCCTGATATCAGTATATTCTGAACCGCGAGTAGATGATGTGAGCTGATATGTATTTTTAGTGATATTATTTGTTTTTTCTAAAGTAACGAAATGAACATTTATCATCCACTGGTGGAAAATGACTTCAAAGTTCAGATCTATTCTTTTGGTAAACCTTGTCCTTTTGTGGCCCTGGCAAGGGTTTCTTATACTACCTATAAGATGTTTTAGAAAGAGATAGTTCATTCTTTCTCAGGACATAGATCTCCGTTTGCAATTTCTTGGCATGTGATCATCATCTTTCTCGTAGTTAATTACTTACATTTGGCGTTTCTTTTTGTTCAGATAATTTTTCTTTTATTTTGATGTCTGAATACAGTATCATAACTTTTATGAACGTGGATTCCCAACATGACTTCTCTTCTTTCTCTTGCAGCAAGAAGGATAATGATGATTCTCGCTGTTTCAACTGTGGTTCGTATAGTCATGCTCTGAAGGACTGCTCAAAACCTCGTGATCATGTTGCAATTAGCAACGCCCGCAAGCAGCACAACTTGAAAAAGAACCTGTCCAATGTTAATCGAGGACAAAATCGCTACTACCAGAAAACGCCAGGCAAATTTGATGATCTGAAAGCAGGGGTCTTGGGATCTGAGACTAGAGAATGCTTGGGGCTCAGGGTAAGGGATGGAGTTCCTTTCCCAGTTAAAGCTTTGGTTCATCTCTATTTAGTCTGGTCTTCCGGTTTGTTTTCCGGTTCTTACTGCTATTTGCCATGAGTAGTAGAATCTTGTACCAAATAGATGGAACTTTAGTTGGCAGAGAACTAGTAGTGTTTTGTGGACCGAAGATTCTTGTCTGGCTTATAGGAAACCAATAGCAACACTGCCACAGTTATGTTTACTTCCAAAGTTTTTTCTGAATATCACAATCCATGCAGGAAAATGACCCCCCTCCTTGGCTGCATAGAATGCGCGAATTGGGCTATCCTCCAGGTTACCTAGGTAAGCAGAGTCCTTGAGTTTCTACCCCTCTTTGGCTAGTACAGACATCCAAATATTCTTTCTGGTATACGCACATGATTCTGAGCCTTGTTGCTCTCTCTGTCTGTCTGATTTTGGTTTGCTAGATGAGGTGGAAGATGAAGATAAACCTTCTGGGATCACGATATTCGTGGATGGGGAGGCGAAAGCAGATGATGAGGAGGGTGAGCTTCGAGAGAAAGGAGAAGCATCTCCACCTCGCAAGAAGATGACGGTCGAGTTCCCAGGGATAAACGCACCTGTTCCAGAGAACGGCGACCCCTGGCTTTGGGGCAGCACTCCGCCCCAATCCTCCTCTGGCCGTCACCACCATCCAACATCATCAGATTCGAGGGACAGAGGACTGCTCGTCAATCCTGGCGCTGAGCACTACTCGTCGTCGAGGTACCATTCCTACGACCACGGCGGACCAGCGACCCCAGGTCTGGTGAGGTCTCACTCAGACAGAGAACGGAGAAGCTCCTCCAGTTACTATGAGAACCCGCCGCCACCGCCTGGTGAGGCGGGCGCCTGGACCCCTCACTCGTACTCGAGCAGGCATCACAGCTCGAGCTCGGAGCGTCACTCGAGAGACAGGGATAGAGAGCGAGAGAGGGACAGGCACTACTACAGCAGCTCAAGTCGGAGGTGACTGAATGATGTGTAGGTGACTTTTGTTGACCAGAATCACCGTCGAAGGAAACTGGTATCTGTGACATGTACTATGTTGTTGCTGATGTACATTTTTAGCTGTGGTGTAACTGTTACAGCCTCCGAGAGGATTATTACTAGCACCTTTTGTTTTTAACTCAAATTACAACCTCCATCAGAATTATATTTTCATATGTCAGCAGTTGTTGGTGCAAATCGTGAAGCATTGTTTAATCGCTGTAGAATTTAAAGGACACATGTTCCCAACTTTGTCTAATTGATTGATGAATGTGTTGTCAAATTCCCAACTAGCTATTTGATGATGGATCAATGAGCTGCTGCTAGTCACACCCTCAGCAAGCAACTTGTTTTAATTGTCTGGACAATGTTGCAATAAGTAGTGAGTCCCCAACGTTGCCCGTCCGTAGACACACACGGCCGACAGACTGATAATAGGAGGTGTACATCCAGACATGAAACAAAATAAAACCACCCAACATCTGCTTGATGAAGCACATCCAGTTCCAACATCATAACTCGGCAAACACCTTGATTCGTCATCACAAGTCTCACTACAAGAAACAACTGAAATTGAACACGTCTTCAATTTTCATACGCTACTCAAATCTCTTTATTTTTTTTCATAGCGGAGCTAGAACTAGACTACGTTTTTGAAACGAAATCCAGAATTTTCCACAAGTTAAAACACTCTTTTTGCCACTGAAAAGGTCCAACACTTGCGTGAACTAAAAATAACATGCGAGAGCCCATGTAATTTACTACCTAAGTAGCAGCACCATCTACCCTCATGAACAAGTAGGCAAATATCCTAGTGAAACTTGTCTTCATCGTCATTAATTAATTGTGCTCATTTTGCAATCATGCAGTGTATATATGATGAATTCAGCTTCTGTTTCTTCTAACTAGTACCAGTAGTACAGTACTTTGTATATATGTACGGTTGACAGCTACCGCACCAGCCACGACCTCAACTGAATCATCCGCCGCTATTGCATGAAACCTTGAACAAGAATAATTAACTCTCATCTCAGAGAGGTCCGATCGGTAGATGTTTCAGTTCTTCTAGTAGAAGTTGTCCACGCACGCATAATAAATAATTATCATGCTATCTTAACAAAAGCAGGTCTACAAGTTGAACGGTAAAGTATGAAGTTCTCTGTCTATGCAGCTTAATTAAGTCAGCTCAATATATAGATCCAGATCGATTGGAAAACGTAATTTCCCTTGGCGGCCTCCTTAATAACATTAACCAACTGTGCCAATCTGCAAGAATGAAATTATTCCGTTTACTCATCACAATTATTTTTTGTGTACAGAGCATGCAAGAAAATGGGTAGGAGTATGTAAGTGCAGGGATATAGGGTATATTAGGGAATTGATGATTATGATCAAACGGCAAAAACAATACATTTTAGGGTAACTGGGAGCTGCGGAAAACTTACCTCTCTACTAATTCTAGCTCCCAATATCTGTATTTTTGGGTGATATAGGGGCATCACTGTGTCTTTTAATCTTGTTATTCTGGAATGTAATAGCAAGTGATATAAATTTCTGAATGTTACTCACGGTCCAATCAAGACAAAGGTAGCAAGAAAATACCTTGAGTTGTAAGTAGTCACCAACATCTGGAGGGTATGGAAGATCCACTACATCATTTTCATACATTAGTTCATCTACTGTTTTCAGAAGCATCCCATCAAACTCGCTACAAGGTGTATATAACACATTGATTAAATAGAGACGACAGTCAAAATAGATAGAATAAATACCGAGTATTTATAGGGTATATAACGTATAATCTTTTATAGTATATAAACCTGAAGAATCCTTTATGGACTTTCCGTGTAATACTTCTCACATTCTGAAGCACACTAGGGCCATGCACCACCTGATTCAGTTAAAATACATGTCAGACTAGTCCAGATTTGTTCTCTACAGAGATTAAGAAAGGGAAGCATTCAGATGCAAGTAAATTACCTTCTCTTCACGGGCAAGAGATGGATTGTATGCTGGCAAATTATGAACTCGTCGCTTATCTTTCTCATCCCAAACATCAATCCGGTCATCAATCACCATGGCTAAATTTGGATGACATAAACTCTTTCGAAAGACACGCTCAAGTGTGTTAGTCGCTGAATTCTAACTCTCATCGAGGGAGAGGATGACACAAGGAGTTGGGGCAATTTTCTGGTTTCTATTTCTCACACAAACTCACACAAATGCCATGCCAACCTGAGGGGTTGGGGATACATACTTATAGGCTGCTAACCAGCCAAGAATATGCTAGATGCTAGTCTAAGATGCTAGTCTAAAGGCAGCAGTCAAGGATGCTCTATCTAACAACCAGTCCTTGATGCTCTATCTCTAACTGCTAGTCCTTGACACAAGGACCATGTGTGCTGTCCCACAAAGACCATAGGACAGAGACTTATCCATCATTCTCCCCCTAAGTCTTGTGCGTCGTCTTGTGGGAAGGCTGGACCATCCCAATCCTGGAGCAGAGTCCGACGAACGCGATCCGCCCAAGAGGCTTGGTGAGCAGATCTGCAAGCTGATCCTTGGTGTTGATGTAGCTCACCGTGATGCTCCCGTCATCCAAACAGCTTCGGATGAAGTGGTACCTCACCCGGATGTGTTTGCTCCGCTCGTGGAACACGGGGTTCCTCGCTAGGGCCAGAGCGGACTTGCTGTCCACCCTGAGCTCCACCGCTCTAGTGTCTCGACCGAGGAGATCACCAAGCAGTCGAGCGAGCCAGAGCGCCTGAGTGGAAGCGGTGGAGGCCGCTATGTACTCGGCCTCGCAGCTAGACATGGCCACCACCTGCTGCTTGACTGACTGCCAGCTCACAAGGCACTTGCCGAGGAAGAAGAGGATCCCGCTTGTGCTCTTGCTGGTGTCGATGTCGCTGGCGTGGTCGCTGTCGCTGTACCCGACGAAGTGTGCCGCCCCAGGGCACCTAGGGTAGTAGAGACCGTGGTCGAGAGTCCCCGCAATGTAGCGGACGATCCTCTTCACGGCCTGCTGGTGCTCCGTCGTCGGTCGCTGCATGAACCGACTAACGTAGCCGACGGAGAATGCCAAGTCCGGCCGTGTGTGGGCGAGGTAGCGAAGGCTCCCCACAAGACGCCGGTACTGCGTAGCGTCCACCTCCTCCGTCGTGCTGTCGCGGCTGAGCTTCAGCCTCTCCTCCATCGGAGTGAGGGCTGGGTTGCAGTCGGTGAGCCCAGCTAGCTCAACGATGCGCTTGGCGTAGGCGGTCTGTCGAAGCGTGATCCCGGAGTCGTCCTGGTGCACCTCGATTCCCAGGTAGAAGGAGAGGGGCCCCAAGTCACTCATCTGGAAGGTGGCCTTCATCTCTTCCTTGAACGCCGCCACCTCCGCATCCTTGGTGCCGGTGATCACCAAGTCATCGACGTAGACGCCCACTAGCAGGGCATTTCCTCCATTGCCCCGCCGGTAGACGGCTGCCTCGTGCGAGCTTTGCTCGAAGCCCATCCCCTTTAGCGTGGAATCCAACTTGGCATTCCACGCCCTCGGTGCCTGCCGTAAGCCGTAAAGAGCCTTGCGCAGGCGGAGCACCTTGCCCTCCTTGCCGGGGATCGCAAATCCCGGCGGCTGGTGCACGTAGACCTCCTCCTTCAAGTCACCGTTAAGGAACGCCGACTTGACATCCATGTGATGGACACACCAGCCCTCCTGGGCAGCCAGCGCAAGGAGGAGTCGCACGGACTCCATCCGTGCCACGGGAGCGAAGGCGTCGTCGAAGTCGACCCCCTCCTGCTGCACGAAACCTCGTGCCACCAAACGAGCCTTGTGCTTGACGATGGCGCCAGCTTCATCCCTCTTCAGCTTGAACACCCACTTAAGGGTGATCGCGCGGTGACCATGAGGGAGGTCAGCAAGCTCCCAGGTGCGGTTCTGCTCAACCGCATCCATCTCCAGCTGCATCGCGGCGCGCCATGCCGCGTCTCTCTCGGCCTCTGCAAAAGACCGAGGCTCGCCTTCATCACACGCAAGGTGCAACTGCGCCTCCAGGTCGTGTGGCACCAGTCCCGGCACCGGCTGGTCGCCGAGAAGGTTCTCCATCGTGCGGTACCGCAGCGGCTCGCCGTCGTAGTACGCGTCGATGCGCTCCTGGTCGTGAGGGAGCGGGGAAGCGAACTCCACCGGGCTGTGCTCGGCGTGAGCTGGTGGTGGAGTAGACGTCCCCGGAGGGGTGGCTGTCGGTGCTGGAGCACGAGGCGTCGCCGGCTGTGCTGGAGTCGACGAAGGACTCGTCGCAGCTGAAGTCGTGGTCGGAGAGCGTGGTGCTGCCGGGGTCGATGAAGACTCGGGGGCTGAGGTAGGCATGCTGGGCGAAGAAGAGCTACCTACTCCCCCAGCTCCCTCGAAGTGGACGTGCTCGACAATGAAGTCGTCATACGTCGGAGTCGAGTCGTCATCCACCACCTTGTCCCATGCCCATCCTCGCCCTTCGTTGAACACAATGTCTCGCGCCGTGCGCACACGCTGTGTCTTCAGGTCGAGGATGCGGTAGGCCTTCGAGCCCTCCGCGTAGCCGATGAACACTCCCGGAATGCTCCTGTCGTCGAGCTTGCCGATGTGGCCAAGCTCCTTGGCGAACGCGAGGCAGCCGAAGACCCGCAAGTGGGAGACCGCCGGCTTGCGCCCATGCCAAGCCTCGTACGGCGTCCTGCCGTCGAGCGCCTTGGTGGGCGACCGGTTGAGGATGTAGACGGCTGTCACCACTGCCTCTCCCCAGAAGACAGCCGGCATCCCTCTCTGCTTGAGGAGGGACCGGGCCATCCCCACAACCATCTGGTTGCGCCGCTCGACGACGCCGTTCTGCTGTGGACTGTACGGTGCGGAGTGGTGACGTTGAATGCCCTCATCAGCGCAGTACGACGCGAATTCAGCCGCTGTGAATTCGCCGCCGTTGTCGGTGCGCAGCACGCGCAGCTTGCGACCGCACTCCGCCTCTGCAACAGCCTGCACGCGCCTGATGGCGTCCGCAGCCTCTCCCTTGCTGCCGAGGACCATCACCCACATGTAGCGGGAGAGGTCGTCGACGAGCAGCAAGAAGTAGCGTCGTCCTCCCGGTGTGGCCGGTGTCACCGGGCCACACAAGTCCCCGTGCACGAGCTCGAGCCTCTCCTTGGCTCGGAAGCTCGCCCTCTGGGGAAAAGGGGTCCGCCTATGCTTCGTCATCACACAGACGTCACAGAACTGCTCCACATGGTCAAGGCACGGTAGGCCTCGCACCATCTCCATGGTACTGAGCCGCTTCAGAGCCTCGAAGTGAAGGTGCCCGAAGCGCTCGTGCCACTGCCACGCCTCGTCGTCCCGACGGGCGGCGAGACAGAGGGGTTGTGCCACCTGCACGTTGAGGACGTAGAGTCGATTCGCACCTCTAGTTACCTTGGCAAGAAGGCGACCATGGCGATCCCAGATGCGTAGGATCCCATGCTTGATCAGCACGCTCGAGCCGTTCTCATCCAGCTGTCCCAAGCTGATGATGGAGTTCCTCAACGCGGGAATGTAGTAGACACTGGTGAGCAGCCGGTGCTCTCCAGTCTTGGCGGTGAAGATGATGGAGCCGACGCCCTTAATCTCCACGGCGGAGGCATCCCCAAACTTGACGGAGCCTCGCACGCTGGGGTCGAGCTCGGCGAAGAACTCCCGTCGACCAGTCATGTGATGGGTAGCGCCAGTGTCTAGGCACCACCCGTCAGTCCTGTCGCCGCCGGAGCCATCGCCGAGGAGGGCGTGTGCCTTTGGCTCGTCAAGGTGGAGGAGAGCCGCCGCGGCTGGTGCCGCTGGAGTTAGCTCGATGCTTGCATGTGCCATGAACAGAGCCGGCTCCTCCTCCGCCCGTGCGAAGTTGGCCTGGCCGCGTCGTGGCTGTCGACAGTCCTTGGCCCAATGGCCAAGCTGGCCGCAGTTGCGGCAGCTGTCGTCTCGTGCCGGCTTCTGCTTGCCGGCGGCGCCGCCCTGGGCGTCTTTGCGCGCCTTGCGAGGCTTGCCGCGCTTGCGGCCGCCTGTCGTGGAAGAAGGCTCCCCCTTCTTCCTATCACCTTGGCAGGCATCCCACTGCTCCCGAGTGAGAAGTAGCTTCCCGCCAGTGGTGATGGACCCTGACTGAGGCTGTGGCTCGTCAGAGTCGACGACCTTGAGGCGACCTATCGCCTCCTCGATCGACATTGTGGAGAGGTCCAGCAGAGACTCGATCGAGCGAGCCATCTGCCTGTACTTCTCGGGAACGCAGCGAAAAAGCTTCTCGACAGCTTTCTCCTCGTTGTAGGTGTCCTCGCCGAACTGCACCATCTTCTGCAACAGAGTGTTGAGACGGAGAGCAAAGTCATCAACGTCCTCACCTGGCTTGAAGGCCAGGTTCTCCCACTCCTTGCGAAGTACTTGCAGTGTGGACTTGCGGGCGCGGTCGCTGCCTATGCGTGCCGCAGCGATGGCGTCCCAAGCCTCCTTGGCAGTCCGCTTGTTGGAAAGCGAGAACTGCATCTCGGGCGGGACTGCAGCGAGGAGGGCGTCCAGCGCCCGTCGATCTTCATGGTGATCGACGTTGGCATCCTGAACTGCCTCCCACATGTGCCGCACTTGGAGCCGGACCTTCATGACCGCGGCCCACTCGACGTAGTTGGTTTTGGTGAGGGTAGGCCACCCAACACCGGGACCAACGTCCCTGACCACAGTCCGGACCTCATGGAGGCCGCGGTCTTGGTCGTTTCGGCCGCCGTCGCCGCACGCGCCTCCTCCGGGAGCGCCACCGTCGTGCGTGCCTCCTCCGGGAGCGCCACCGCCGTGCGTGCCTCCTCTGGGAGCGCCACCGCCGTGCGCTTGGGCATGCTCGGCGGCCCACCGCGCTGTCCGCTCGCCGGCTGCGTCGTGGTTTCCGTCGACGCTGCCGTCGCCTGAAACGGAGCCGCTGATGCTGCCGCGCAGAGCCTGGACCTCCGCCGCTGCCTCACGTGCTGCATCCTCCGCTGCTGCTGCTTCCACTTCCGCTCTGGCTGCTGCCAGCTCTGCTGCTGCCAGCCTCGACGCCCTTGCTGCCGCCGCGGCGGTTGCTGCCGCCGCGGCGGTTGCTGCCGCCACTCGCTCGCGCTCCTCTGCCGCGGCGAGCTCGGCCTCCTGCCGACGCCGCGTGCTCGAGGTTACCGAGTGCTGAGAGTGGCTTGCGGACATGGCTCGCCGCTGGGGAGCTGCTGGGTGGAGAGGGGGCTGCAACCGACGAGCTGCTGCTCGTCTGCACAGAGAGAGAGGAGTGAGCAGAGGCAGCCGGAGCTGCTGCTACTGCCGGGGAAGGAGATGAGCAGGAGATGCTCAGGCTACAAACTAACTTGGCTCTGATACCACTTGTTAGTCGCTGAATTCTAACTCTCATCGAGGGAGAGGATGACACAAGGAGTTGGGGCAATTTTCTGGTTTCTATTTCTCACACAAACTCACACAAATGCCATGCCAACCTGAGGGGTTGGGGATACATACTTATAGGCTGCTAACCAGCCAAGAATATACTAGATGCTAGTCTAAGATGCTAGTCTAAAGGCAGCAGTCAAGGATGCTCTATCTAACAACCAGTCCTTGATGCTCTATCTCTAACTGCTAGTCCTTGACACAAGGACCATGTGTGCTGTCCCACAAAGACCATAGGACAGAGACTTATCCATCAAAGTGACTTTTTGGAATCTGAAAGTCAATAGAAAAATAAAATAAAATCAAGGCGCATGTGGTACAAACATAATTAGTGTAATTCAGACTTCCATCTATCAATGAACGTCTCTTTTTGGAAAGAAGAATAGTCAACCAAAAAGTCACGCTAAATTTTACCTGACCTCACACATATTACACGCTGTGAAATCTCCTCCTCGGAGTTAATCAAACAGCCTTGTGGATCAAGCAGTCTCCATACCTCAAGAGCATAACATCTTCCAGCCATTGTACATACGTAGACCTTATATCTTTTGCACCCACTGGCATTAATCAGATAAGTCTTCAATTCATCCCAACCAGGCCGTATGTTGACAAAATAACTACTTTCAGGATCCTGAAAATGACATAGAGAGTGTTGCAGCAAGTAAGTACTTTCGATCTCTACAGAAATTAGTAAAGGCTATTATTATTTTGTTTGGTGATTTATTACATACCATTGGGTCGAGGCAAGTCAGGACCGCATTCCTGCTTGCCGGGAACCTGATCACGGGCCGAAGAATAACTTGCCGTAGCCCTCCGGGTTTATACAGCATGCTCTTCTCATCTTGGGTCCTGACAGTCTCACCGTCGACGGTGATAGCGCGTTTCTCTACAAAATCCTTGAGAAAGGTATGATCCTGGGAGACCTTGCTGCGCTGACCGCGTAGCGCCGACCTTGTGGTGGTAGCAGCGTCAGATTCTTCATGATCCTCCAAGCGTGAATCGATCTTTTCCATGAGAGCCTTGAATGTGTTATTGTTGTAAGATGACACGAGTGTCTGATCGAGATCGAGCACGATGGCAAGGCACCGCTGGTTGAGCATCCAGAGGCACGCCGCGTAGAGCCCTGTCTGCGCGGACCAGCACCAGAAACAAGGGTCGCCCTTTGTTACCTTGCTTTTCATAGCCACCAGGTGCAGCTCCTCTGCTCCGGCGTCCACCACGGCGGTCTAGGAAACAACAATCAATCCATCCATCAGTGAAGAAACATAATTTATCTGTGACTGTAATAAAGTGATGATGGAAGTCCTAATTAAGCTACATCTGAAAAATTAGTAGGTAATTAAAAAATCACATGCTATCATTGATGGCAGTCTCATACTAGCATTAAGTTATTACTATATGCAATGGAATAAGTTGGTTGGGGTTTAGGGTTTAGCAGCAACCATGCGTTGTTTCAAGCAGGTGGAGTGCAGGGTGGATAGCAGCAGGGGATCATCCTGCTGCTGCTTGGCGGTGACGGTGATCTTGCAGCGCATGGAGTATGGGCTGATGAGCTGCAGCACGGCCAGCGGTGGGCACCTGTCGCTGGCTGGCGACCGGCGGCTGATCCGGATCTCCCCGTCGTTGCTGCTAGTCGCCTGGAAAACTTGACCGCCTCCTTCAGATGACGATGACGGTGGAAGGAAGACGTCGACGTAGCCGAGTAAGACGCCGCCCTCGAAGATGGGCATGGCCGTGCTTGGTGGTGGTGATGGCCTGATGACGATGGACAGCGCCGTCGTCTCCTTCACAAGACCATCCACGGCGGCGGCCTCCCCCATGGTTGTGATTTCGCTCTGGGCTTCTTCCTTCCTTCCTGTTGCTGCAAGGGAAACAATTAGCTAACAATTCGAGTTCCGCTCGACTCCCGTCCCGGCCCGACAAGGAAAAAAAAAGGAATTGCCAATAAAAAAACTACTCCCTGTATCTCAAAATAGATATCGCAGATTTGTCAAAAATTTGATGAATGCAGCCACTATTTAGTACATAGATTCATCTTAATTTTACTAAAACCCATGACATCTATTTTAAGACAGAGGAGTAAATTAAATAAAAAAGAAGAGGAGGAAATAAAATCACAGTGAATCGCGAGGAGATTCGTTAATCAACACGTGAAAAGAATAGCTAACAATCCTCGGATTTATCTAACACTAAAATATGACTAGATAAATAAATATCTAGACAAATCCGACAATATTAATATGGATAGGAGAGAGAGTATTGTCTATGTCTCAAATCTTTAAATATGTGAGAAAAATATGGGGAATATCAACATTCGGTCGAGTACTCCATCATCTAGATCGAGATTCACAGGTGGGGTGTTAAGAATCTCCCTTAGAGTTTGGCATCTCTTTAAGTCTCATCATACAGAGATTCCACGAACGCACCTCCCAAAAGATGATACTGGTAATGATTTAGTGAACAAACCAACAAGATTTTCGCAAGACTTAGTATGCAAGATCCCCACTTCGTTCATCTTCTGCAGCTCACGCGCATAAAAGAACTTGGGGTTTATATACTTTGTGCGATACTCTTCACATAAACACAAGTTGTATTATCCTCGTAGATAATGGTGGGCTTCTGTAAGGTGTTCAACCCACACATCTACTGAATGTGGCAAATCATCCATCAAAGGCATGTACACTCACGTGATGCTTCAGACAATGCTATACATTATGAGTGGTTCATCGAGGTCGATACGAGACTTTTCTTACACGACTTTAAGGAAATTGTAGTTCCACCACAAAGGAAAACATATCCAGTATGAGACTTGGAAGTGTGTGGGTCCGACACCTACATTGCATTCGTATAGTCTCAAAATGATACGTCTTGATTCCTCCTATAGAACATTCCAGCTATCAAAAGATGTCCTTGACGCCTTTCCAATGTCTATTGGTAGGCTCAGTGACATGGGGTGTCCACGTCAATGTCCATGATTGATGGACTTGGGTTTTAAGGAAGAGTGCACGCTGAAAACTTCGTCGGCTAACAAACAAGCAACACGGGGACACAGTGTTTACCCAGGTTCAGGCCCCTAGAGGGAAACCCTACTCCTGCTTGTCTGCTCTTGATTAATGGAGATCCGAAGGATTACAAGGGTGGCGAGATGGCGATGATGCACAAATGAGATCTGGCTATGTATGACGGGGGTGTTAATTACCCTTCTTGTTGCTCCCTCCTGGCCCTTATATGGGGGAGCCAGGTCTCGGGATACGTCCGAGTCGGTTACAGAATGAGGGTGAAACCCTAAACATGCCTATCTAATCTTGTCGTGTCTGCCAAGGAGTCATGCCTTACATGGGCTTGGATTCACCCAGATCGTCATGGGCTTCATCGTCCTTAGCGGGTCGTCACATGGCCTCCTACTGGACTGAACCAGATAGGCCAAACGTAAGTACCGTAGGGTATACCTATGTTAGTAGCCCCCGAATTTTCAGTCGAATCGAAGATTCAGATGGAGACTTTGGAAGCCATTTACCCAAAGGTTCATGAGATGTTCGTGTAGTTCATAGGGATTGTGGCACATGTGCCTGGTTTATCTGACGGATCAGGACCAGCTAATTGCTCTCAGGAAAAGAAAAAAATGACCTATTCATGCTCGAGTCCCCGGACTCGGATTCAGAAATTGCTGGTGTAATTTGACCCATGCTGCAGAGGCCTTACTGAGCCGAATTCCAGTTTCAGTGTTTCATGTACCTAACACATTTGTTGGGATTCTCATTGTGCCTGTCGGCACGGTATTTAACTGGTAGAGTGCACTAGGTGCGATTGTTAGGCCATTAGACTGTGTCTGCAGGTCTTATCCATGCGTGGAGGTGGAGGTGCTTCGGGTGGTCAAGGAGACGTTTGCTCTAAACTTGACATTGGAATGTGTGAAGGCGAAGTCGCCGATAATATCAATTGCCGTAGGCGAATTGTCGCTGGAGACGTAGTCCGCACAATCGAATAATCGGCTGATCATTGTTTTATAGGGTGCAAGACCAGCGCTTCCTATGGGAGTATACCTCGAGTGTTTGTTCGAGTCGTAGACTCGATCAGATACTTATAGTCGTCGATTACGTCGAATGAATGCTGTTCATGCCCACATTTTTTCGGATGCATGAATAGATCTCCCCTTAGGAGTAGCCCCCGAGTCCTTAGTCAAATCGTTGATTCGAATTAGGAGTTGGGACATATCATTCGATGGTTTTCAATTAATAGGCTGTTCACTGGACCCGAAAGTATATCGGGTGCGCGACCAGTGCTCCTATTAGGAATAACCTCCAAGTGCTTATTCTAGTTGTAGAACTGCGTGTTCAGTGCTCCAAATTGGAGTAGCTTCCGAGTGTCTGACCGAGTCGTGGACTCAGGTAGAGACTCAAATGATTGTTCCGTGATGCTTTAAACTGGACCCGGAAGTACATAGGGTGCACGACTAGCAATCCTGTTAGGAGTAGCCCCCAAGTGTCTGTTCGAGTCGTAAACTCGAAGAAAAACTCAGTCTTGATGGCACAACTATATCCAAAGAATGATTTGATTTGATGAATGCAGTCGAAGATTCTGTTGTCTTCCATGGAGAGTGGCGTTTGAATTTGAATTGATGATGACATTAGGGATGACGAGAAGTGAGATGAACCGTCAGTAGGAAATTACTGATGAGAAATGGCATAGTGGGTATCATCAGAAGGCTGACCGGACTTGACCGCACGACATGTAAAAAATTGGCATTAACTATGCCTCCTCGATTTGCACACATAGTAGGAAGAGCGTGGCAACGGTTTGATTCTTTGGTTGCCACGTGGGTCCGCTAGATGAGCACCGCTATCCCGTGGTCAGGAATCAACGATGGAGATTGTCTAGGCCACTGAATAATAAGGGAAAATGCCACAGTAACAATTCTTACTTCATCTTCTTTCTCGCCGTCTCCGTTCTTCCAGATCTCCTTGCTGTTGTTGTTCTTACTCGCCGTGCTAGACATGCTCTGCGTTTTCTCGAGTTCATTTCTGCGGACCCAGTGGAAGAGGCGAGCTGTGGTGATGGGGAAGAGAAATAAAGATGTGGGTGTTGGATCGAGCGCCGTTGCCGCCCAAGAAGAAAGCCGTCGAGACGAGGGTCACCAATGGTAGCTGGCGGCGTTCAACGGTGAAGGCATCAGATTTGCGTCCTCTATGCCAGGCTGGTCTGATCCCTGTGGAGGAGAAAGAATGCAAGGTCCCCGGTATGGAGGTAATCCCTGACCCCCCATTGGGTACCATGTTTGTTGCTTTTGTGTTGCGGGGACTCTCTCTTCCCCTCCAAGACTTTGTGCATGGATTGCTTTTCCTTTACGAGATCCAGCTCCACCAGCTAAGCCCCAATTCTATTATACACATTGCCTGCTCCATTACTCTTTGCGAGTGCCGGCTCGGGATTGAGCCGCACTTTGGTCTCTTCAAAAAATTATATGGGGTGAAGAGGCAGTCGGGCTCTGGTGGGGTGGTGTACAAGGTTGGCGGGTGCGACCTTTCCGTTCGTCCTAATCAATAATACTTTTCCTTCAACATCGTGGATTCTGCGTAAGGGTGGAGGGCCAAGTGGTTCTACATTCTTAACCAAAAAGCAGCGAGTCATAAGTACAGTCTTGCCCCCTTTGATGAGAGTGCCGATACAAAGAGGAAGTGGTCTTGGAGGAATGATGTGCCCGCAGGTGAAGCGGATGAGGTCGAGACACTGTATGATCGGGTGAAGAAAATGCAACTTATCCGCGGTCGAGAGGTTACTGGCATCGACATCATTCAGACCTTCTTGCAATGTCTGGTGCAGCCACTGCAAGCCAGGGCACACTTGATGTTCCTTTATGCTGGCCAGTCAGACCCGAACCGCACCTTAGAGGAGAATCTGTCATTCACGGAGCTAGAGAAAAAGGTGAAGTCTTTGACCAGCCTTACTACCGAAGATGCTCTGCCCCAGGAAATGTTGACCGTTCTGTTTGATGCTACCAAAGAAGTGCCAAAGGTAATGTTCGGGTTAGACTACATCTTGCCATGTGTGTATCCTGAACTTTTGTAGTGATATTGTTGTCTTGTGACAGGACATGAAGGTGAAAGGCATGATGCCCCCTCTTCCGGAAGTTTGGGAGGTGGCAGAGGGCACAGAGCTGGACGAATCAGCGTCCAGTTTAGCTCCACGGTCCAAGGAAGTGGCCGAGTCTACTGATGATTACACTAGAAAGAGGGACCGAAACAAGGACTCAGATGGCTTCTCCCTTGAAACGCTCAAGAAGTCTGCTCCTGCGTCGAACGTGGCTGGGCCTATCCTTGTTATGCCCATCCGAACCGCGTCACATGCACCACCGACCAAGAAGCAGAAGAAGGAGGTGTTCGATCTCGATTGCTTTAACTCGTAAGTATCGTTTACTACTAGTGTGTTGTTGAGTGTGTGTCACTAGGAGTTGAAGGAGTATTTCGTCTGCTAAATTGCTAGGGAATCCACTCCGGAAGAAGTCACCCGAGAGAAGGTTGATGAGGGAGTCGTTGATCCCAGAGCTACGAGTGCCGAAACGCCTGCTCCATCTCCTAAGGAGATCACCACTGAGGATGGCAGTTCTTCGAAGATAGACGAGCATAGAGTGGTTATTACTCGGACTACAACTCAGGATCTACCGGAGTCCTCGAGTGGCCATGTAAGTTTTCCTCATTTTGTTACGCTTCAATCCGGGGAAGCCCTGAGTCTTGCTTTTTGATTCGAATGCTTGTGCAGTCATACCTTCACAACATGATGCAGATGGGTCAACAATACGTGCAGCTCAAGGCTGATTTCAAGCAGCTTCGAGGTGAGTGGACCTTCGCTTGCATTTTTTTGCCTGATCATTTCCTGTGTCTACTGATAACTATTGCGCTGTTGTTTGCCAGAGGAG
This sequence comes from Avena eriantha, assembly GCA_910589775.1. Lineage (NCBI taxonomy): Eukaryota > Viridiplantae > Streptophyta > Magnoliopsida > Poales > Poaceae > Avena > Avena eriantha. The sequence goes on along the minus strand of OU342743.1, from coordinate 3,118,063 downwards.
AACAATCAGGCCTTCGTCGCCTCAAGGCACTCGAGAAGAGTATCAGCAGCGTCGAGACGAAGGAGAAGAATGCTATTAAGACCTTCGAACGCTTCAACTTGGAGTCTAAGTAGCATGAGGAGGACCTTGCTACAACTACAGTGAATGGGGAGAAATCTTTGAGGGATCAGCTCATGGCAGCTGCCTAGGCTTTGTCTGGTAAGTTTCTAATGTGGTTTTTTGCCTTCTTCCGTTGTTTGGTATTGTGTTTTGATCTCTTCGGTTTTGTGCGCATCTGCAAATGCTGCTGGTGTTGGCTTTGATCGTCAGGCTCTTGAGCATGATGACCTTTTAGCTGACGCAGTAGCAACAATCGAGGACCGCAACACGTATGCCAAGGAGGTGCCCGGCAAGGCCAAAGCTGCGCTTAGCCGTTTCCATAGGGAGATCTACCCTAGGGCTACTGCCATCATCGATGTTGCTCGCCTCGCTGATGCCTTCTCGGGGAGTGCAGCCAAGGAGTACAAGCAAGTGCAGAAGGATGCGGGTTCTTCTCTAGCACTCGCCATGGTGCAGGCATGCGGCTCAAACCTAGACGTCAACAAGGCAACCTCCTCAATGCCTGTAATGGCTGACAGCAAGGAGATAGACTTCGGCCCCTTTGCCAAATGCTGCAAGTGATATGGCCTTCGGCTGATTGAATTGCTTGCCAAGTATTCCGAAGAGCAGAAGCGGCTGGCTGTGGCGAAAACTTCCACGGACCTCGTGAAGCCTTTGGATACCGATGCATAGATAGTTTAGTTCTTTTCACCGTAGTGTTTTTGTAATCTGAACCTTCGGCTATACTCTTCATGCTTCTTGGTAGTGGATAATGCCCAAGTGCTGCCTATGTTTATTTAGTATGAATAGATATGTCATTGTTTTGTTGTTTGAATGTAGTCCTTTCTCCGTTGCTTATGCAGGTGACAGTTGATATGTCCTTGAGTTCTTCTGAGCCCGAGGATGCCTCTGCTCAACCACAGTCAGCCAATCGAATTGCCAATATGTTGCTAAATGTGAGGCTACCGATTAGGTGAGGAGCTTGGAGAAGCGAAACCTGGCCCTTAAGGGCCTGCTAGACATTTGGAAGTCCTAGGTGGAGAGGGCCGCGAATCACGAGGAGTATCTATTTGGAGAACTAGAGTATCTCAACGAGTATCTGAAGTGTAAGTACTCGAAGACTTTGCCGAGTCCTTTGTTTTCTTCTTGTTTTAACGTTCCGTGCTTCCTTGCTGCTGTAGTTGTCAGCCGCGACCCTCATGAGGAAGAGAATGTTATCAACTCTCGACTAAACTCCCTGAGGGAGGAGGACATAGAGGTTGGTGGGTCCTTTTAGACGGGCAGGAACAAGGCGTACGTGGTGGCTAAACTTCATGAGAGGGTTCGCTATGTTGTGAAGTGTATGAAGGGCGCCCATAAGATATTGGATGCTGATAGTTTGGGAGAAAAATAACTTGTATTGATTTAGACAATATTATAACATTTATATAGAAGAGAGGGAGAGTCGGCCGGCCTAGGGTTGGGCCCTAAACCGACTTAGGCTAGAGTCCTACTCCAATACAAAACAAACTCTAATACCCCCCCCTCGCAGTGTCAACGTCGGGTGCCACGATGTTGAGACTGGAGCGAATGTCGATGAAGGACGAAGGATGTAGTCCTTTGGTAAAAATATCTGCAAACTGTGCACTCGTTGGAACATGTAGAACACGAACTTCTCCAAGAGCAACTTTTTCCCGAACAAAATGAATGTCGATCTCGATGTGCTTGGTACGGCGGTGTTGCACGGGGTTGGAGGCCATATAGACAGCTGATATGTTGTCACAGTAGACAATAGTGGCGTGCTGGACAGGACGCTGAAGTTCCACAAGTAGTTGGCGAATCCAAACTGCTTTAGCAACAGCATGCGCAACCGCCCTGTATTCTGCTTCAGCCGAAGACCGGGAGACCGTAACCTGCCTTTTCGATGACCAAGAAACAAGATTATCACCCAAATAAACACAAAAGCCGGATGTGGATCGTCGAGTATCTGGACATCCTTCCCAGTCTGCATCAGAATAAACTGTCAAGCTTGTTGGGGAGGATGAATTAAGAAGTAGACCATGATCAAGAGTGCCTTTTAAGTATTGAATAATCTTTTTGACATGAGCTAGATGGGGTAAACGAGGATCATGCATATAGAGACATGCTTGCTGAACAGAATAAGAAATGTCAGGTCTGGTGAGAGTGGCGTATTGAAAAGCACCAACAAGACTACGATATAGAGTTGTATCGGGGACAGAATCACCTTCAGCTGAAAGTTTTGAGCCAACATCAGCTGGTGTACGACAAGGTTGACAGTCTATCATGCCTGCTCGGTTTAAGAGATCAAGAATGTATTGACATTGAGAAAGAAATAGAGTAGAAGATGTTCTAGTGGCGGTAACACCGAGAAAATGATGAAGTGATCCTAAACCAGTCATAGAAAATTCTTTGTTGAGAAGAGTAATGATATATTTAAGAAAAGAATTAGAAGAAGTTGTAAGAACAATGTCGGCTACGTATAGAAGAAGATATGCTATGTGAGAGGAAGAATGAAAGATAAAAAGAGATGTATCAGATTTGGAAGGAAGAAAGCCAATAGTTTGAATAAATGTAGCAAAACATTGTAACCAGGCACAAGGAGCTTGTTTGAGACCATACAAAGATTTCTTGAAAAGACAAACAAGATTGGGATTAGTGGAATCTTCAAAACCGGATGGTTGTTTGCAATATGCAGTTTCATTGAGAGTACCATTAAGAAAAGCATTTTTTACATCAAGTTGATGAATAGACCAGGAAGAGGAGACGACAAGACTGACAATAATGCGAATAGTGCTGGGCTTAACAACAGGGGAGAAAGTTTCATCAAAGTCAATTCCTTGTTGTTGAGAAAAACCTCTGCAAACCCAACGAGCCTTGTACCGAGCCAAAGACCCATCAGAGTTATACTTATGACGAAAAATCCACTTTCCCGAGACAATATTGGCGCTAGATGGTTTAGGAACGAGAGTCCATGTATTATTTTGAATAAGAGCATTGAACTCATCTCGCATGGCAGAGTGCCATAATGGATCGAGAAGGGCTCGTTTGTAGGAACTTGGGATAGGAGAGATCGATGGAGTAGCCGAAAGATTGAGAAAACGTCAGGGAATATGGAAGCCCCGTTTGCCACGAGTACACATAATATGATCATTTGTAGGAATAGGTATTGGAATGGCATGAGAAGGAATGTGAGTAGTTGGGGAAGGAGATGATTGAGTAGGGGGTGTGTTTGAGGCGGGAGAGACGGAGTTGGATGATGTGCTAACGGGAGACTCTGCCGCGGCAGGAGAAGGAGACGCGGCAGGAGGTGAGGCTGCCATGGCAGGGGTTTGGGCAGATTCAGCTACCGTGGCACGGTTTTGGGGGGTTTTGGCTGCGGTGACAGGGTTTTCGGGGGTTTTGGCTGCCACAGCAGGGGGATCGACGGGAAGAAAAACAAGACGCGATATAGGGGCAGTAGATGTGGATAGAGGGGTAGGGACCGTCGGTGACTGAATGGTCGAAAAGGGAAAAGTATTTTCATCGAAAGTGACGTGACGAGATATAAGAACACGACCGGAGGAGGGATCAAAACATCGTGATCCTTTGTGATTATCGGATGGACCTAAATATATACATGGCAATGATCTTGGAGCGAGTTTATTGGCAGCAGTAGATGAAGTGTTAGGAAAGCAAAGACAGTCAAAACACACGTAAATCAGAATAATCGGGGTGAGATAGAAAAAGAGATTGAAAGGGGGAATAAAGAGAACATGTTTTGGTTGGTCGTATATTTAGAAGATAGGTGGCGGTCTGGAGAGCCTCAGCCCAAAAACGCGGTGGAAGAGATGCTTGAATGAGGAGAGTGCGTAAGATGTCGTTGATAGAACGAAGAGAGTGTTCAACCTTGCCGTTTTGAGGAGAAGTGTAAGGACACGAAAAACGAAATAGGATGCCTTGGGAGAGAAAGAAAGTTCTGTTTTGGTTGTTATCAAATTCTTTTCCGTTGTCACATTAGATGAAACAAATAGGGAGGCCAAAATGTGTTAGAACATATTGTCAAAAATTAAGAAAAAGTTGATGAACATCAGATTTAGCACGAAGAGGAAAGGTCCAAACATAATAAGAATAATCATCCAAAATAACGAGATAATATTTGAAACCAGAAACACTTGGTATTGGAGAGGTCCATAGATCACAATGTAACAATTCAAACGGAAAAGAACTATAGGTTGAAGAAGTCCCGAAATGTAATCTAATATGTTTGCCGCATTGACAGGCATTACAAACTGAGGAATCATGCAAAGAACTATCACTAGATATGCGAAACTCTTGAAGTAGGGATGCCATGGTATGTTTATTGGGGTGACCAAGATGACGGTGCCAAAGGGTGACGGAGGCAATCATTGCTTGAGGTGTGGAGGTGGGTGCGCCATGGAGAGGATAGAGATCGCCCGAACTATTGTAACGGGCGAGGACCGCCGCCGTTTTCAGATCCTTCACAGACAAACCAAAGGGATCAAATTCTATGGAAACATTATTATCAATAGTAAATTGTCGAACAGATATTAGATTTTTAATTAATGAGGGAGCAACTAGGATATTTCGTAGAATAAAATTGGTGTTTGAATTAATGATGTAAGATTGGCCGGTGCAAGAGATGGGGATAGAAGATCCATCGCCAATGGTGATAGAAGAAAAAGGAGAGGAAGAACAAGCTGACAGAAAATCCATATTTGAAGACATATGCGTTGAAGCACCGGAATCAAAAATCTAATCTATACCTTCGTGATTGTTGAGTGTAAAATTGTTCATGGCAGCGATGAAGGCGGCTTGGTCACAGCTTGGTGGAGCGGTTGACGGAGCGGGAGACGCAGGCATGTACTGAGGAGCTAGAGTAGCATTGTACATGTAGGGAAGCGATGTCGGCGAGGCCACATATTGAGGTGGCGCCATCTGGGCCATGTAGGGAGGGGGTGGCGCCTGCACGGTGTAGACTTGCTGAGGTTGTTGTCCAAGGAGCCTAGGGGAACCGATTGCAGGACGGAGCCCGGGACTCCAGGTTCCGGTGTAGGCGGGAGGGGCCCCGTATGGAGACGGAGCGGACCAAGGCATGGACCACGCCTGAACAAGTCCAGTCCACGGGTCGTGCGGAGGTCGCCATGTCAGAGCCGATGGTGGTGCTGTCGGGGGCACTGTAGGTGGAGCAGGAGCAGGTGGTCGAGGTTGAGGCGGTCTGTATGTGGGATTCTTCCCACGATAATTTGGACTTGGATGCCATCCATGTGGGTGTTGGAGATATGCCCAAGAGGCAATAATAAAAGTGATTATTATTATATCTTTGTGTTTATGATGAATGTTTACATCCCATGCTATAATTGTATTATTAGGAAACACTAATACATGTGTGTTTTGTAAACATATAAGAGTCCCTAGTAAGCCTCTTGTTGAACTAGCTTGTTGATTAATTGATGATCATGGTTTCCTGATCATGGACATTGGATGTGATTAATAACAAGGTCATATCATTAGGAGAATGATGTGATGGACGCACACCCATAGTAAGCGTAGCATAAGATCAAGTCATTAAGTTCGTATTGCTGTAAGCTTTCAAATACATAGTAACCTATTCCTTCGACCATGAGGTTATGTTAATCACCATCACCGGATGGATGCTTTGATGACATCAAACGCCGCTTCGTAACTGGGTGGTTATAAAAGTGTCATTGGGTATTCTGAAAGTATGTGTTGAAGCGGATGAACCAAGATTGGGATTTGTCCATCCATATGACGGATAGATATGCTCTGGGCCCTCTCGGTGGAATGTCATCTAGTTAGCTTGCAAGGATGTGACTAGGTCACAAGGGATGACATATCACGGAACGAGTAAAGAGTACTTATCAGTAACGAGGTAGAACTAGGTATGGAGATGCCGACGATCAAACCTCGGATAAGTATAGTGTCGCGAGACAAAGGGAATTAGTTTCATATGTAAGTGGTTCAATCGATCGCGAAGTCATCGTTGAGTATGTGGGAGCCATTATGGATCTCCAGGTCGCGCTGATGGTTATTGATAGGAGATGTGTCTCTATGATGTCTACATATTCACGAACCGTAGGGTGACACACTTAAGGTTCGAAGTTGTTTTAAGTAGATATGGAATGTGCGTTGGAGACCGAATGTTGTTCGGAGTCTCGGAATGGATCCGAGACATCACGAGGAGATCCGGAATGGTCCGGAGAATAAGATTCATATATAGGAGATCATTTTATGAGATAGGAAATGTTCTGGAGTGTTTGTATGAGAATTCTAGAAGGTTTCGGAATGTTCTGGAAGGTTCTAGAAGATATCTTGGAGTTTGCTTGAAAATCAAGATAGGGATCAAGGAGTCCTGGTGGGTCAAGATACAGATTCGTGGGGGAGGAGGACTCCTCCCCCCACCTCCAATCCGCCGGCCATACAAGGGGAGGGGAGTCCTACAAGGACTCCCCCTCCTCCTACGCTCTCATAACGTCCAATCTCTGCCGCCTCTCTCCTCCACCATCTTCTGCACAGGCATAGGCGAAGCCCTGCAGAATTCTCTACTCCACCACCACCACCACCACGCCGTCGTGCTGCTGGGATTCCGTGGAGAAGATCTACTACCTCCGCTGCTCGCTGGAACGGGGAGAGGAAGGTCTACTTCGACTCCGCACGTGTGACCGACTGCGGAAGCGCTGCCGAAACGTGGCGCCAGAAGGATCGTCTACTTGACCAAGGGCGGAAGCGCTGCTGGAACGCGACGCCGGAATGATCGTCCACACGATCTTGAGATCGGCAAGTGATCGACTACATCAACCACGAGATCTAATCTCGTTAACGCTTTCGGATCTACAAGGGTTAGTTCCCATCTATCTCGTTGCTCATGTCTAATAGATTAGATCTTGGCTTTTATCTAGATTAGATCTAGGTTTTATTCGTTCTTGCGGTAGAATTTTTTTGTTTTCCATGCTACGAACCCATCAGTGGGGGCTGCGGGGCAGCGTGGGGAGGGCCGGCGGAGGGGGCCAGAGGGGGAGGCCGAGCCGCCGTGTGGAATACCTGAGCTTGAGTGGGGCGCGATGCTTTGCGAGCTTGCGTCGTGGCCTCCAGTTAGAGGAGAGATCGAACTTCAGCGAAAGTGGGACGCGGGCGCATCATCGGAATAAAGGCCACCTGCTTGTCGAATTGCTCGCGGAGGCTAACGAGGAGAGCATTGATGAGTGTGCGATCTTCAACAGGGTCGCCGAGCTCTCGTAATTCATCGCCGATAGCCTTGATCTTCTGGCATAGAACGGTGACAGAGGCATCTCCTTGAGACATGGTACATAGCTCGGTATGTAGGGCATTGATGCTGGCGTCGCTATTATCCTGGAAAAGCTGTTGAAGAGAGGCCCATAGATGCGCGGTGGTGGCGTCGTCATTGGAGACGAGATTGAAAAGCTCGGTGGATATGCGGGTGTACATCCATTGTATAATTGCTAGATCATCTTGGACCCAGCGAGGATCGGCAGGACGAGGCACCGAGTTCGGATCGACGTGATCACGAAGACCACATCGGCCGAGATGAACATGAAATAAGTGGCGCCAATGGTAGTAGTTGTGGAGTGCAAGATCTAGGGTAATAGGTATGAACGGAGAGACGTCGGAGATTGTATCGGCTAAAGAAATTGGGGCTATTTGGATAGGATTTTGTTGGGTAATAGGGGTAGAGGTGGAGATCGAGGAGGTGGAGGAGGAGGGTTTCACGCCGGCGACCAGAGAGGACCTTTCGGTGGCGGTGGTCCAGAGAGGACCTTTTCGGCCGCGGTCCAGAGAGGACCTTTCGGTGGCGGTGGTGGAGTAGGCGGAGCCATCTAGGTGTGGAAAAACCTAGGCGTCTGATACCATGATAGTTTGGGAGAGAAATAACTTGTATTAATTTAGACAATATTACAACGTTTATATAGAAGAGAGGGAGAGTCGGCCGGCCTAGGGTTGGTCCCTAAACCGACTTAGGCTAGAGTCCTACTCCAATACAAAACAAACTCTAATAGATGCGATGCATGGTGTTATGTTTCCACTGGATCCTAGGCCCACGAGCCTGATGGTCTTGATGAGGCGATTTTTTGATCGCAGCCGAATTGTTGCCTTTGTGCGCGCCCAGCTGGTTGCGGGTGCACAAATGGCTCTCACTTTTGTTCGGATTCATCATCCACTGATAGATGTGGATAACAACGAATGTTGTCTACACACTGAGAAACTAATCTCGCCAGATCCGAAGAACGTCGAGAAGACCAAGCTATCGATCTAAAGGACCGATTAGCACACGTTGCCATCAACTCCGAGGCCCTGCCTCGAAGGTCGTCGCTGGCGTGGGAGTAGAGTTGAGGAAGATTTATTCGCCCGTGCGCCGCTCCTCCTACCCCAACAAAGCACTATGGAAGACAAAACCTAACCGTAACTACTAGGCCAAAACGGAGGAGCAAGGTCCCCCTCCCTCCTCCCGCCGCCGAAGCGGCAAGCAGAGGGAGACGGGACCAAGGCCAATGCCCTGGCCGGAGGAGATTGGGAGGACTTCTGCCGCTGCCGCTCGCGCAAGAGAGAGGGGCAAAATGATGCATAGCCTGGTTGAGATTGTACCCTTGTCCTTGTGCACACAAGTTGGGTAGGTTATTGCAGGTGCAAAGCATTTGGGAAAAAATGATGCCTGGAGAGTAGGATTTGTTGTAATAATAGGTACTTTTTATTTTGTTTGGCAAACTCCTTAATTAACATATTGGGACAAAATGTTTGCACCCGTTTAAAAAAAATGGTCAAGCAGAGGCATCTCCTCAAAGATGGCATTGAAGAGATAAATGCCTACCTTGCCTGAAGATCATATGAAGAAACTGATGAACAAATTTATCATGCTAACGACGGTGACCGGCAGCTCAAGGTGCTAACTGTACTTGGATCTGCTTGTCTTGGTAAATTTACACTTGCAACAATGTTGTACAACAGACGAGGGAAGCAATAGCATTGTTGATCTTTCATTTAGATGTCTCGGAAACGTGCTATGAAGAGAACTATCCTTGAGATGCTGTCGCAATTCAAGCGGCAGGGCCTCCCACAAGATTGCGAGGAGATTGACCTCATTGATAGCATAAAAAATGTCTACAAGATAACAACTAGTAGGAGTACTCATTTTATTCATGAAAACTAATCTAAAAATCGCTTGTCCCATGAAGACCAATGTGAGAGAATAGAACACTAATACAAATTGTGTCACAGAATGTTGCACGGTGAGTTTGTAACCGCACAATCGAACTAAAATCCGTACCTTTTTTCTCTGAAACACGATGTGATAGCAACTGCAACAAGATTATTAATAAACAATTCGTACATGGATCCCTTAGTGACATGGTTAACTCAAAAGAAGAGTAGAGTAGAGTGCACACTGCGTGAGACTAACGGCCGGGCATCATTCAAAGTATAAGAAGATCATTAGCGACTAAATTTGCTTTGGAAGAGCACGAAAACATTGTGGATCTTTCCATTCATCTAGGATTAAACACATTAATAAAGTATATCATCATTAAGTAAATTATACTGAACCTGTTGAAATGCTCACTTTCTACCTTGCAGAAAATTATTCCTGAGACACAAGGTTTTGCACTTTGCAATTGTTCTCTACAACTTCAATAAATATTCATAGTGGAAATAGTTGGTTTGAATGTTGATGCAAATATCTGGTTTACTAGAAGTAGCTAAGAAACCACACATGACTAAAGAGACAAAAGCGTTGGACAACAGGTTGAGCCAGCTAAGGCGAATTCCATGATAAGCTCCCAAGTCTCAAGTCCGTATCGACGTCGTCAGTATGATTCTGTGAAGCAATGCCAGCTTCTGATATTGCAGTGTCCTTCTGAAACATAAACAAGAGTCAATACAATACTTTGATGCTTTCATCACCGAAAAGAGAAAAACTATAATTTCCATTAGAAAAGGGGAACATTGTTAACCCAGTAACTAGGTAACTAATCAAAGAAAACAACACTATTTGCAAAAACCAAGTAGGTAGATACGTATAGATTAAAAAGTCACATAATCTATTTGTAACGGACCATCCATATTTAAATATGGGGATATTACAATTACAATGCTCACGTTCCTAGATAAGCTAATCTGATTATGTAATTATGGCAGAGGAAACTATAATAGATTCATGTAAAAAGAACTAGACAACTAGAAAAGAAAGGAAAAGCATAAAAATATTATATCAAATATAAACATTTACCTGATATTGTATAACACTTCTTATCAGATCACCAATGCTAGCAATCGCAAGAGCCCTTGCCTGTAGTCAGATTAACTTTATTAACTTTGCATTTTTCAAGGAACAACAACAAGTGATCGGTATAGTGAATGAAAGCATAGTAGAACACTATACCATGGTAATATACATAAGATTTTCCAAACGAGCAGATAAGTTTTCCATATCCCGGTTGTGCTCCACCCAGTTAAGCCTCCGGGGGGGGGGGGGGGGGTCTTGGTTGCTGGAATCTCATGCAAGACATATATCACATCATTGATAAGGGTGCACTTATTAACATCAATTTGTCTTCCCTCTTCAAATGATTAATGACTATTAAGAGTACAACTATGAAAATAAAAAAGCCTACTACCTTCCATATCAATAAGCTAGCAAGCTGGGCAGGAAAACTTTTATCTTACGGAGATCGGTTAGTGCTTATTAATTCAGTTTTAACAAGCCTACCAATGTTCATGCTTTCTTTCTTTCACATACCTAAGGGAGTAAGGAAAAGACTGGACTATTTTCGATCTAGATTTTTTTGGCAGAGCGATGGTCACAAGAGAAAATATAGACTAACTCGATGGGACATCATTTGCCGACCAAAAGATCAAGGGGGGCTCGGGGTCGAAGTTTTGGACATAAAAAACAAATGTATTATTAGTAAATGGCTGTTTAAGATCTTGACAGGACATGGTGTTTGGCACGAACTTTTACAAAACAAATATCTTCACTCCTGTTCCTTATCTCAAGCTAAGTCAAAACCTACCGATTCACCTTTCTGGAAATGTATAATGAAAGTTAAAAACGAGTTTTTTGATAAAGGATGTTTCAAAGTAGGAAATGGAGAACAAACTCGATTTTGGGAGGATACATGGCTTGGAGAGACACCATTACAATATCAATACCCGTCCCTTTATAACATAGTTCAGAGGAAACATGTCACAGTTGCTCAGACATTCTCACGAACCCCATTGAATATTGGCTTTAGACAAGCACTTTCGGGTACTAGGGGCGTTAGATGGCTTCATCTAGTACGTCGACTTATGGAGGTTCAGTTGACGACACATCCAGATGATTTCGTTTGGAAGCTAAGCACATCTGGTTCTTTCACGGTGAAATCATTCTATCTTGATTATATGAATGATCAGACTAGATTCCTACGTAAATATATTTGGAAAATAAAAGTGCCACTAAAGATTAGAATTTTTATGTGGTTCTTACACCGTAGGGTTCTTCTTACAAAGGATAATTTGATAAAAAGAAATTGGCAAGGATGCAAAAAGTGTTGTTTCTGTTCTCAGGATGAATCGATACAACACCTTTTCATTATGTGCCCTCTTGCAAGAGTAGTATGGCGTATTGTGCATATGGCTTTCAATATTACGCCTCCTACAAGTATTAAAAACTTGTTCGGTAACTGGCTTTCGGGAGTGCCCAAAGAAGTGAGAGCACAAATCCGAGTGGGTACATGTGCTCTACTTTGGGCAATTTGGAATATTCGAAATGATTATATCTTTAACAATGCAAAAAATATGTCTTTTATGCAGGTTATCCCACGTGTTACTCACTGGATCCGTACATGGTCATGCCTGCAATCTACGGAGAAGCGCAAGGCTATGGATTCTGGATGCACCCGACTAGAGTCGGTGACGCGAGACTTATACAGCCAGTGCAACTGGCGTTTTGATTATAGGATAACATGTTGATGCAGTACTTTAGCATGTTTTCTCTTGTTTTTAGATGGTTGATACATGTCTCAACCCTGTGTGACCCATGATGTAATCGTTTGTAAACATTAGACTAAAATAAAGTAATAAAAGGTCGCATGCATCTACCGATGCAGAGACCGGGGCTAAGTCTCCATTTCGAAAAAAAATATCAATAAGGACCTACCTGGGATGGAAAGGCTGGAAATGACATCATGTCTATAGGACATTGCATCACACCGTCCAATATTTTTTGCGGGAGTAGACGATTAAGTTCTGTGTACATAGATTGTACAAATGCCTATAAAATGGTAACGCAAAAATTTGTCAGATCTCCCAGAATAGTGAATGGTCGTTGAGATAAAAATTAGATTTTAGGCAACGTACAGTTTCCTTCATCATGGCAGAGGAAACTAGAATAGATAAAGGTAACAAGATCAAGTAGAAAAGTAGACCATAAAAATAATAAAAATAAAACTATTATTTCGAATCTAAACCTTTACCTGATCATGTGTAGCACCTCTTGTCATATCAATGATGCTAACAATATCCTTAGCGATTGGCTGTAGTCAGGTTAATCTTACTAACTTTACATGTTTCATGGAATAACTGCAAGTGATATGAATAGTGAATGAAAGCACAGTAGCACACTATACCATGGTAATATTCATAATATTTTCCAAATGATCGACTAGTTTTTCCATATCCCACACCGCCCAATTAAGCCTTTGGAGGGGCCTTGCTTGCTGGAGTCTCATGCAGGACAAATATGAAATCATTAATAAGGGTGCACTTAATGATTATTGACTATTAAAAATGATAATATGAAACTTAAAAAGTATGGTAACTTGGATATCGATAATGTTACCTGAATTGAAAAGGCTGGTAATACTTGCCTGATTTTGATGCCTATGTGGTGTCGCATCACATCATCCGATATTCTTGGCAGTAGACGGTTAAGTTCAATGCATATAGATCGTGCAAATTCCTATATAAAATGGTAATGCAGCGGGTTTGTCAAATCTTTTAGAATAATGAATGTTCGTTAGGGTAAAATAGATTTCACGCAACATACTATTTCCTTATGCTCTCCCCGGTGAACTTTGCACCATATTATTTCCATCGCCGTGAGCTTCATCTCCCAGGACTGCCACTTTTTTAGTTGCCATCCGTCCCGCTGTTTTGGCCTACGCACGATAGCAGCCTTCTTGAATACATCTAAATGCACAAGCGACTTGATACAGCTGTGGGAATGCAAGTTGTGATTGCGAGGTGTGACATCCAGCAATCTCACAATCTTGCTATAATTAATGTCACGTTGTAACTAGACAACTCATACGAACATAGGTCACCGTTGCGATTTTGGATTATGATCTTATTATCCCCATGAAGAAACGATGGACCCAGAACGCATTCAGATGATGGGTAATGAATATTGTACTTGTGGCTCCATGTTTGCTCCATTTTGTTGTCAAGTGTCCAGACCTGAAGCTTACCAACAATCCATGTGGGCATATAACTATTGGTCTGATCATCACTTGCTATACATAGCTTAGCATCTATCTCTCTGATCCAAAATCGACGAGGATGACCATCTTGAAGAAGTACCGCAGGCAACTGAATCCGTGCAAACGTTTCTTTGCTGAGATCAAAGGACATAATAGCATGCTGACATCTAGCAACCATATCTTGAGTCAGCCAATACAACGTTGCATCAATATTGACCAGTCCACAGTCACTCACAGATTTCAAGGTTAGAGCATGAGGAGTCGGGATATCTTTCCATTTGTCTTCTCCAAGCGTGTAAACTTGAATGACGCTCGAACGACCCGTCTGAATGCAGTCGGGAAGGAGATGTGTAATCCTATATTGTTTTGTGGCTGGGTGAAATCCAAAGGTGTAAAACGAGAAGTGATCACGTTTTAAATTCTTGACTGGTTTCTCGAGATGCAAGCACTCACCAGTTGATAAGTTGGCAATCTTTAGTGTTGATGATGTCTTTGTGTATAAGGCAAGGAGGCCATTGCATGAACCGAAAAGGAAGTCATCAGGCCCAATGACTGGTACTGCACATGTGGACTGTGACAATGCTTGGTCGAGCAGGATAGCATCGCTAGGGTAGAGGTGGTAAGAGGCCGTCTCCTGCGGGAAGAATAGCAGGGTGTATCGGGGCGCATGTTGGAGCTGTGACGAGACAAAGTGTGGATCTTGGACGACGTTTCGCCACTGCTTGCAGACACCAGCGCACCTCAGTAGAGTGCTGAACGGAAGCCTAAGAAAAACTGTCTCAATGACATCGATTGGGAGGCAATCTATGGTAGTGGTGCATTCATCCTTTTTTTGTCGCTTATTATTTGATCTGGCTTCCTCTGATGCCATCATAGGCACAATCTGAGGCTTCCTCTATCCTTGTGAGACTGCATACAAACACACAGTATGTATATATTAATTAATAGTGAAATAGTGTATGGATACAGCGATTCAAGTAAAGAGATAGCGACTCCAAGTAATAAAGAGATAATTTGCCTCCAGGCAATACTTTAGTGGTACTCTCAGCTACCCAAAGCCTTTGCAAACAGTAAAAGAGATATCTTTTTTTCCAATCTAAAAAAAGTAAGATACTATCGGTCTTTTTTCCAATCTAGCATTATCTAGGCTGTATGAGCCTATGAAATTAGCAAGAACAGCCGGTCTGTATATATATCGATCCACATAAACCAATCTTAGCGAGGATGAATATCAACTAGCCAATCTTAGCTTCTTCCCCGCCGCTACAAGATGATCGTTATTTCTAGAGGTACTACGACTACCAAAAGCCTTTGCGAACAGTAGAAATCACTTTTTCCAATCTAGAAAACCCTAGCAGATATATACCTTAATTAGCAAGAACACATAAACCCTAGCTAGCTTGGTTGCCGCCGCCATTACCTTACCCTAGCTAGGTGGAGGAGAAGAAAGCATCCGAATCATGCGTCAACTAGCGAAATTAAGGAGGAGGAAATCACGACCGCCGCTGCCGATCATGTGTCTCACGAACGAGGATCGTTATTTGTGGAGGCCCACTTGGGTACTACGCCACCTCTCTTTTATCTTAGGAAAAAATGATGTCCAAAAAAATTTAAACATGTACATGTCCATGTTATACGTGTACATGCAAATTTTATGGACAAAGGATAAGTTATATGTATCGAAAATGCATTTTATTTAGATGGCGAAAACTAGAGCTAGCCGTGGGCGGCGTGCCGCTCTGGCCACCGCTTCCACCGCGTGAGGCCGGCGCCGTAACTATCGGATCCCGCAAAGATTGAGCCTTTCTTGCTTGCCATGGAGTCCTCCCGAGCCCCTTTTTGGCCGGCGTTAAGCGGTCGTGGCCGATCAGGTGGATGAGGTCGGCACACGAGTCTTGTGGGCCTGCCCTACATTTGGGGGCGACTAGCGTCGGCACTGCATTGGTCCCCACCATGGAGAGATGGTCTCTGAAGGCCACCATCACATCTTTGACACCGAGCTCGTGCCGGCGAGGCATGTGGATGGCGCCGCCTTCCTCAGGTGGCGAGACTCGGGAAGGGGACGAGGTCCCGCTCCCGCAATCTACGGGGCATGGGCCAGATTGCTTGGGGCCCAATCGTAGACATAGTAGGCTAGTGGGCCCCAACACCCCTTGGCAGAGTCAGGACATGCATGCCAGGGCCTCTCCAGCTAAACGGGTTGTTGTTGGGCCAAAGAAACCCCTAAGCTCATGACTCTAGTTGATTGAGGGCGCAACCTCGCTCGATCTACAACCTCCACATTTGAGGCACAAGTCCACCGCCACACTCTTGTTGCTCACATCTTGAGACCCGATCCTCGTCCGCCACCACTGAGAAGGTCCTTCGCCCACAATCGGATGAAGAGAACTCAGAGCCCTTTCCCGAGTGAGTCCACCTCCCCTCGCCACCACGTCTGCTCCCCGCCTACTGCTGGCCGAACCATATAGCTAGGCCTTCGGCGAGGCGCTCTTCGTTCTAGTGCCACTCGCCAAGCGGGGCCATGCAGCTAAGCCTGTCGGAGATTGAAGTCCCACGAAAGAACATGGATACCAACAAGCCCTAGATTCGTGCGGGGACTGAACACACGTTTAGATCTCCCCGATGATGATGGCAGCAGTTAAACTCGCACATGACAAAGAGTTGACATGGTAGTTTTTTACCCAGGTTCAGGACCCTCGTGAGGAGCTAAAGCCCCTACTCCTGCTTGGTTGTATTGCTCGCGGTTCTTCGTGAGGGTATAACGGCAAGTGAAAGCCTAGGGTTTTTGATCATAAGGATCGACCCCCTCCGAGGTCGGGGTGGCTCCCCTTTTATAGTGGCACTGGACCTCTTCCCCCAATATGTTGGGCGGGAAGGGTTGTCACATTGTCGCCCAAGGGGAACAAGTCTACAAAACTACTTTGCATGGACTAGGTCTAAGATCTTCAAGGGGCACCGGTCCAGCATAAAGCTGTGGTCGTTGATGACGTCTCCCCGCAACATGGTGCCATCCACTGCTTTATTTCACCAAAGTGGCAAAGAGGAGACGCCTGCATCGTCATCACTTCTTTAACATCGAAGAGGCCATGCATCATCTCCTCTTTACCGAGGCGGTCCGCATAGTCTGTGCTGTAGGGGAACTTCCCGTTGGGTTTGTTGTCTTTCTCCTTACAGTGGAATTATGAGCGTGCCCCTGGTGCACACTAGGAGAGGACCCGATGCTATCGAGGTGGAGGGCCACCTCCCCAAGAGGGTTTCCTTCGAGAGGCAATCTAGGTGCGGTTCCTCTGCGGAATGAGCCTCACGGAGGGCTGATCATCCCACCTCAGGTACCCGACCAGGTATGTTGATGGGATGTAGCCTCGCGAGGCCGCCGTTATCTCAGCAGTGGGCCCAGCAACTGGTGGGTCTGGGTACCCCAGGTGCCGGTGACCGGACAGTAGCCCCTAGGCGTTTGCCTCGCGCGTGTCCTTCGACGGACACGAAGGGGAAAGGGACAAAACAGTTGACAGGATTGCTGCTGCCGTTTGTTCACTCATGGCTCCCGAGGTCATGCATCCCACCCTTCGGTCCCTCTGTAAATGGACCTTTAGCTGTAGATCTCCATGCGCCTTCATCCGCATTGGCAGTTGTTACACTACGGGGGCGAGTTTGCATGGCCAAGGGCGCTGGTGTTAGAGGAGGGAGACGGGATGCCCGCCGAGCCCCAGCCATGATCATGGCCCACGTGTAGGGCGAGGAGGACATGGCCCACGTGTAGGGCGAGGAGGACATGGCCAGGGCATCATGCCACCAGATTCTCCTCACCACGAGGCTCGCGACAGTCGTGTTTTCCCGACCTCGAGCCCCTTGACACTGATCTTGAGGGCTTCGAGTTTGCGGTGACCATTCATGCAGGAATGAAGCAAGATCGATGATGACTCCAAGTGCACAAATTGATTCTAGCTAGTTTCGAAATAAGATTATCGAACACACAAAGAGCTATTTGGGGAAGATCTTTATGCCTCTTATCACTATCTACTAAAGGATACGTATAAGCTGCCTTTGATCTCAAGTAAAGGGTGTTTGAAAGGTTTTTGGTTGAATGTAGAAAAGTAATTAAAACAAGTAAAATAAAGAAAGTAACAAGAGTGCTTGGAAGTGTGGTTGAACTCAATAGGGATAAAGCATTCTCGGGGGTGTAGGATACACCTCTAGCATGATATTATTAATCATAATTAGGATAACCAACTTCTTGTGTCATGATATGTCTGGAGAGAGCTCCATAATAAGATGTTCACTACAAGGCTCGTAGGAAGCCACTTTGTTAGGCCAAGAATGAGGTCACCTCTAAATAACCACCGCGATATCTGAAAGCAATCACCCATACAGACCACCGCAATTAAGGGTCTCCCCATGGATATCGTAATTAGCTTAGGGAATCTCCCTTTATCCTCCTTTGACCGGGAAAGTTGCTAGTCGATGCCTATTGTCATGAAGCTTTCCGGGCACACTTCCAAACATGTCCAAAGGATTTCTCCCTCTTCTTTAGTACTGAAGGCAAATGATATGTGGCCGACTACACATAGCATCTAAAGGGAGAGATCAAACACAAATCATAAATCTATCATAGACCAGTAAGTCATATGGACACAAGAATAGATCATCTTTATTTCAATTTCATAATAGTGCTAGGATTTCTCCATATCCCCAAGAATGAGGGAAACTAATCACACATGGAAGAAATCAACGATATCATCATAATCAAATGGATGGATAAAAATATGGAGATAAATCTAGTGCAAACCACAATTGAATCTGGAATTACAACAAGATCTAATCAATGAGAGATGAGGGTAATGGTGGTGATGGTGATGAAGGGGGTGATGAGATGTCCTCCAATGATCCGTGAAGCAGCAGGGATTTGCCCTTCTCCAAGTTCCTCCTTCAGATCCCTTTCTAGTGTGGTTTTTCGTGGTTCAAAGTTGATGTGAATGTAGGATCTGTGATCCGTCTTCGCCAGGAGAAAGTATTTGACAAAATGGATGCGCTTCCGCGTGTTACATGCAGATGGTACGGGTGGGCTCTACCCGTACCACTGGTCGTTATCACTGCAGTAGCCTTTCTCTAGTTTTCTATTCCCCTAGTTGCGAAGGTAAATCAATTAAATGACTTTTATTACTTAAAGATATCATATTACAACATAATATGACAATTACAATTGATATGCCAACTGTCGTGGTATTACCGACGCATACGCCATGGAGGGGTCCTCACAAAGCATGTTTAGAGAGGTGGGGGAAGGCGGAGAGTTGACGGGTACGTGGTAACACAGCTTACCCAGGTTCAATTCCGCGACGGTGGCGGAACTCTACTCCTTCTATAAATTACTATAATGGCAATACACCGAGTTACAGGGATTGATTCTCTATGCGAGGTGTTATGCTATGCACTATGATGGTTGCCCTAAAGGCTCCCACAGATCCGATTTATAAAGGCACCAGAACCTAGGGTTACAGGGGAAAGGTCCTTGCCGGACAGGTTACAAAGTCCTACACTAATATTAACTAGTCTTTGTGTCTTGTACTCCAAGGCTCCGAGTAGGTCGGTGACTTCACGTATTCCTTTATCCGGCATGAGTCTTTCTTCTGGATCCGTCTAACTGGACTGCCCAACAGGCCATAGGCCGTGCTACCAACTATGGGCCACCCGGGTTATCCAGATTAGAGACATGCAATGGTGATACCCATTTAGCATATCCCCAACAAAGGGGTTTTATGTGAATGTTTATTAATTAAAGTAATTAACAAAATTCTGAATAAAAGAACTAAAATGGTTTTTATGTAATCAAAGCTTGCATTAAATTTGGTGGAAAATTAATGCAAAGTGAGTGGAGTTGGTTTTAATGGGAGTGGGCTTAGTGGAAGCTCCGCTCAGCATTATGGAGGGAGAGGTGAGGGCACACAGTTCCCATGCGCATGGCCTCTTGGGGGCTGCCCCCTCCCCCTATAAAAGAAGCTCCCCTCCTCCTCGTGAAGGTTCTCTCTCCCCCTTTAGTAAATTCCCATGGCTTCGGATTAGTGAAGTACATGTTCTCGGTGGTTTCTCTAGAAGGATATACTGCTTTTGCTGCTTTGCTGGAGCAAGAGACGGAGGTTGTCGGGGTGCTGGACGTGTGTGCGATCATGGACGCGCTGCTGGTTTGCGGTACTGAACTTGCTGGTACTAGACCTGCTGGACTTGCTAGATTTCATCACGATCTAGATATCGGCAAGTGTACGACTACAACATCCACGAGAACCAATCACGTAACACTTTGTCGGTCTTCGAGGGCAAGTTTTCTATGGATGTATATCCACCCGTTGCTTGTATCTAGATATATAGATCTTGGTGCTTAGTTGTTCATATCGTAGGATTTTTTTATTTCCTATGCTGTGAACCCAACATGATCGTAATAATGTGTGGTAATCTACCAGGTACGGCATCCCATATGGAATGGGTCTCCATATGAAGACTCCCATGGCCTTGAGCTAGGGAGACGTGGTTCCATTCTTCTCCACGGAGGAGGCCACGTCTTCTGCCCAAAGGGGAAGGTGGAATTCATTCACACAGACATAGGCTTCTCTCCTAAGCAAGGTGAGAGACGAGCACCATCGGAGTTCCCACCATAAGACGGCACCCTGTCAATAATTGATCACCTCACACTCCAATCAATATGAACCCAGCAGGAAGTAAGGTTTTTGCTGGTGATCCATCGTCGGAGGATGAACCTATATAAACTTTGGATGTGCCTGAGGTTGTTACCCCGTCGGGTCTTGGTCACAAGCCCCCCACCTACATACAAATTTACCCCGTCGAGAAGAGCATGTTTGGTTACCCTGGCCATTAATTCTAGTTTTTCCACTTTGACCGCAAGATGCAGTATGTGGCTAGATTTTGATTGGGCCAACTTTGAAATGTCAATTGGTTGCACATGATGTGCTGGATGCAAGAAATCCCATGTCTCGTTTGATCATGCGTGTCATAGGAGGCAATGGAGTGTTTTTTTTTGTTTAACTAACATACCTTTTCTCAATCCATTCTAATCTACCTAACCGTGGGTACATTCGAGATGTTTCCTACATGAATAAGAAGCTACTCGATGCTATGAATCCATTCTAGCAATCGGTTCCTAGTTTTGTTGAGTTTTTGAAATTCTATTTCATGTTCCTTTTTGGAGCCTTTTTGTGATCAAAACAACAATAAACGCGAAAAAGGGCCAGTTTTTTGGTCATGCTTTTCAAATATTTACACAATCTCACGGGCCTTGTAAATCGCCCCTAAACCGCAAAATGTGGGCAATAGCTCGATTATTTAACAGAAAACGACGATTTTTTTATACACCCTCTAAAGGATCTATGAGGTCTTGTAAAATCGCCCTGAAATCTCAAAAGTATGGGAATGTCTCATGAAATCGGTCCTAAAATGCGAAAACATCGAGTTTGTGGTCATGCATTTGCATGTCAAACAGTATTGGGCTATATAAAGGGCTTTGTGAATCACCTAGGAACCCAAATGATGTGGCCAATACCTCATGAAAACGATGAGTTTTTGGTGAACAAGTACCGATTTTTATGGGCCCTTTAAATTGCCTAAAATTGTGATCAATAGCTCATGAACATGGACCTGGAACGTGAGTACTAAGAGTTTTAGGCCCTTTACTTCCATGCGCGCGCAGTGGCAACATACATCACCTCCCCAGGCAGCTTCTCTTCTCTCCGAATGGGAATCCAAGTTTGCGTGGACGGCCGGGCTGGTAAAGACGTTAACTCCACATGCAAGCAAAGCAAAGCAAAGCACATATGCCCAATCTGCTTTTGGCAAAGGAAAGGAAAGAGACCCTATGCTCCACGTAGCTAGCAACAAATTAATTTCCACCAAGATCAAGACCTCCTCCATCTGTAGCTAGCACCGTACCAGGCAGCTGGTTTACTACTCTCCGTCTCCAGTCTCCAGCCTCGATCAAAATTATAGATAGATAGATAGATAGATCCACCACCAGCTGCTGCTGCTACGCAACCGCGGGAGGTATGACATGCATCTTGATCGATCGTATATATATATATATATATATATATATATATATTATTGATCTTTCTGCACTTGTTACATTTTGCTATCTAAATTAAGGTTCTTATTAAGTGTTTGCGAGAACGGGGGCGGTATTAACGATATAGTACATACTTCCGTGCTGTGCAGATGTTATATATATATTAAGCTAGCTTGCTTGCTTGCTGGTATACACATCATGGTCTTCACTGAAGCGATTCATCATGCGTCGTAAGGTATAGTGTCCTCTATCTTTTTTTTTCTTTCCCCTTTTTGAGGCCTTTAGATATATAGTTTATATATACATGCAGGGCCTGCTCCACCGCTTAATTAAGGGTGTAGACAAAGATCATACTACAATATTAAATCTTCTGCCTTAAAATGCATGTCGCTTAATTTGTCCCCTGAGAAAAATTTGTAATACGTACTGTGTCCGTATTAATTAATATGAATCGAGTGGCTTCTGAATCCTACATTTTACTGTTCCAAATTCACCCGCGCTAAATCCCATCCACATCCGCTTTGCTGTAGGTAATCTATTGCGACAGCATTCCAGAAGCGGTGGACGAGATATTCCTCAATTATTTAAAGCACCATGCCTCCGATGAAAGTTATTTTGAGCTTGGGCAAAACTATTACTTTGATGGGTGGTATGGACTGGGTGCGTCTGCCGTCCTTGCCGCCATAGCCGAATTAGCCCGATCCCAACTGCAAGAACCCAGCAGGTTTGACATAGTTATCCATGTGGACTGCTCGGTGTGGGAAAGCAGGAGAACACTCCAGAGGAGAATCGCAGAGGAGCTGAAGCTGGACAGATCCGCAATGGAATTGTTTGATGAGCAGGATGAGATGGATGATTTCAGTGGTGTAGATAAAAGCGACAGAGCAGAGATGGCCCATGTTGCAAACCTGGTCTATGACATGACAAAGGCCCGTAGGTTGTTGGTTATTTTTTATAATGGGAGTGATGATGAGATTGATTTAGCTAGATTTGGTCTTCCCGTATTTAATCCAGGAAACATGGTACTCTGGACGTTCCAGGGCAGGTTTCGACTTGATCCTGCAGTCGGAGAAAAAGTGAAAAGTGCTCATTGTTTTATTGATGTCCTTGAAGAAAAAATGAAAATGGCCCATTATTATATTAATCCTAATGCGCACATGAGTTGGACCTTCGATTTATTAGTGCTCGAGGAGGCTTCCCAACTTGGTCCTGATATCAGCCCAACATTAATAGCAGATTGTTGGTTCTATTGGTGCCTCTTGTATTTTGACCATGACAACCTCATTGACTACGATGAGTATGCCCATGCTTCTAACTGTTGGGTGTGTGATGGGATAATACCAGATGGAGATAGTGCTTGGCAGATTGGAGAAACGCTTCAGCAAGCACTGCGATTGGATTTTATTCCTACAAAAAAAAACAATAGAGAGTTGTTTCCCATGTTTCGTTCTGATGTCCTACAAAAGAAGATGAGTGCTTGGATTTCGGTCACATCTAAGGATGTAATAAAGAACAAAAATATCAAGGTCGTGTCTAAGGAGACAACATCATATTTCTTAACACTAGAAAGATCTGATCATCCGACTGCAGCATTGCCAAAGCACTTGTTTCATCAATCCACCAAACTTCGTGTGTTGAGGCTCTCTTGCTGCACCTTCAGCTTTACATCCCCGCCTTTCATCTGCTGCCACAACCTAAGATTTCTTTTGGTGGACGGCTGCAGAAACGAAGATGCTGAGTTTGTCGGTGGCACACATGAGGAACAAGTGAATGATTGGGAATTCCTAAAGAACCTATGGGTGTTGGACATTCGTGATACAACCTGGGATTGGATCTTATCCCCATCCAAGATGCGAATGATGGGTGAACTTAGGGAGCTAAATCTCAAGGAAGCAGGAGCCAACAGTTGTGTCCGTGACATGGCTAAGCTTGAGTTGACATGGTTGTGTAATATTCAAAGACTCAGAGTGATTGATTCATCTACTTTCCTCGCAGCACTTGCACAAGACTCATTTATGGGCATGCAAAAGCTAGAGCTTCTCGACTTGTCTGGAAATAGTGACATAGAGGTTTTACCAAACATTTCAGCGGCTAATAGGCTGAGGGTGCTTATTGTTGATGGTTGTGCTGGGTTGCAGCAAGTTGAGCCTGGCACCCTCCCCAAATCATTGGAGTCCTTCAGTTTTGATGGATTTGGCCGAGCATCTCGGTGGAAGAATTCACTGCACATGCCAGAAAAGAAAGCCCGTCCCAATATTCATGCCAACCAAGAGCCTCCAAAAGTTTATAAAATCTCTCTAGAAGGCTGTGAAGAGCTGAAGAATATATTCTTGCGTGGATTGCCAAACATCAAGGAATTGAACCTCTCTGACACAGCAATCAAAGACCTCGACCTCGAAACAATTCAGGTTTTAGAAATTGAGTGCCTCTTTCTATTTGGATGTTGGAACCTTCACAGACTTAAGTGGGGTCATGGAGGACATCCATGTGTGAAGCTATTATGCATAGATTTTAGAAAAAAGGAAGAGAGAGGACAAGCTGATGATTGTTGTCAATATTATTTATGCCCCCAAATACAACAAGAGACATCTCGGCAAATGGTACATATTGTTATCATAGATGTAAAGTTCCTTCAGGCCTTCGAGAGTGGAGATTTTCCTGATATATCTGGTATCACTGAGTCCAACCAACATTTCCACATACATTTTGCTTCTAGTGGTGGTCGGAGGAAAGTTATTGGAAACAACGAGGAAAGAGTAACTATTTCAAGTACTGCAGGATATCCCCACATGGATGTACTTAATAAGGTCATTAAAATGGTTGATAATGGTGAAGCTTGCACTCAGCACCTACCTTTGGGGCGTCACATCGAAATTTCCAAAGGAGGCTGCAATTGGAAAAGTAAAGATCAAATCGGAATATTGGAACACTTCATGGCTAACGGTGAATCCTTTCACGTGCATGACCACCCCTTTGTCACTACTGGTAACCTTGAGACACAGTTATACCTGGACCAATTCCGAAATATCAGGTGGTGTTGTATCCAGAGGTGCCCCAAGTTGCACACTGTCTTCCTTCTGGACCAATATCCAGTGAACATTGTCTCATTTGAGAAATTGGAGACCATTTGCGTCTCTCACCTCCTAGCAGTCCAGTGTGTTTGGAGTAGAAAACTGAGGTTTTATGACTATGAAGCAGATCCATTTCGGTCCTTTCAAAAACTACATCATATACACCTGCACTCCTGCCCTAGGCTCAAGTTCATACTCCCCTGGTCTTTTCACACCTTGGCTAGCTTGGAAACCATCCACATCACATATTGTGGTGAGGTCAGACAGATTTTTCCAAAGTGGGAAGATCACGAAGGTGAACCTGCTAGTACCAGCATTGAATTCCCAAGGCTCAAGCATGTCCATCTCCACGAGCTCCCTATGTTGCAGCATATATGTGAAATCGATATGTTGGCTCCAGCATTAGAGACCATCTTTCTCAGAGGGTGTTGGAGTCTTATGCGGCTGCCGGCCATCATCTCTGGTCGTGGACTTGATAAGCCATTGGCCGTGGTGGATTGCGAGAAGGAATGGTGGGACAATTTGAAGTGGGATGGGTTAGAGGCTAGCCGCCCCCTCTTTATGCCACGATGCTCACGCAGCTACAAGAAGGTCCTGCCAAGAGTATCAGTTCTCAGGTATATTGAATAATTTTTGTCAATTCGTTTATTTTTGTAAATTATAACATAAGTATCCTCACTAGCTAGTATTGTGCGACTCATCAATTAGTTTTGTTTTCCCGATTCATTTTTTACACCTAGGTAACTCAGAGGATGCAACAGTTCATTACACGGATCAACATGATGCTGCTAGCAAATATATACACGGGTGTTCCTATGTTTTACGTGATTTGAGAACTGCCGCTGTATTAAAAGTCTTGTGCGAGTGTCTGTTTGATGTGTTCATTTGGTGTTTGTGCGAGCTTGTTGTGTAAGTCAAGTTTGAGCTTGTTGTTTGTGACGGACAAGGCTTTGTATTAATTGTATGATGCATGGATGATATGCACTCTTTGAACACCTCAATTTATTGTTTTGTGTGATTTTATACGGATATATGCAAAAAGTGAGGTTCGTGACAACCTTGAATTGTTGTTACGTGCTTAATTTCCAGTAGATTTGCTGCCGCTACAGCATGAGCATTGAGCGTGTGATAAGATCTGCAGTTAGTTGGTGTCCTCTGTGGACACACATTTGTGGTGCCAAACAATCCGTATATAAGTACTCCCTTCGTCCATAAATAAGTGACTTGAGTTAGTAGTCTAGATTTAAATGTACCAAGTGCTAAAAGGTGCTTGGAGGCTAGATGGCTCTTCCGAGCCCTCGTTTTTCAGCCGTCTGATGGGTTGATCACGCTCGGACAGACTAGCACCTGGGAACCCACCGTAGGTGCTCCCACCGCCACCAGTGTATTCTGCCTCCCGCACTCCCCATCTTCATGATCCAAATCCCACCAACCTAGGCACCTAGCGTCCCTGATTCCGCCGTGACGGCTCCCGGCGTGCTCCGCCCAGCCGAAGCCCGGATCACTGGCACGCATGCCCCCACTCCAGGCATGCTCCACCCAGCCCGCCGAAGCCCGGATTAGCGGTGCGCATGGCCGCGCCGCTGTCTGTCTGCCCGCAAACTCGCCCTATCCCGACCCCTACTCTTCGGCCCCATGGCGTAGTGGCCCTAAATTAGGCGTCCTCACGCGAGCTCATCGGTGGCCACATCACAATCCATCACCCGTGCAGTGGTGGAGGCCATAATGCAGAAGCCATACCCAACCGCCTCGTCGATGGATTGTGCCTCCAATCCAGGATCGATGAATTGCCTCATGGCATAGCCGCTGAATCCGGTGTCCCCGTCACCTGCAAATGCCGTATTCTGCCTCTCGGCCGCCCGGAGCGAGCATGCACGGAATCCGCAAATGGATCTGGTTAGCTCCGAAATTAGAATTCCGTACTGTACTTACAATTATTTTCGTTTCCAGGGGTGAACAATGACTTGAGAAGTTTTTTTTTGTTTTGCAGGGAATGACTTGAGGAGATTACTTTCTTTGAATCGTCGATTAGCTAGAGAGGAGATCGTCAGTATCAACCCTCCCCAGCCTTTGACTTCTAAAAACTACATAATATTGCTAGGTAACTATTCAGCCAGTTGTTTATCCGTTTATTGATTTGATTGGTGGTAAATAGTTGGTAAAAGTGATGTTCTTACATGAGAAAATTGATATGCTCGTCTTCACCAAATACACAAGCTGACCATGGAAGGATCATGGATCAGTGTGCCAGGATCTGAGTATCACCGAGCAGTTACATTTTCCTTCTCACTTATTCTTTAGAGATGTTTTGGTTGACAAATTGGTCGATGTCGACGGCTTCATCAACACTGGCGCCGACAAAGGACTAGTGGTGGATGAGGAACCCTTCATCACTCGCGACAATCAAGTTGGTCGACCTAGTATATGCGCGCAGCACCTGGTCTTCCATGGTTTTCTCAAGAGACGCCTCCGGCCGCCGATCCACAGGACAAACCGGGAACCGTTTTCAGCCCTAGCACACTCTAAAAGGCGGCCGGTAAGCAGTTAGCATCCCTAGTGGAGGAGCCTACTACGAAGAAGAATAACAGGAAGAGATGTAATAAGAAGGCTCCGAGCCAGCCTCCTCCGAAGAGGATCCGGGCTTAGGACGCTGTCGTCGTACCAGCCAGCCAAGCTGGCTTGCCCCGAGTGCATGTAACTGGTGATCCGATACTAACTCTGGATTTGCTCCGCGTCACACGTGGACCCATGTTAACTTTGCATGAGGGTATCAAGACACTAGAGGGCCTCCTTCTTAAAGACAAAGATCCAAATTATCCAGTTTTCACGGCCAGGGTGCCATCAGACGTGGACTTCATCCATGAAGCCCCCGCGGATCTGTTCTTCATAGCGTACGAGGACGTGTTCAAGCTGTTTCTCTTGAAACGGCTAGACTATAACTTGGTCTGCCTATATGCGCTCAATCTGGTGATGAAGATCAAGAGAGAGAATACCCACTGGTGGAAAAATGGACTCTAGTCCTGGTTCATAAGGGCCATTGGTCCCGGTTCCCGAACCAGGACCAACCACTCGGGACTAATGCTACTCCCGATTCGCGCACGAACCGGGACCAATGGGTCTCCATGTGGGTGGGCGCGCGACGAGGGGGGGTGGATCATTGGTCCCGGTTCGTGGAAAAACCGGGACCAATGGGTCCCCACGTGGCAGCGCCAGAGACGGGCGGGGGTGGATCATTGTTCCCGGTTCTTGGCACGAACCGGGATCGTTGGTCTCTATGCCGCGGCAGGGTTTTGTGCCGCGGCAGGATTTTCAGGCTATTTTTCTGCCACGGCAGGATTTTCGGACTATTTTTCTGCCGCGGCAGGATTTTTTTATCAATTTAATGGTACTACATATATACAACAATAATGAAACCACGATATATATATTACACATCATGCATGATCACAAATATATACACCGTCTCATCCGTCTTCTTGGTCGAAACATATTATAATTACAAACGATACTCTCACACGAATTTGATCTAATTTACATCTTCTTTTTTACACTTCACCCTTCCAAATGAAGCGGGTAATAGTATTCTCCTTTCGGATCTATGACTTGTTCTAACAAGAATCCGGCTATTTCCTCTTGAATTGCTTGCATGCGTTCTTGTCATAGAAGACCGTCCCGCATCCGTTCGATCTAATATAAAGAAGGGGATCAATATATATGAATGAAACTAAACACAATTGGTGGTAATAAAATAAAGTTGTGATTATTGTTTATCGTACTTCAATTTTTTTGATGTTCCGGTCTGCGCCCTTCTCTTTGGTCATCTGGCGAATGAACTCGCAGACATAGTATCCACATAAGTTATTCCCGGCTTCCTACCTCAAGAACTTTACGAGAACGGAGTTCAATCAAAATAATAATCAAGCATGATAATGGTGGTATTGAAACTAGAATCAAAGAGATGCGTGGATCTAGCAAGTAGTACTTACAGTCAATGGTTGAAATGTAAGCTCTGGCTTCCAAACACCCCTAGTTTTGGCGGTGAACCATTTCCAAGCCTTCTGGAGACATTCTTGCATGTTCGCCCACTTTTCTAATGGTGTGCGTTTCGAGTCCAGGACTTTTACTACTCCGGTGTCAACAACAATGATTAACAGAATATAGTGGAAGCTTGACACACTAACAAAATATAACACGAGTCAATTATACGCTTAACATCGAATAAGCAAAAATAGAATGTGTACAAGACAGTAACACTCACCCAGCGTTTTAAGGAAATAGTATTTCCCTTCTGTTGCTGAAATACTTCAACGCTTGGAACAAGTTATCCTCTGTCTCTTTGGGATTTGTTTTTAGAGTAGCTTTATGAACGAAATTACAGTCAATAAACCCAAGGTCATAGATTTGTCCTTTGTTGCATTCTTGAATCTTTATTCTGCATATATAATTAGTATAGTGATTAGTAAGATTATACAAGCAACGAATGAGATGAGCTAGAAAGACTTAATTACAGAAATTAATAATACTTACAAACAATAGGCACTGACGATAGTTTTGTCGAGGGCGTCTTGTTGGTAAAACTGAAATAATTCTGAAAATTCGATCAGTAGGAAGCCATCTCCATGACCGTAATGGATGTGTTTATATGCAGCATAGATCCAGTTTTTTGAATCAGCACAGGCTTGGATGTACCAGTTATGCAATCTTCGCATTTTTGTTGGTAGATCTTTGACTAACTCGGGTTTGACGAGAGGAGCCCCGTACTGGTACACGTATGCTGTTTCTTGGTACCCCTCGAACTCATGCATACGGCTCATGTACTCAGTAATAGACAGTCCATATAATTGGGCTTTTTCTCCGTACAGTCGAACAAACTCCGGATCAATGTTCGGATCATGCCGCTCCTGGATCATCCACTCATTGGTATCGTACACTTTGAGCGGTTCGATCGATTGATTTTTCTGTTGTCCGAGCTGGGCAACTTCTTTCCTAACTCTCCGCTCTTTTGCCTCAGCCTACTTGGTAATAGAGCGATTATAGTATGATGTGAGCGCTATGGGTTGGTGAAGCTGAATCTTAAGCGCGGCTGCTTTGGCTTTATCTTCTGCGGTGACCGGGAAAAATGCCTCTATCGCCTTTTTCTTGTTAGCCATGTCAATCTTCCACTTTTCATAAGGGCAGTTGCGGCCACATCAGTTTCCTCATATGTCTTCTCGCAAGGTAGCTTCTTCATATTCTGATGATGTACTCTTGGGAGGGGCGATAGCTTACATTTCGGTGATCGGAACATGCTCTTGCTGCTGCTGGTGGTGCTGCCCCCCTTAGTATACTTCCGCTTTTGTCTCTAAGGCTCAGGGGATGGAGAAGGCTGAGGCGGCGATGGAGACGGTTGCACTGAGTGGTGAGGCGGTGAAGGCGACGGTTGCGCTGGAGAATGGTGAGGTGGCGGCGAAGGTGGATTGCTGCTCTGAGGAGTGGGTGGCCTTGGCGGCACATAATTTGGAAGCATGATGCGCTCCTTTAGCCATAGAATAGTCCCCCCTTTGGCTTCTCCTAGTTGAGTCAGCTCCATATCTTCCCCTGCAGGGTGGTCTAGCTTTAGCTCCTCAAAATCTTCCTTCACCTCATCCACCGTGACGACAGCGTACCCTTTTGGAACCGGTCTGCAATGCCAAGTTGGGTTACGCGCAATTGGTACCGCCATGCCGACCGCCGCCGTCACCCTTAAGTTCATAACCTGCACCTTTAGCTCACAAGCTGTTGTCTCCGTGATAT
The DNA here is from genome assembly GCA_910589775.1 of Avena eriantha. Classification (NCBI taxonomy): domain Eukaryota; kingdom Viridiplantae; phylum Streptophyta; class Magnoliopsida; order Poales; family Poaceae; genus Avena; species Avena eriantha. Next base: position 3,087,587 of record OU342743.1, on the reverse strand, counting down.
CATCCACAGGGTAGCGTTTAGGAGGAGATGTCGTCGGTGCATCATCATCAACATCATGGAGCTGCGTGGAAGCGACGCTGCTTTTCTCATCCACTGGGTACCCTCGAATGCAGCTTCTACCACGTGCCGCTGAGATTGGCCGCTAGTACCTTGCTGGCTAAGTCTGTCGAGTTGATCCTGGTGCCGCTTTAATGCTTCTTCTACATTACGCAGCCGGTCTGCAGCGGCCGCTTTCTTAGCTGCCTCCCTTTCCTTTCTCCTTTGATGGCTTTTATCGGGATATCTGTTCATTTTCGGGGGGGAAGGCAACCTTCCACGGCTTGGAGCCTGGTGTGCCTCGTGCTCGTCCGTCGTGTTCAGGATTTTTAAGGGCCCGTGTGAGCTTGTCGTTCTCTCTATTGAGAACAAACCATCCCGCTACAACATCATCTACTGCATTTCTAATATTGTCGATGGGCAGTAGGGGATCATCTCTATGTTTCTGATTATATATTGCCCTCTCTTCTTTGTCCAACGTGCCCCCATGGCCGTAAAACCAGTTTCTCGCCCATGGTGTCCATGTTGCGGGCTTGGGTCTGATCCTGACAGCTATGTAATTGACCTCAAGTGCATCCCACTTAGGCATGCAACCGGCGTAGCCAGCAGGCCCCATGTTATGATGGTACAGTTTCTTAACAGCGTTCTCCGTATTTATTCTAGACCTTTCCTTAGCTTTCTCGGATGTCTTGTACTTCACAAAATCCTCCCACTGGTATCTTAACTTAGCATAGCCGGCTTCATTGAAATTCGGAGTCTTCTCTACCTTGACAAAGTTATTGTACAGTTTCTTCTTCTAGTTCTTGAATGCATTGGCCATCTTGCTGAGAGCAAACTTCTTGACTCTTTGCACAAGCTCCCTTCTTGCTCTCTCCTCCTCATCTGGATTCACATCTGGTACCGGCATGAGGAAATTAGTCATGAGCTTGTCAAAAAGCTTATCTTTGGCGTTGTCGCCGACATACAGGACTCCACCGCCGCTTGGCCGATTCCATTCTTGAACGGTGATCGGGATGTAGTCCCTCACAAGAACTCCGCATCGCTTGACAAATTTTCTTGCGACATCGACGGGAGCTTGCGGTTCGCCATCTACACCGACAATGTCGATCCTATACCTCACAGTGTCATCCAACTCTTTTGTTGGGCCTCGTTTCGTTCTTACGGAAGAAGTTCTTGATCCGGAGGGCTAAAAGAAGAAAGTGTGTTAATATATGCATGTATATATAGACAACAACATTTTAATTACAAAAATACAGATATACACCTCGCCGGTGTTTGCGAGATTTAAGGTTCCGCCGGAGCTGTCGCCTTCTTCCTTATCGGCTTCTCCCCTGTCCCAGGCTTCGGCTTCTACCTCACCGGAGCCGTCTCCTCGGTTGAGAGACTCATCTCCCTGACCGGAATCGTTCAGAAACTCACTCGTGACATCGATATTGATATCTTCATTTTCGCAGATCATCCCTTGGAGGATGTTTTCCGGATGTGTTGGATCCATAGTATCTGCAAGTTAAAAAATCAACACATGGCATCGATAATGATATGACAAGTTAAACATAGTTGAAATTTAACCCTAAGGCATTCTTGGCAATTTAAGTGGGATCTGAAGGGTCCAAACCCTAGTACAGGAGAGACCCCGAAATCACCTACGAGGGGTTGATTTTATTCTCTTATTAAACTTGTAATTAAAGTTGTTGAACAATGCATGATTTTGAGTCTATTGTGTAGATCTCATTTTTCTGAACATTTTGATATATTATACATATTTTTCTGACTTAGAAATAATTATTTATTAAATTTATTAGATTAAACTCTTTTCTGAAATTATTTAAACATTTATTAAACTTTTATTGCGTCAGCATAGGTAAAGTCTGACGTCACCTAAGGCCGGGAACCTTTTCTCACAGATGCCTCGCCTACCCACAGTGACTGACTAGTGGGGCCAGGGCCACGTCGGGCTGCCACGCTGGCAGAGCTTACTCGACACCCACGTCAGGGTGCCACATGAGCGCCACCTTGGCGCCACATGGGCTCGCCGGAGGGCACGTCGGCCGGCGGTGGTTAGCGGCACTAGAGTGCTTGCTGGAACGGGCGGAAGGTCAGGTTCGAACGAGCGCGTCGCGAGGAAGCTAACGGTGGTTGCGCCGCCCCTTATTGGTCATCGGAGCGTCATCTGCGACGGCGGCCGACGGCGGCGGACAATGGTGCTCAGCGACAGAAGGAAACGGAGCGAGAGAGAGAGAGAGAAAGGAGAGGTCCTGGAGGACCAGCGGCTCACCACGAAGACGATGTACGGGTCGACGAGGCCGGAGAAGCTAGGAAGCAGCGACAATGGCGAAGGCCGGAGTCGGAGTAGACGGTGACCGTGGCGTCGATTTCTAGCGTGCGCGGTCGATTCGTCAAACGGTGGTGGCGCGGCAGTGGCGGGCGTCGACGGCGTGAAGCGGCCGCTCTGGATTTGGGCAGCCTGCCGGCGTGCTTTTGCTCCGCCGCAAATTTGCCTTAGCCACGCGTCGATGTGCTCTGTGAATTGGGGGGAGTTGGAGGAGGAAGGGCCGGGGCTGTTAACTGTACAGACCATTGGTCCCGGGCCGTCCCAATAACTGGAACCAAAGGGCCAACGGTCCCGGTTAGTGCCACAAACCGGGACCAAAGGTCTAGGGCAGGAGCGTTGCTGTGCTGCAACGTGCGCGAGCCTTTGGTCCCGGTTCGTCCCACCAACCGGGCCCAAAGGATCAACGGCCCCGGATCGTGCCAACAACCGGGACCAAAGGCATGTTAATGGCAGCGCGCGCATTCAGGATTATCAGTCCCGATTGGTGGGACGAACCGGGATCGTTGACCCATTTTTCAGATTTCAGCAAACCTTTTGGTCTTCCCGCCATTTTCAAATTTGTTTTCTTCTTTAATTAATAAGATGTTTCAATTTAAGATGATTATTTATTTGGAATTTCAAAAAACTTTCAACAGGAAAAGTGCTTCAATTTACATAACTAATCAAAAACCATTTTCTATTTTCCAATATTTTTATTTGAACTATACAATTTTACTATTTTCAATTAAAATTGCATTACCAAATATTTATTGCATAATTTGGAATTTGAAAAAACTTTCAACAGGAAAAGTGCTTCAATTTACATAACTAATCAAAAACCATTTTCTTTTTTCAAATATTTTTATTTGAACTATACAATTTTACTATTTTCAATTAAAATTGCATTAACAAATATTTATTACATAATTTGGAATTTCAAAAAACTTTCAACAGGAAAAGTGCTTCAATTTACATAACAAATCAAAAACCATTTTCTGTTTTCAAATATTTTTATTTGAACTATACAATTTTACTATTTTCACTTAAAATTGCATTAACAAATATTTATTACATAATTTGGAATTTCAAAAAACTTTCAACAGGAAAAGTGCTTCAATTTACATAACTAATCAAAAACCATTTTCTGTTTTCAAATATTTTTATTTAAACTATACAATTTTACTATTTTCAATTAAAATTGCATTACCAATGTTATGGCTATAATCAAGGTATAGTTTGTGATAATGTGCCTATATTTTGCACACATGTGCATCTTGGGATGGCTTACGAAAAAGCCAATTTCCATTTTTGAGGTGCCAAAATCAGGGTGTTCTATGAAGCAACCCCCAAATTAAAGTTTGGCATTGGTACCAAACAATTTTTCAAAAATACTATACCACCTTATATGGACAATTTCCCAACCAGTATCTAGAACCTTTTTGTCCATCCCTCATGAAAAAGACAAATTCCTGCCGAATCGGTAGGAGGTTGCCAAGATTTGAACTACAAGTACATGATATAATGCTTGTGAATTTAAAAAAAATAATTTATAGGTTCACAACATGCTATTTCATCAGAGATCCACTTCAAGTTCAGCGAGGCTCAGCCACGGGCTAAGAAGCTTCATGCCCGCCGTTTTGAATATAGTTTGAAACGGGCATAAGAAATTCAAAAATGATCCAAACAATGTGAAATCTTCGCGTGGTGTCATACTATGTGTCACAGTTGCAAGGAAAAATATTGAACTTGAAAAATTGCAAACATCATAAAAAATCCTTCACAAAATGACCTGTCATGTTCGAGGTTTCATGGCATTTAGGTCAAACCACCAATGTTATGGCTAGAATCAGGGTATAGTTTGTGATAATGTGCCCATATTGTGCACACATGTGCATCTTGGGATGGCTTACGATGTTGCAGGAGGAACTTTTCCTTTTCGATGCACGAAAAAGCCAATTTCCATTTTTGAGGTGCCGAAATCGGGGTGTTTTGTGAAGCAACCACCAAATTAAAGTTTGGCATTGGTACCAAACCATATTTTCAAAAATAATATACCACCTTATATGGACAATTTCCCAACCGGTGTATCTGGAACCTTTTTGTCCATCCCTCATGAAAAAGACAAATTCCTGCCGAATCGGTAGGAGGTTGCCAAGATTTGAACTACAAGTACATGATATAATGCTTGTGAATTTTTAAGAAAATCATTTATAGGTTCACAACATGTTATTTCATCAGAGATCCACTTCAAGTTCAGCGAGGCTCAGCCCCGGGCTAAGAAGCTTCATGCCCGCCGTTTTGAATATAGTTTGAAACGAGCATAAGAAATTCAAAAATGATCCAAACAATGTGAAACCTTCGCGTGGTGTCATATTATATGTCACAGTTGCAAGGAAAAATATTGAACTTGAAAAATTGCAAACATCATAAAAAATCCTTCACAAAATGACCTATCATGTTCGAGGTTTCATGGCATTTAGGTCATACCACCAATGTTATGGCTAGAATCAGGTTATAGTTTGTGATAATGTGCCCAAATTGTGCACACATGTGCATCTTTGGATCGCTTCCGATGTTGCAGGAGGAAGTTTTCCTTTTCGACGCACAAAAAAGCCAATTTCCATTTTTGAGGTGCCGAAATCGGGGTGTTCTGTGAAGCAACCACCAAATTAAAGTTTGGCATTGGTACCAAACCATTTTTCAAAAATACTATACCACCTTATATGGACAATTTCCCAACCGGTGTATCTGGAACCTTTTTGTCCATCCCTCATGAAAAAGACAAATTCCTGCCGAATCGGCAGGAGGTTGCCAAGATTTGAACTACAAGTACATGATATAATGCTTGTGAATTTTTAAAAAAATCATTTATAGGTTCACAACATGCTATTTCATCAGAGATCCACTTCAAGTTCAGCGAGGCTCAGACCCGGGCTAAGAAGCTTCATGCCCGCCGTTTTGAATATAGTTTGAAACGAGCATAAGAAATTCAGAAATGATCCAAACAATGTGAAACCTTCGCGTGGTGTCATATTATGTGTCACAGTTGCAAGAAAAAATATTGAATTTGAAAAATTGCAAACATCATAAAAAATCCTTCACAAAATGACCTATCATGTTCGAGGTTTCATGGCATTTAGGTCAAACCACCAATGTTATGGCTAGAATCAGGGTATAGTTTGTGATAATGTGCCCATATTGTGCACACATGTGCATCTTGGGATGGCTTACGATGTTGCAGGAGGAAGTTTTCCCTTTAGACACACGAAAAAGCCAACCGAGACTAAAGCTGTCAGTGGGATAAGGACGCGTGGGTAACCTTTAGTCCCGGCTGGTGGGTGCAACTGAGACTAAAGCTATCGGCGGGATAAGGATGTGTGGGTGGACGCACTGCTCGATGAGATAAAGCATGTAGCGCACGACACCCTGTCGCAGGAACAAGACAAAGTAGAAGCGGCGTCGTGCCTATAAAAGGACCATCGATACGCCATGGCAAGCAGCTCAACTAGCCAACATAGGTAGAGAGAGTTTCATCCCCATGGATGGAGGGTTGAGAATCTCCCGTGGTGGAGCCTCTCGAAGATGTCGTTGGTGCACACGCCCTACGGCATCTTCGGAAGCTCCGCCTCGTAAAAATTTCCCTGCAAGCCCATGAAAGACTCCATCTCCTCTAACAGTGTTGCGGAAAGGGTTGAGAAATCTCCTGTGGCGGAGCTTCTCGAAGATGTCGTTGGTGCACACGCCCTACGACATCTTCGGAAGCTCCGCCTCGGAAAAATTTCCCTGCAAGCCCGTGAAAGACTCCATCTCCTCTAACAGTGTTGGGGAAAGGGTTGAGAAATCTCCCGTGGCGGAGCTTCTCGAAGATGTCGTTGGTGCGCACGCCCTACGACATCTTCGGAAGCTCCGCCTCGGAAAAATTTCCCTGCAAGCCCGTGAAAGACTCCATCTCGTCTAACTGTTTTGGGGAAAGGGTTGAGAAATCTCCCGTGGCGGAGCTTCTCGAAGATGTCGTTGGTGCACACGCCCTACGACATCTTCGGAAGCTCCGCCTCGGAAAAATTTCCCCGCAAGCCCGTGAAAGACTCCATTACATAAAGTTTCGGTACATCACATAAAGTTTCCATACATCACATAAAGTTTCCATACATTACATAGATTTACATAGGGTTTAGGGTTTAGGATATGAATCCTTCGTCGCGTATGTCGATCCCTTGCCTATGATCGCTTCTTAGGTCGTAACCATGGAGCATCTTCTTTGCTTAACGGGATGCTTGGGTCAGTTTTCACGGTGAAGGGGGGAATTTCATCAAACTTATCATAATCTGCTGACATGTCTGTCTGGTCCTCGACTCCCGCGATGTTTCTTTTCCTTGAAAGAACTATGTGACGCCTGGGCTCATCGTTTGATGTATTTGTTTCCTTATTTTTTTCTTTTTTTCGGTCTAGAGGACATGTCCTTCACATAAAAAACCTGAGCCACATCATTGGCTAGGACAAATGGTTTGTCTCTGTAACCAAGATTCTTGAGATCCGCTGTTGTCATTCCGTATAGCTGGTCTACCTTTACCCCTTCTCCATTCATGTTGACCCAACTGCACCGAAACAATGGGACCTTAAAAGTAGGTCCATAGTCAAGTTCCCATATCTCCTCTATGTAACCATAGTATGTGTCCTTATTCCCATTCTCGCATGTTGCATCAAAGCGGACACCACTGTTTTGGTTGGTGCTCTTTTTATCTTGGGAAATCGTGTAAAATGTATTTCCATTTATCTCGTACCCTTGGAAAGTCAATACAGTCGCAGATGGTGTCATGGCCAACAAGTAGAGCTGATCTCCAATAGTGGTGTCATTCATGAGATGTAATTGCAACCAAGTGCCGAAAGTCTCCATGTGATTTTTTTTAATCCAGTAGTCATCCTTCCCCGGGAACTTGGAGCGTACAACATTCATGTGTTCCTCGATATACGGAGCCACGAAGGTAGAACTTTGGAGAACTATGTAGTGTGCTTGATTCAAAGAATGTCCGTCCCTAAATATCATTGCTTTCTTTCCTAGCGTGCCGTTTCCACTCAGTCTCCTCTCATACCGTGATTTAGGAACACCAATCGGCTTAAGGTCAGGAAGAAAGTCTACACAGAACCCAATGACCTCCTCTATTCCATAGCCCTTGGAGATGCTTCCTTCTGGCCTAGCACGGTTACGAACATATTTCTTTAAGACTCCCATGAACCTCTCGAAGGGGAACATATTGTGCAGAAATACAGGACCGAGAATGTAAATCTCTTCGACTAGGTGAACTAAGAGATGCGTCATAATATTGAAGAAGGACGGGGGGAACACCAACTCAAAACTGACAAGACATTGTACCACATCCTTCTGTAGCCTTTCCAGACTTTCTCGATCGATTACCTTCTGAGGTATTGCATTGAGGAATGCACATAGCTTCACAATGGCTAATCGAACATTTTCCGGTAGAAGCCCCCTCAATGCAACCGGAAGCAACTGTGTCATAATCACGTGGCAATCATGAGACTTCAGGTTCTGAAATTTTTTCTCTGTCATATTTATTATTCCCTTTATATTTGACGAGAAGCTAGCCGGGACCTTGATACTGTAAAGGACTTCAAAAAAGATTTCCTTCTCTGCTTTGGTAAGAGCGTAGCTACTTAAGTATTTACGTCCTTTATCAGTATGCTTGTTGTGTAGGTCTTTGATACGTTACTGGTCCTCCTGTGCTTCTGGTGTATCTTTTGTCTTCCCATACACGCCCAGGAAACCTAGCAGGTTCACGCAAAGATTCTTCGTCACGTGCATCACGTCGATTGAAGAACGGACCTCTAGGTCTTTCCAATAATCAAGCTCCCAAAATATAGATTTCTTTTTCCACATGGCCGTGTGTCCGGTAATGGGGTCTTTCAGAACAGATTGACCGCCAGGACCCTTTCCAAAGATTACTTCTAGGTCCTGCACCATACCAAATACATCAGCACCTTTAGGGAGCTTAGGCTTCTTCCGGTAATCTACCTCACCGTTGAAATTCTTGCCTTTCTTTCTTACTTGATGATTGGTCGGAAGAAATTTACGACACCCCAGGTACACAATCTTCTTACATTTATCCAAATATGTACCTTTAGTATTATCTAAACAGTGCGTACATGCATTGTATCCCTTGTTTGACTGTCCTGAAATGTTACTAAGAGCAGGCCAATCATTGATGGTTACGAACAACAACGCTCGTAGGTCAAATGGCTCCTGTTTGTGCTCATCCCACACCTTTACACCTGGTTCTACCCACAACTGCAAAAGTTCATCGACGAATGGCCTTAGGTACACATCAATGTCGTTGCCGGGTTGCTTCGGTCCTTGGATGAGCACTGGCATCATAATGAACTTCCTCTTCATGCACAACCAAGGAGAAAGGTAGTAGATACATAGAGTCACTGGCCAGGTGCTGTGACTACAGCTCTGCTCCCCAAAAGGATTCATGCCGTCTGTACTTAGACCAAACCATAAGTTCCTCGCGTCACCTGCAAAGTCCGAGTACTTTCTCTTGATGTTTCTCCACTGCGACCCATCGGCGAGGTGTCTCAGTTTCCCGTCTTTCTTACGCTCTTCTTTGTGCCATCGCAACAACCTGGCATGAACAGACGTTTCAACCATGGTATTATAGGAGCATACCACATAACCTTAGCAGGAACCCTCTTCCTGGAGGGCTCGTCATCGCCCTCAACATCACCAGGGTCATCTTGTCTGGTCTTGTATCGACATGCATTGCATACCGGGCATTTATCCATATTCTCATACTTCTCACCACGGTACAGGATGTAGTCATTAATGCATGCATGTATCTTCTCCACATCTAATCCTAGAGGGCAGATAGTCTTCTTTGCTTCGTATGTTGTCTCGGGCAGCTCGTTATCCTTTGGAAGCTTCGGCTTCATTATTTTCAGTAACTTCTCAAATCCCTTGTCAGATAAGCCGGTCTCTGCCTTCCATTTCAGTAGTTCAAGTGTGGTACCGAGCTTTGTGCTGCCATCTTCGCAATTTGGGTACAACAACTTTTTGTGATCCTTTTGCATGGCCTCCAACTTAAGCTTCTCCCTTTCTGTATCACATTGTTACTTTGCATCAGAAATGACCCGACCAAGACCATCAGCGGGCTCATCCGATGCCCGTTGTTCTTCTTCATTGCCGCATCCCTCTTCTTCATTGTCTTCCATTGCAGTATCATCGTATTCTTCAGGGGACATAGGATAACTGTCATCATCCTCCTCTACTTCATTTTCTTCCAGCCTAACCCCTCTTTCTCCATGCATGGCCCAACAATAATATCCGGGCATGAAACCTCTCCGAAGCAAATGGCATTGAAGGATTCTCGGGGCAGAGTGCTCCGCCACGTTCCGACAGTCGACACAGGGACAAGGCATAAAATTATCCACTTTGTTTGCCTTAGCCGGATCGATAAATTTATGGAGGCCTACAATAAAATCGGAATGGCGTCGGTCGCCATACATCCATCGCATCCGTGCATCGATCTGCGTCATAATAATTAACCATTACAATAACATCGTGAATAGTAAAATGACCACCCTACATGGACAGATGCAATATTTTTGTATCAGTTACAGATAAAGAAGATAAGGTTGCTAACCTCAGCCGAGGATACAGTGTTGTGCAAACTAAAGTGTGGCTCGGACATTTCGTCGAACACCTTGTGTGCAATCAAAGAAAAAAAGCTAGCACCCACACCTCACACACAATCCAGCAAAATTTGGTGGGCAAAGGGCTGGGCTTATATATAGCCAGGGGAGGGTTTTTGGTCCCAGTTATTGCCACAAATCGGGACCAAAGCCCATCCCGTGCGACACGTGGCGGCCCAGCAGCTCGCACCCCACCCAGGCCATTGGTCCCGGTTAATGGCACGACCCGGGACCAATGACCTGGGTGGGGGGCGCGCTGCTGGGCCACCACGTGTCGCTCGGGAGGGGCTTTGGTCCCGGTTCATGGTAATAACCGGGACCAATGCCCACCGTCGCTTCTGTAACTACCTCGGTGAATTACGCTCTTAGTTAATGCCTGAATGAATGAAAGTGGTTAAAATAGTACGGTGGGGCCCAGGGCCACTCACGGTAGACCTTTCGGCCGTCCTAACCACTTTCAGTCAACGGGACAAGAACGAGCGGCGTAATCGGCAGGCGAAGGGATCAAATACATACACAAATGAGTATGTATGCAAGCCACATACAACAGTACATCAGAGCCATTCCATCTAAAAGAAATAGAAATATTGCAACGCCATACGGCAAGATCCAAATATCCTAGATAGATATAATAATTTAGGATAGCTCCTCATACATCACACATCAGAGTGTCAGGCGGAAGCGGAAAACAAGATCCGAGTACGGATAAGAAGCAAATTGGCATAAGATGCCCCATAAATAAACACATCCCGCCCACAGATCACACGGATCCCCGTTCCCGGAATCTCTACACCAAATGATCGTTGCCAACATCATCTGTCTCTTCCACCCAGTATCCGTCTTGCGGGTACACCTGTTCATCTGAATCAAACAATTTATCGTGTGAGACCCTAGGGGTACTCAGCAAGTCTTTATGCCACTAAAGGGGACACAACCTGGGGTGACGCAATTGCAGCAAAAGATAATACCTAACAATTCTATAGAGACTCGCTAACCTTCCGCCTAACCAATGATAGACGGAAGTCCGTGAATTAAGAACAACAGTTATAACAGTATAATTAACAGATCCATCCTCCTCCTCGCTTACCAACGAGGAAGCGGACGAACAACCCCCATCATCCGTTGGCAGTTTTTATTAACCATTCCATGAGTATTGCACTATTTACTAGTCAAGTACTTAGTCAATTTGAAAGCGGTACTTTAGTTATACTTGTCTATGATCGAGAAACTGTGCTCCAAGTCGTCCATAACCGCGGACACGGCTTTCAGAAAGATTTACCCTGCAGGGGTGCACGAATAGCAACACACACTCGATCAACCTCGGAAAAACCAAATCAAAACCCAACGAGGCCTTCACGACAAAGCAATCACAGGATTCAGAAATATTTCAGGGGGCCACCCCAATAAGCTACCCGCAACGAAGTTGGCCGGCTTCGAGACGGACCCAGGGTTTGCGACGACGGCTGTAAACGACTGGGAACCCGAAAATGTGACTGGGCTTGTCGATACGGCGAAAACGTGGCGCGATCCAAAACAGTACAGGTGCTCCTCGCACAATCTTAAATAAAGCAGTAGCATGGCATAAGTACATAATAGTAATAAAGCCCCAAACTAATTGTGGCCCCAAGGAATAAGAATGAATCAAGCTCTGGCTCAGGGGGGTCCATAGGCCTCCCGGATGTGGATAGTGCGAATAGTCAAGGAACAGGAATCAAGTACTCGGGGTCCTACGGGACACAAGTGAGCATGAAAAACCAAATAGCAGATATTGCTCACCGGTGCCTCTTTCATTAGTTATCCCATTACTACTCAAGTTATGTTGTTTAGGTACCTCGTTATCCATCAGACACTCACATACCCTACTCATGCTTTTCTACGACTCGCATGGCTCAAACAACTCCTGTAGTAATGGCTCATGGGACCGGAACAGGCTTAATGTGGTTTAAAAGTAAAGGCTATGCAGTACTTGGGATTCAATTTAATGCAATCGCGACTCAATGATGCAAGAATAAGATAGAGGCAATAGGTACTGTATGTATGCAAGCATGTGGTAGTGCTTGCCTGACAGTTCAGTTGAAGCGAGAGATGGATCTGGGTAATACTCCTGTGATTCCTGGTAATTCTCCTGCTGGGCGTCTATTCGAAGAAGAACCAAACAAACAAGGGCCAACATAAATAAAGTGCGCAAGCATATAAATTGAAATGCAACAAGCAACCAAGCATGCCATGACGAATGATGCACAATTTGCATGGCATTTAAGTAGCATGGCAAAGGTGAGGTGTGGATACTATCAATAAAGCACTTTATTATTTATTTGCCCAGGTTTTATTGTCATAAACAGTTTAGAATTTAGCTGTTGACATGATGCATGCTTCAATTCAGAACAAGGACTGCATAAATAGAACGGGCTCGTCGCGCTGATCGATTTAGACATATTATTTGCCAAATTTGGAATTATAAAACAAAAGTTATTAATTAAATAAGGAAAAGGGCATTTTCTTGTAATTTTGATCATCTCGAAAATTAAAGTGTCCAAAATATATTTTGAAGAGCATATTTGAATTCCTCACATTTTTCTGATTCCAAAACATATATTATTTGTATTATTTGGAGTTGTATTTTAAAAATTATTTGAATCTGAAAAGAATTTGAATTTAAATTAATTTGAAAAAGATTTGAATAAAAACAGATACGGAGAAATACTTTTTGCACCCAGGCAAACTCAGACCCAGTTACTGACGGTGGGCCTGCGCGAACTGGGGTCACGCGCGCGAGACACACTTTTGCCACGCGGGCTCTGGCTAGCCGCTGACGCTGACAGGCGGGACCAGCGGCGGAAGGCCCACGTGCCAGCGAAGCGGGAGATAGGGGCTGACAGGTGGGTCGCCGGCTGGACCGCGGGTTGCGGCCGGGAAAAGCCGAGGGGTTTTCCTGCAAAACTCCTAGAGCGGCTGGCAGGTGGGGTCGCTTGGAGCGCGGGTTGCAGAAGTCAAAAAGGGTGGGGGCTTTTTGCAAATCGACCGCGCGCCCGTACTGTTTATCTTCTCCCACGTCTGGCGAGGGGAATCGGCGCGCGGCGCGAGCAGGGATCGATCCTGGGACGCGGGCGTGCGCGAGGAGGGTGCCAACCGATGCGGTAGTGCTAGGGGAGCTGTCTGTGAGGAGGGCGCGGGCTAGTTAGGGCTGCTGCGGCGCGGGAAGACCTGCAGACTACGTCGACGGCGTGCACGGCGGGCGCTCGACAAAACGACCGGCGGCGCTAGACAATGACGGAGAAGGGGAGGTTGTCAGGGAGGGGAAGATGCTCACCGCGGGCTCGCTGGTGGGCTTGGATCGGCGCGAGGAGCAGCGAAGCGTCGGGGAGGCAGACGCTCCGTCGGCTAGGGTTTCGCGTCGGGCGTCGACGTTTCCGGCGGTGCTGGCGCTTCTCCTTCGCAACGGCGGGTACGGGGCGAAGCAGGGGGATGTCCTCGGTCTCCCAGACCACTTCCACGACAAGCTTGACGGCCGGAACGATGAGCTGGCGGCGGTAGACGGCGGTGACTGGCGGCAGGTGGGGACGACGGTGGAGAAGAAGGGGAAGGAGGGGGCGCTCTGGGGCGGATCTGGGCGAGGCCAGAGAGGCGTGAGGAGGAGGGGAAAGTGGGAGGGAGAGAGAGGAGAGGCCGGTGGGCACGGCAGGATAAAGGTGGCTCGGGTGCCACCTTTTCCTCCTTCTCCTCGAGCACGTGCTCGCCGGGCTGGGGCAGGTAGGGCATGGGGAGGCTGCCAGTAGGCCAGGGACGGCGGGGGTAGTGCAGCTAGGCCCGCACGGCAGAGAGAAAAGGAGGGAAGGGGCTCGGGTGAGCTCGGGTTCGGTTAGGGCATGGCTAGGGTTAGGGTTAGGCTTAGCTAGGGTTAGGGTTAGCTAGGTGGGCCAGGGAGAGAGAGGGGTCTGGTGTCCATCAGCAGGTTAGAGAGAGAGGGGGTTTAGAGTTAGGCTTAGTGTAATTTAGGTGTAAAAAGAAAATAAAGAGGAAGCTAGGTTTGAATTTTATTAGTTATTTAAATTTGATTTAGGTGATGAGGCCAAACCAAAAGGAAAGGTGAAGCTTGAACTTGCTTGAGTTAATGTGGAGGAGGAATAAGAATGAAAGAGGGAGAAAAGAAATAGATGGAAAAAGACCACATATGCTCATGCATGGAGAATTAGCAATGAGTGGAAAATGAGATGGATGAGATTATGAGGGTGGTGTAATGGTAGGAGATGATCTTCCAAAGATAGGATCCATCAAACCCAAAGGAAAACCAAAGAAGAGAAAAGTGGTGAAGACTTGTGCATGGCCCATGCAAAAATAATAATGCCATTGAATATTTGTGAAAACAATATGTATATTATGGCATTACTCTATGCATATCCAAGAAGTGGAGATAAAACCAAGCACAAGAATTTAGAGGATTTAATCCACCCCAAACTACATGAGCTAGAATTAAAATATCAAAGAAAAGAAAGACAAGCTCATTGTTAATGGGATGGTGGATTTATAGGGTGGTAGAAAGAAAAGTGGTGGAATGGAATAAAAGATATGCCCCCAACTCAACTTGGGCATTTAGACAATATATCAATAGCCAATTATAATATCAAGAAGCAAATACAATTAATAATGCATGTGAGAGAAGAACCAAAAGAAAAAGGGTTTTATATGATGCTCAAATGCAAGGTGGCATGATGACATGAGCATGATATAATTATGATGCAACAATAATCTATATGGAGTAGCCAATATCTTACTAGGACAAGTAGCAGTACAATTGTTAGACAATTGGGGTGCTACAACTTCGTCTCCCCGTGTATAAATATGAGGCCACAGCGCTCGCTTTCGCCATCGCCTCTCCCTCTCTGCAGTCCCTCTCCACCCACCCCTTTAGCCATCGCCTCTCCACCGCGCCGTCGTCTCGCCTACCCTCCCTCTCCAATCTCCACCGCGCCGTCATGGAGGTTCCCACGCTCAACCACTACAAGGCGGCGATGTTTGCGATCTACGGCATCCTCGCGCCGCCGCGCGCGACCGTGCCCGCAGAATTTCGCATCAGCGAGGCGGGTGTGCCAGTGGCTCCGCTCCTCAACCCCCGCAGATACGAGATGGAGTACGTCATCGCGGAGCGTCGCCGCCAACTGCCCGCGTGCATGAGGGCGTTGCCCCGGTACGCGGCGGCCAGCGAGTACTGGCCCCGGCTGTTCAAGAAGGAGCGGAAGGCCAAGCTTGGCAACCGCTTCGTGGACGGGCGCCTGGTGCACCCGGATCGCCGCAACCAAGAAGGGCGGGAGATGTTCTGGTCCGTCCCTGGACGGACCATCTACACCGCCATCAACGCCGCTAGGCGCGTAGAGGAGCTCTGTCTCCCGAACAACGCCGAAATCGTGGAGATTTCGTCCGATGACGACGAGGAAGCTGACGGCTCAGAGGACAGCGGCTCGGAGGACAGCGGCATCAGAAGTGTTGTCGACTAGGAATTTGTAAAGTCGCATCTTTGTATGGAAAAATTTGTGGTCGAATAATAAAATGTCTCAATTTAGACCTTTGTCTCGATTAATTCGTGAAAGATTTTTACAAAAATAGTGATCAATTCAATTTCTACCTCGAATTAATTTCTGCCTCGAATTAATTTCTGCCCCGAATTAATTTACATTAATTGTCCTTGACTGTTGACCGTCGCGGGGTTTTTGGTCCTGGTTCGTGGCATGAACCGGGACCAATGCCCCGCAGAGCGTCACGCGTGCGTCACGGGGGAATTGGTCCCGGTTCGTGCCACCAACCGGGACCAATGCTTACAGATGAACCAGGACCAATGCCCAGGTGGCATGAACCGGGACCGATGCCTGGCATTGGTCCCGATTATGGAAACGAACCGGGACCAATGGAATTTGGGCGCTGGACCAAAGGCCCTCTTTCTACCAGTGACCCCGCACGTCGCGATAGTGGTTCCCTACTACATGCGTGACAACCAGTTGGTTGAAGGATCAGAGACACGGACCAAGACGACGGTGTACCTCGAGAAGTTCATGGTGGACAACAGGAGGAAGGACACACTTCTTTTTCCTTTCTTTCCCGAGTAAGTACACACCCCACTCGCCGAACTTATTTCTTTCTTATAGATTACTTCCTTTGCTCTTTTCCAACATTCCGTTCCAATTGTGTTGCGTAGAGACAAATACTACACACTCATCGTTATTGCCTCGAGGTATTCGCTAGCCACGTATTTCGACTCGGGGAGTTTGACAAAGAAGAAAGACTACACAAGAATAAGGGTGTACTCAACGAGGCTCCCGAGGGCTACGCCAAAAAGGGATGCCCCTTCGCCAATAAGGGAGATTGTTTCAGGGATGGCAAACACGTGTGCAAGCACGTGCTCGAGTTCCCCTGTGTCAAGGAGCCGGCTACTGGTAGCGCCAAGGAGGCCTTCTACGCCCTCCATCACCTTAAAGGCTATGTCCGGGATTGCCAGAACCTAACGCTGCCATCTAATCTCCAAGGATGGGCCGAAAAGTTTGCGCAAATCGACGATGATTATCTTAGAGAAGACTTTCATCGCATTCAGATGAAGTTGTTAGAAATCATCAGTGAAGATGTCAACACAAAGGGGCGCCCTACAACAAGCCCGAGGGTTGAGTAAGAGGGAGATTGAAGAATGCCTCCATAAGTAGGGTGACACCAGGACGTGGATGATGAAACAGGCTTATCAACCGTTCCGGAAGCCGAGTGAGAAGAAGTCTTCATGATTGATGTGTGGCTAGCATGATTGAGTGTATGTATATTATCGATGGACGCCCGTAGTGTGTGCCATAAACTTTATCTTTATGAGTTTGTGTATTGCTGGGCATGTAGTCTGTCGTAAACTTAACTTGTCTATCTCGAAACGGTCGTTGTTGTTGGACTTAACTATATTGTGGTTGATGTCGTTGAACTTACTTCTATGATGATCGCGATGCTATCTTTTAGGTTTATGAATACTTTGCTTTAATTTTTGTGAACATATATGCATGTGAACCCTTTAATTCTTTCCGTTGCATGATTTACTAATATGCCTTGTCTATAGAGATGGCGAAGTGGTATGTGGTGTACAAAGGTTTGGTTCCAGGAGTCTATGAGGAGTGGGAGGGATGTTAGCAACAAGTGAACAAGTTCTGCGGCAACAGCTACAAAGGATACACTACTAGAGAGGAGGCGGTAGCCAAGTGGAGAAACCACCTGTGGAAGAAGAACTGGATGAAGATATTGGTCGGGCTCCTGCTCTTGCTCACCATCATCACAACTATATTCTATTTGATCCTAGTAGGCGGTGACCACTTCATTTGTAATGTGAGATGATGAACTTTGTATTCGGCATTTGTGTAATAATTCGGCACTTGACACTATATATGTATCTAGATCAGGCTCTAAGTGTGATGACATTATACTCGTGTTTGTATTATATGTCGGTTTTCATATACTATGTGCAATGTACTGTTTCTACTGATCTGTATAAATCCTATATAAATACCTGATTCTGTACTAGGACTATTTTTTATTTTGAATACCAGTAACATAATCTGTGGCACATATGATTAGCATTCTGTGGCGCACGACATTTCTGTGGCGCATGGAGTGATATGCGCCACTGAAAAGAATTCTATGGCGCATACTGAGAAATGCGCAACGGAAATCTGAGAAATGCGCTACAGAAATCTGAGAATGCGCCACATATCAATATGCGCCACAGAATTATAATTAGTGGCGACGTAACAACAAGACATCCCATATGCGCTACAGAATGTCAAAAGTGGTGCGTCAAGGATAGGCTATTCTGTAGTAGTGTAGTTAGAAGGGGGAGAATGCTCGACTTAGAAGATCAACTAAAGCCTTGTCGTATCTCGCATCAACTCAATGACCTATCCGGGAAGAAGCAAAGCACTAGCAAGAAACACCGGGTACTTTAATACTATGATAGAGAATCCGGCATGTTTATGATATGATGCATGGCATGGAAAGATATGATGCAACTAGGAAATATTAAGTCGAATCGGAATCCCGACAATTAATTAGAAGGTTCGAGTTATTTAACTACCCCACAGATTAAATGTTGTTATCCTGGCAAGAGTATGGCATCGGTGTGCTACACAATTTAAATGGAGTCGAGATAAGACAATAATATCCCGCATATACATTCCATACTTAATTATTAGGTGAGTTGACAAAATACCCCCAAACAACAAAAGATGAACGAAAGCATGAACAATTTATGATGCAACAAGATATATTATATTTATCAAAATAGGCTTCGGATACGGTCACACACGTTGGTTCCGGAGATATTGGGTTCGGGTTCGGTCTCGGATTCCGGGACGAAGAAGATCTTGGGGTTCCATGAAGGAGGCATTGATGTTCCATGACGAAGTTATCAAAATTCGACGCCTGGTGGTTGATGGTGGACTTAGATTGGCTTCGATTCCACTTCGGTTTCCGGGTGTCGGACTCGAGGTTCCCACCTTTAGGATTTCGGGTCGGGGTTGTCCTTCCCGGTGGTTGAGGGCTTGAGGAAGGAGAGGCCAGTGGCGCTCCATGTAACGGCGCATGTAGCGTGCGTTACGTTATGTGTATGCAGCGTTGTGTCCCGGTGCGTGTGCTCGTGTGCGTTGCGTCGTGTCCAGTAGGACTAGGTTAGCTTAGTCTAGGGTTTGGCCCAGGCTGGGCCTTTTGGGCCTGGCCGGTTTAGGTTTAGGTCTAGGGATTATTATTATTACTAGCAAAAGGTGCCCGTGTGTTGCACTGGGAAGACCGATCCAATTCGCAAGGAGATTTTTTTTGATCTTACCTCATGACACCGGTCTCGAGTTGGACGTTTTTCTTATCTACATGACACGGCCTGGTCGATGGTGCGACCGATCTTGGCAGCGACGGCACCGTGATACGTCCATTTGCATCACTATTCTATATCATAATTTACTATTATTCATTGATATATTTCATATTAAGAGGTGATACTTATGTAATTTCATCTGTTTTTGCATGGTTGATGAATTTTGGAGCATGGACCGCTAGAGTCAGGATTCTGATGGAAAAGGTGCTGTTTGGAGGCAAAATTCGCAAAGATCAGAAAATCCAGGAAAAAATATACGGAAAATCCTATTTTTCCAGAAGACGAAGGAAGCCAGAAAGGGGCTGGAGATGGGCCACATGGGCCCACACCACCCCCTGGCGCAGGCCACCCTGGGCCGCGCCACCAGGTGGTGTGGCCACCCTGGTCTACCTTTGGCTCTCCCCTTTGGCGTATATTACCTCCACGAAACCCTAAGACTCGAGGAGCGACCACAGAAAGATTCCGCCGCCTCTGCGGGGCAGAAAACACCGAGAGAGAAAGATCTCTCCGGCAGACAGATTTCTATCGAGGGAATTCCTTCCCGGAGAGGGGAGATCATCGCCATCAACACCACCATCAAGCTAGACTTCATCGGGATCATCATCATCACAACCATCATCATCATCAGCACCCTCATCACCATCTCCATATTGTTGTAACAATTGAGTTGAATCTTACATAGTTCATAGGGGAAACTTTCCCGGTGTTAATTACTCTTTGTAGTTGATGCTATGAGTGAACCATTGAATTATTGTTTATGTTCAGATTGTTATACATCATTATTCCATCTCTGATTATGATCCATATGATGTCTTGTGAGTAGTTCGTTTTGTTCTTGAGGACATGGGAGAACTCATGTTGTTAGTAGTGGAGTTGTGTTGAGAAAGATTCAATAGTTTGATGTTTAAGTTGTGGTGTACTTCTTCTAATGGTGTCATGTGAACGTCGACTACATGACACTTCACCTATATGGGCCTAGGGGAATGCGTTGTGTATTTGGCTACTAATCGTAGGGGTTGCCGGAGTGATAGAAACCTGAACCCCCGTTAGGAAACCATTGCACAAGGGATGTAAGGGTCTTAGAGTTTAAAGTTGTGGTTAGGTTTCTACCTTAATTACTTTCTTGTACTTACGGATGTTTGCAAGGGGTATAATCACAAGTATGTATTAGTCCTAGGAAGGTCGGTACATTAGCACAGGTTCACCCACACAACACTTAGCAAGCTAAAGAAGATTAATCAACTATATGAAGCGAAAGCACTTGACAGCCTTCCCATGTGTCCTCGAGAACGTTTGGTCATCTTAAGAAATACAACCGGCTTGTCCTTTGCTGCATAAAGGATTGGGCCACTTGCTGCATTTATTCCTATCATATTTTATTTACCCGTACCTTATTTACTTGCTTTATCAAAAACCCCTAAAAATCCGTTTGCTAAGTATTTGCAGAGAATTCCTGATCCATACCACTAGCCAACACCTTCTGCTCCTCGTTGGGTTCGACACTCTTACTTATCGAAAATACTGCGATACACCCCCTATACTTGTGGGTCATCAAGACTATTTTCTGGCGCCATTATCGGGGAGTGAAGCGCTATTGGAGAGTAGAACTGGTAAAGGAAACTTCTACTGTGAGTATTGTTTACTTCTGCTAGTTGCTTTATTTTCGTTATGATAATTCACTGAGTTTCTTATTTGGTAATGCTACTACCACTGCTAAGGTAGTAGATGAGCCACCACCTGCTGAGAATGATGTTTTTAAAATACCTACAAGAATTATTGATCGTGTTATAGATAACTACAATGTTGGGGATGGAACTGTCCATCCTGGTGATCATTTACTCTTTATACACGAATTATGCGGGTCGTTTAAGTGTGCAGGTATTACTACAGATCAAGTTAAGAAGAAGTTATTCTCATTATCACTGAAAGGAAGAGCCGAGGAATGGTATAAGCTGCTGAAGAATGGTCAAGCTCTGGAATGGGAGGAAATAGTGCCTCTCTTTTATTCAAAGTTTTATCCTCCTAGTGAGATTTATAAAGATCGGAATCAAATCTACAACTTTTGGCCTCTTGATGGAGAGAGTACAACTCAAGCTAGGTGGAGATTGAAGTTACTAATGCTCAAATGTCCCATTCATGAGCTCCCCAACAATATTATTATCAATAACTTTTATTCAAGGCTCCCTCTATATGATAAGGATTTATTGGATGCTTCTTGTGCATCATTCACTCGTATGGAAGAAGAAGCTAAATGGGATCTTCTGGACCGTATTCAAGATAATGCTGAAGCATGGGAGAATGACAAAGGAAGAAAGTCAGGTATAAATTATGATTATGAATGTATTGAATCTTTTATGGGAAATGATGACTTTCAAAATATTAAAAATGCTTATGGTCTAGACTCTCAAGATATTGCTTCTTTTTTTAAGTCTTTTGCTTCCTATATTGAAGTTCCTAAAAAGAAGTGGAATAAGTATCATAAACCTTATAAAGATATTGCTAAGAGTGTTTCTGCAAGAAATACTGAAGTTTATACTGCTAATCATGTTTTACCTGAACCTTACATTGAGAAAATGTCTTTTCCAGTTAAGGTAAAGGAACATTCTATGATAGCTAGTTTGGTTAATGAAAGTATAAGCAAAGCTGTTGAACCTGATAAACAAATGGTTGATGAACCTATAATAGCAAATGTGAAAGACTTTGTTACTAAATATAAAGAAGAGGGACACACTATCCTTTATAAGGATACCTCTAATATTATTTCACAAAGTAGTGTTATGAGAACTAGTATTCCTGTGTTTTCTGTTAGAATAAGTGATCATTGTTACGATGGTCCTTGTGATAGTTATATTGTTAAGTTTATGCATGATACTGAAAGTTACTATGAGAGACGGAAAAGTGTTCTAATGCATCTCAATAATATTAAGTTTGTGCTGAAAGTTTTTATGTTGCACTTCTTTTGCCTTCCTATGCTAGTAGCCTCTGGTTTTAACAACCTCTTTGTTTTTACAAAATTTCCTTGCATAGGAAGTGAGTTAGACTTAAATGTGTGTATTTTTGTTTCTTAATGCTCTTTTGTTTTTACAAAATGTCCTTGCATAGGAAGTGAGTTAGACTTAAATGTGTGTATTTTTGTTTCTTAATGCTCTTTTTCACTTCGATTTATATTCCTATGTAAGGGAATTTTGTACGAACGGAGGAAGACAATGGGGTGGAGACAACAGAATTTTCCGGGCCGGCGCACAAACGCCGCCGTGGGCACACCAACACCCTAGTATTTTTCCTTCTACTGGCTCGAACCATACAAGCAAGTACACGGGATGGTTATATAGGCGGAGGACGTCACGCTCCACACCTGCCCACGCACGCCCACCACGCGCTCCACTGCGCGCGCATGCATGATCTGCTCGCCCGGCCGCGCGCACGGCGCTACACGGCCAGCTCCAACAGATTGACTAGCTCTCTGCTACTCCCGCTCAGCTGGACGCGGCCACGCACTGGCCTCCGGCTTGAGCCTGGACATACACGCGCACACACGTGACTGACACGGTTTATTGGCTAACAATCTAGGCATACAAGCAAAACTTTCTCCACGGACCGTCTCTCTTTGAAACTAGCTAGCTGGTGGAGAACATGAGGCAAAAGATCAGTGTGAAAATCTAAAGTTGTATAAGGTTCTCTCTGTCCGTATACACATCCTTCCATCTTTGTCTACAGATCTCATCCGAATTTAAACAAGCAGCAAGTCTGAAAGTGCCGAAGCTGCTCAATATGGCCGAGTCGACGCGCTCCGCTGGTGTAACCCTGCTTGTTTGAACAACCACTTCTGCCGACAACCACCACTCCTGCGGGTCTGATGTCATTGCCCCACGCCTTGAAGCTGTCGATCTAGCCACAGTTTCACGCCTGCCACCGTCTCCACAGTCCTAGGCCTCGGGCGCTTCAGCTATATATTGTGCTCAAGCTTGACTCTAATAGTCACACATGTTTTTGTCTAATCAACTCTTCCTGCAATTCTGTAGGCTGTGTAAACTGCTCTTTCTTCACCAGATCTAGAGATTTACAGATAGAAATTTAGTTTGTAAACTGGACTTAAATGGTAGCCGATGAACATGGCTTACTTGAACATAATTGTTTTTTTTTTACAATTTTTATGCTCAAGTGTTTTTGAAATTCCAGATATTGACAATGTGCAAATTGTGTTAGAAAATGAGTGTATGTGGCTCTAAGACACCCTCAGCTATGCTAATCTCTGCTTACCAAGGATAATCGCATCTATCATTACACTACACATGTCAGTTGACTGCCCGAGCCACATACTTAATAATATTCTCATGTTGGTTTCTTCCCACAAAAACACCAGTTGAGAATGGCCATTGCACTCAATCTTTCATGTTATTGAAGGATTTGAGGCAGTCCAGGCATGTTGGAGAAGATTGGTCAAATGACCGAACAAAAGGAACAAGTGACATGATATCAAAAGGTAAGCCCGTCTAATTACAAGTCTATTTCCATTTGAGTGAATCGTGTTAGTTCTGAAACAACTGAACTTGTTACTTGCCCAAACATTTGAAACACTGCATGATCTGTATCCCATATAATCAGCATGCCAATCGGTCAAAGATGGCACATTAGCCTAATAATATTAAACTGATTTGAACCATAGTTTCGAATCTCTAAGATACGGTGTTAAGGAAAAAACAATTATGATATGCATATTATATTGTGCTCTGCAGTTACAGGTTACTGACTCTCTGGTTAGAATTTCAGCTACTAAAGAAAGCACTACACTGAATGCGTACAGAGAAACCTTGGCTAACAGCACTAAAGGTACAAGCTTATTTCATCCATTGATTTCCCATGCTGTGAATGTTCTGCAAGTTGCGATCGGAGTAGCTATGGACTGGGGCATCATCTTAATACACCAAGATGTTTTCTTTCTTTCTGCAATAAAGGAATGAAGTAATAGCACTTAGAACAACTTGTTTGCGAGAATAAACAATCATCATTTGACAGAAATAATAACACTTTAACTTCCTTTTCACGGAAATGGTTTTTATGGATGGAACAATCAACATACATTTTATATCCACAAGGTGTGAAGCGGTTTTACAAGTCACGGTGTTGTATGTTTGCTACAATCTGTTGTTTAACTCCTCTTCTCTCTGTATGCAGGAAGTGGATGTACTAAATGATAAAGGGTTGCCAAAAAGTCTAGCAGTAGTAGTTCTCTGATGCATGAAGCTCCCTTGGGCTACATTATTGATGACATTCGACCAACAGGAGGTGCCAAGAAATTATCTGCTGCATGTTCAAACGTGAGGAGAGAACACAGTTTTATTTTTGCTACAACATTGTATCTATAGATGTGATGTTAACCATGTAAATTGTTTCTTCTCCTGCAGTGCACGAAAAAGACTCGCACCATCAAAAATTTATTAATATCATGGCAAGTCTGAATATAGACCTTCTTACCTCAAGAGGGCTTTGATGTTGTAAAGATATACTTATCACTTTTTGTAAGCTGCAATTCACCATCATCGCCCTTTTCATGAGGTAATTATTTTCCTTTGGCTTCAAATAGTAGTGACAGGTATTCCAGAAGGGTTTTCCAATTGTTCTTTATGTAAGATAGTTAGAGATCGTCTACAAATATGATGCTATATAGTCTTAATCTTTATACCACACCATTGGATAACTGTAGCAAATCGTGATAGGTCAAGCACATTGACTACTACACGTTTACGGTTGAGGAACTCAAATATGTCTCCATAGCATACAAAGTGTCAGTCAATGATGTTAGGTAATTATGTGCCTTCATTGGTACTATTTCACTCCGTGCTGAATCTGCACTATATCAATGCCATGTTTGTTGCTCTCATGTTCATATCATATGATACAACTTTTTATACACATGTCTATGTGAAAGTACATGTTGGCTAGTGGAGTTTTGGTTGCCTAATTTTGGAGTACTTAACTATGAGAGATAGCTGTGTAAAAAAGTCTAGTAGGAAGAATTTTAAAACAAAAAGGCTGGTATGAATATTTGGAAAACAAAAAGATTGGTATGAAAATTTTGAAATTGGAAGATCATCTATTGCAATCATTGCATATATGTTGTTATCTACCTTGTATTTCAGAATAGCTGACACATGTATCTCTATTTATTCAGAGCAATGGTATATTATTGGGATGCATCCCTCGGTTTAAATCATCTAAACAAGTGCTAAGAAAGAAAATAGAGTATAATGGTGCAAGCGAAAACCAAGGAGGAAGAATAGCAATAACGTCAATCAGATCTTCTGTCCAAAAAACACAAGTATGACTGTATGGAGTGAGTCTTTTACTTGAAGCAAGGGATGGTAAGAATGCAAATGGACTCAAGTGCAAATAAAAACATCAATCTAATTTTCTGAACGCCACGTACATGCAGCACAGCGTGATTCCAGTGTTCTTGTGGCCAGCGGAGAGGAACTCCGGCGGTGCGGGCTGGTTCTGTATTCCGGCGGTGGCCTTGTTAAGCTGTATTTCGGGTGTCCAAGGTTGCCGCTAGGGCATCGTCGTCCAGGGAGACGACGAGCGCGGCACGGGGGCGAGGGCGTCGGTGTCAGCCTCCAGGCATGCGGTGCGGGCGTCTTCGTCCAGGTTCACGACGAGGACGCCATCCAGGCACGCAGCGCGGGCGAGGGCGTGCTCTAGAACGCGGCGCAGAGGATGCCGTGAAGCTTCTCAACGAGGGCGTAGTACTGGATCTCGGCGTGGGCGTCCTACAGGGTCGCCCTTGGTGATAGTGAGATTGCCATGATCGGTTTTCTTGTTTCCTTTCTTGACCGATCAACTATTTTCTTCTTTTTAAAAAAACTAGAAATAGTGCGGGGCGTTTGCATTTTGCTGTACGGGGATAAGTAGCCCGTCCGGTGTTGTAAATTGCTAAACGCACACCGAAAACTGATTAGTGGGCCTGAGTGTGTGGTTTTAGTTCCCATGTACTATTTGTGGGGTACCCTTAGAAAAGTTTTTGTTCGTCCCGAGATGAAAGAGTATGCCGCACCGAAAATCTTGACTTGTGCACTTGGCAATATTCATTTAGCAAATTTAAAATGTTGATGGTGGCTTTGTATTTAACTACTTACTCTGTCCGAAAATAAGGAACTTGTATTTTCCTAGTTTTACATGTATTTAGGTGCATTTCAGTATATAAATATGTTGTATTGTGCACAAGTCAAGTAGGCTATATATGTTGCAGTCTTGCAGAGGTCTCACCTCGGGGATCTCCCTTTGTTCCCCTTTGGACTTGACGGATGCCGCAGAGTGGAAGGCCACCTTGTAGATGCGTGTAGCACAATTCTTGCCATGCTCACGTAGGCGACTTCCAGTCATTATTTTCGCTTCAAGAACCCATTTGTCTAACCTGGTAATAATTAGACGGGGTACCATTGTAGAGCCCAATAGGCTGATTTATGTTTCACAACAGCATCGCCGGAACTCCAACTTTCAGAGATACTATATCTTGGGAAAGTTTTGTAACATGTTCTCTAAAATAGCTTTAGCTTCAGAAATAGTTTTAGTCAAATGAAAGCACCCAGCAGCAGAATCTAACATACATCTAGACATGTAGTTCAGACCATTACACTGGTGGAAAAGGGGCCTCTAGTCCCGGTCTGAAATTGGTTCTAGTCCCGGTTTCGGACCCAGGACTGCCAGATCGGGACTAGAGACTCTGGTTTGCTACGGAACGGGACTAGTGGCCACCTGGGGCCACCACGTGGTAGAGGCACCTCGGCCGGGGCTGGAGGACCTCTAGTCCTGGGCCGTAAAATGACCCGGGAGTAAAGAGTTCCTGCCGCGGCAGAAAATCGTGTGTTTCCTCTGCCACTGCACGATTTTGTGTTTTCCTTTTCGTTTTGTTTTTTTCCATTTCGTTCTTTTTCAATTTGTGTTTGATTATAATTTTAAACATATTTCCGTACACATATTCTACACTACTACATACACAGTACATGTTGATGCATATATATTAATATTCGATCTCTTGCGAGCATATATATACAACTATTTAATTAGATGGAGAGATACCATACTGAGTTCACATATTGAGATCACATATTACACGGAGATCACATATCGAGTTCGTTGTCCTGCACATAATGTTCTCCCTTTGGATCAAGGATCTCCCTCATCACAAATCCCGCCAACTCCTCTTGAATTGTTTGTATGCGCTGTTGTGGCTCGAGATTCTCCTGCAAACGGTCTATATAAGTTGAAGGAACTCCGTGCTCACTGGTCAACTCGTAAATGTATTTGCAAACGTAGTATCCACATAAATGAGTTCTCCGTGGCTGTTGCAAACCCTTCACCATTTTATAAGTTAGCGATTCTTTGAATTCTCCTTGCATTTCATTTCTGAACCCTGTCCAACATCTGGTCGGCAAAGAAAATGAACAAAGGAGTTATTAATTACTTGATATCAGGATATGAACTAAAGAGGCCGATATAATGCGATAATGATTGAAATTACCTATGGAGCATTGCTTTCATGTCGCTTCAATGCTCTTGGTCCCAACTTAATGCGTCGGTGACTTCAACTTGGGACTTGTCAACTTGAATGTTTAGGAGAATCCAGTGGTACCTGCAGACGTTTACATAAGCATACATGCATAACTCATCAATTACACTTAACATCGAGTAAGCAAAAAAAGAATATGTACAAGACAGAAACACTCACTTGAAGTTGTAAGGTAATAGTATATCTTTACAGAAATTATACTCTTTTAAAAAGCGGGAGATATCTTCGAAAATGTCGTTGGGGTGATTGTCTAATGTATGTGCATTAACGATATATGGTTCAATGAACCTAACGTCATAATTTCTAACACTTTTGCATTCAAGCATCTTCATTCTGCATAATAGCGTACAAAAGGATAAATAGTCAGGATATTATATTACATGCAATGAACGAGCTGTGTTAGAGACTTAATTACAGAAATAAATCACTTACAGACAATAGCAACCAAGAATAGATTTGTCGAGGGTGTGATTATTATTAACTGAAATAGTTCATTCATTTGAATCTGTATCGAGTAAGGTTTGAAGTGATGCTCCTCTCTAACGCCCGCTGAAATCCATTCTTTCGAGTGCTTCCTTGATGCTTGCACCATGTACCAATCGTGCATATTTCGCATATGTGTTGATAGACTTTGGTAATCCTCATGACTGACCAGAGGCTGCCCTTTGACATATTTCCGTGCTATCTCACCCATTGGCGTGTCTTCATAGTCTAAAAATTGACCAAGAGACATACCTGCTTCGGTAGCAGCAGTTTGGGCCTGCGCTACAATGATTCCCATTTGTTTAGCAGCAGCTTTGGCTCTTGGGTCTAATAATTCCATGTCCTTATCCATATCGTCTCTAAAGTCCTTGTCGAAATCGGAACTCACTATGAGCCGGGGGGGGGGGGGGGGCGATTGATTTTGCTGTTGTCCGAGCTAGGCAATTTGTTTGCCGCGTTTTGCACTTGTTTTTTATGTTCGGCTTAGACTTGGCACCTCTTACTTGCTTAATAATTTCATGGTCATAGTATGATTCCAGATTTATCGATATTTGGGATGGTTGCTCAATAAAGAACTTGGCCCACTTTATGGTTTTTGCATCAAAAACCGACTTTGGCTCTGGCTTTTTTGGTGCAAAAAAAGCCTTAGCGTAGGTAGCCACTACCACGACATTTTCCTCATCAGCCATGTCATAAGGTCTCTTGGGAAGAGCCGGCGGGATCTTGCTGGCTCGTGGTTGATGTCGAGCTCGTTGGGGAACCCCAAAAGGAAGGTATGATGAGCACAGCAGCAAGTTTCCCTCAGTTATGAAACAAAGATTATCGAACTAGTAGGAGCAAGGAAACACCTCCAAGGTGTTATTGCCAACTTGGAATCCTTCACAACACAACCATAGAACTTTGCCCCCAACTTACAGTTAGGTTGTCAATCTCACCGGTTTTGCTGAAAACAAAGGATTAAACGTATTGTGTGGAAGAAAGTAAAAGCTTGCAGAAAGTAAACAGAAAGCGGTAAACAGTTGTAGATTGACGATAAAAGAAAGGACCGGGGTCCAGTTCACTAGTGGTGGCTCTCCTTAAGATAGATGACATGTTGGGTGAACAAATTACAATGGGGCAATTGACAAACATCAAGAAAGCAATCATGCATATAGTAATCATCTTGACTCCTATGAGATTTGATTGGGCATTACAACATTATACATAGACCGTAATCCAACTTCATCTATGACTAATAATCCACCTTCAGGTTATCATCCGAACCCCCTCCAGTATTAAGTTGCAAGCAACAGATAATTGCATTACGCATTGCGTGTAAAGTAAAAAATACGATTGTTCTATGAACAAAGGATTTTTGTTTTCTCCCTAGTAGCAACAACACATCTAGTACCTTAGAGATTTCTATCACTTTCCCAGATTACTAGAGGCATGAACCCACTATCGAACATAAATACTCCCTCTTGGAGTTGCTAGCATCTACTCGGCCAAGATATCTACTAATAACAGAGAGCATGCAATATCACAAATAAAAAAGACATGATAGAATCAATAATCAATCTAAAATAGCATCTCAATATCCATCGGATCCTCGCAAACACAACATATATGATTACAAATAGATGATCTTGATTATGAACGGAGCTCACAAGATCTAAACATGGTAGCACAAAGGAGAAGAAACAACCATCTAGCTACTATATGGACCCGTAGTCCAAGGATGAACTACTCACGCATCACACCAGAGGCTTGCATGGTGATGAAGAAGGCCTCCAGGGTGAATTCTCCCCTCCGGCAGGGTGCCAGCAAGAGCTTCAGATCCCTCCCGATCTAGGGATGGAGATGACAGTGGCTATAGACTCTTTCATGAAATTTTTGATCGAGTCCTTAGGGTTTTTGTATCAGAGGCATCTTATAGGCGAAAAGGGAGGCCGAGGGGGTGCCCTAGGCGGCCACACCACCCCCTGGCGCAGGCCAGGCCTAAACGTGCGGCCAGGTGCTATGGCAGCCCTCTGTCCCCTCTCCGTCTCGTATTCTGGCTCCGTGGCCCCCTCAGTGAAAAACCGACTTTGGCTTTTGTCCCGTCCAATTCCGAGAATATTCATTTTCTGACTTTCCTGGAACCAAAAACAGCAGAAAACAGGCAGATGACACTGTGGCATCTTATTAATAGGTTAGTCCAAGAAAGTGTATAAAAAGTACTCCAAAGTGTGGACAAAACATAAGAATGTAGATAAAAACCAAGCATGGAACATCAAAAATTACGGATACGTTAGCAACGTATCAGATGTCGACTATCTTCGCCGTACTACCTTTCTTCTTAGTGAGGCATGGGGGAGCGGCGACACTCCGTTTTTTCAACGGCGTAGTATTGCGCAGAGGCATATATCGAGCTGTACTCGCGCTGCGGCGATAGACATCCCTCTCGTCAAGAGGTGGACTTGGAGGTTGACGATCATCGAGGGGGGCATGGACTTGGATTCCTCGGATTCGGTGGACTTGGAGGTTGACGATCATCGGGGTGGGGTGGACTTGGATTATTCCTGCTGTGAGTCGGTGGCATTGGCGCCTAGCCTGGAAACTTGATGTACTTAGACCACCGTACTTAGACCAAACCTTAAGCCCCCAAAAGGATTCATGCCATCTATACTTAGACCAAACCTTAAGTTCCTTGTATCATCTGCAAAGTCTAGGTACTCTCTATCGATTTTTCTCCACTGCTTCCCATCCGTGGGGTGTATCGACATGTTGTCTTTCTTGCAGTCTTCTTTGTGCCATCGCAACAACCTGGCATGCTCTTTGTTTCTGAACAAATGTTTCAACTCTAATATTATAGGAGCATACCACATCACCTTTGCAGGAACCCTCTTCCTGGGACACTCCTCGCCCTCGACATCACCAGGGTCATCTCGAATGATCTTATACCGCAATGCACCACATACCAGGCATGCATCCAAATTCTCGTACTCCTCACCGCGGTAGAGGATGCAGTCATTAATGCATGCATGTATATTCTGCACCTCTAATCCTATAGGGCAGACAACCTTCTTTGCCTCGTATGTACTGACAGGCAATTCGTTATACTTTGAAAGCTTTTTCTTCATTATTTTAAGTAGCTTCTCAAATCTCTTGTCAGATAAAACCAGTCTCTGCCTTTCATTGCAGCAATTCCAGTGTGATACCGAGCTTTGTGTTGCCATCTTCGCAATTTGGGTACAACAATTTTTTGTGATACTCAAACATGCGCTCCAACTTCTTCTTCTTCTTTTAATTTTTTCATTTTCTCCGTGCATCAAGAATGGCCTGGCGAAGATCATCAGCGGTCTCATCTGATGCCCGTTCTTCACCTTCTTCTTGTTCACTGTCTTCCATTGAAGTACCACCGAATTCAGGGAGCATTGGATAGTTGTCATCGTTCTCTTCTTGTTCGTTGTCTTCCATCATAACCCCTCTTTCTTCGTGCTTTGTCCAACAATTATAGACAGACATGAAACCGGACTGAATCAGGTGGATGTGAATGGTTTTTGAGGAAGAGTAATCCTTCTCATCCCGACAGACACGGCACGGACAACACATAAAATCATTCAGCTTGTTTTCCTCAGCCACTTCGAATAAAGAATGCACGCCTTTAATGAACGTGTCAGACATTCGGGAACCACCATACATCCATGGCTGGCTCATCTGCATTATATAAAAAGCTTGGATCATTTTCACTTCATTTACTTGTTGAAATCTAAAGATTTAGTGTGTACTAACAACATATAAATATAATTTTACATGCACTGATTTTTGAATTGGACAAAACTCTTAACATAAAAAATGTTGAGTTTTTAATTATTGATCAAGCAGTGAAAACCTCATTCAATTCTGAGCTCCGAAACTCTAAAATTACACATCTCAACTTTCAGTAACTTTTTGCATAATCAAAATATATCTAAAAATACACATCTAAAATTCCCTCTACCTCTCTACTTCTAAAGCATGAAATCCCTCTCTACTTATAGAGCATTGAGCAAAATAACAATGAAAGATGAAAGAATGAAGTTGCTAACCTTTTAGAACCTTGGATGGATGGGTACCACCAAATCTTGAACAAAACATGGGGATGAACTTGAGCTAGCTTGGAGCAAAATGGCCATGAGCTCGGGCAGGGGTTGAAGCAAGGGTATATATAGAAAAATAATTAGTCCCAGTTTATAATACAAACCGGTACTAGTTCTTGATATCTAGTCCCGGTTTGTAATACAAATCGAGACTATAGGTCTCCCACCTTCTAGCCGTTGGGTGTTGCACCTTTAGTCCCGGCTGGTATTACCAACCGGGATTAGAGGTCCAAATTGAACCGGGATTAGTCACCTGCGGCCTCCTAGCCGTTGGAACCGGGATAAAGTGCTCACACTAGTCTGCGATCTTGGTGGTCGTTATATCCGGGACATGTCCGCGTTTGACGGAGTGCCGTTGGGGCGGCTGGAGGGGCGATTCTGGCCCCTTGCACCGTTGTCCGGCGATGAGGCAAGCAATGGGACTTCATCGGAGGTGGAGGATGACGATGCCTCCATGGGATCCCCTGCCGGGGGGTTGGGTTCTCCGGCAGAGTCATATTTGGCGGTGTCTCCTTCATCGTGTGATCTCAGCTCCATTGGATCCGAGGCTGTGATCAAGAGGGAAGAAAAAAGGAGGATGCAAAGATTGGCAGCAAAGGAATTGCATATGCAATCAGATCCTAAGGTAACACAACGAATTCCTAACTTGTTTCATGAAGGTAGAAAATCGACAAGCGTGGTGCTGTCTCCTTCCACGTTTGTCCTTGAGGATTTCAATGCCAGCGAGTGGACTATGGTCCAACGTAGAAGACGGCTTGCGGCGGCGTCTAGATGCGTCTCTTACCGGAATGGATGTAGGAGATCACGGTGTCTGCACAGGTACGTTTTTCAAAATTTCATCGGGAATTGAATCCCGTTTTTTCAGGGCGAGCCAATCTCGGGGATCATGTGGGTCCAGAATTGGTCTCAATGGAAACTCCTCTAGCTCCTAACGGTGGCGTTTTGGGCCCCAGACTAGAGGCCCAACATGGGGAAAATAATTCTCGTATCGCTGCTAGTGGCTTGCGGCGGCTGCTAGATTACCTCTGGCAGAACAATTCTAGACAAGCCAGTTGCGATCTCGCCGAGTCTATGGCGAATTCTGGCGGCGGTTTCAACCCACAGAGGGGCAGAGGCTAGGGTGCTGGGGGGCGGTCGCGGTGATGGACGCCGTGACTACAACCAGACCAACTTCAACAATTTTCACTAGGGAGGTCCTAGTGGCACGGCTGGGGTTGATGAGCCCAATGGTCCTCGCGGGGATCTGAATGGCATTCAGATCGTCGCAGGTATGACGCTCGTGGTGGTAACTTTGATGATGGTCATTTTGAGGGTGGCCGTGGACGTTTCAATGCGGGCTCTGGTTTCAACCGAGGATATGTGCGTCGTGGTTATGGAGGTCGTTATTGTACGTGGACGTCCTGCTTTTAGATCAAACAACACCAGAAAAGAGAATGTTTTGAATTTGTCTGCGATGCAAGATGATTTAGTGAGAAGCGTTGCTGCTGCAATCGCGAAACAGCTGGCCGAACAGGCGGCTAACCTTCAGCAAGCTTCGGTGGTGCAGCAACCCGCTGCGCCTCCTCCTGCCGTGTCACAAGGGATGCCGGCCGTGCCGCAGGGGATGCCTGCAGTGCCGCAGGGGATGCCTACAGTGCCACAGGGGATGCCGGGTGTGCCGCAAGGGATGCCTACCGTGGCGCAGGGGCAGCCTGCCGTGACTTCGCGGGAACCTACAATCACTGGGCGACAGGCCGTGCCCCCGCGACAGTCTGCTGTCGCGTTGCGGCAGCCTTCCGATACTCAGCAGCAGTCGGTACCATCTCCTGTAATAGGATCTCTAGCCAGTAACACAAGATCTCAGGCATACAGGGAGGCCAATGGGGATGTTGGACCTGATGGCGGACAAGTTGTGAGGGCTAAAAAGTGCAAGAGCCCGAAATGTTTTCGGTGTGATAGGCCTGGACATAATCTTGATGATTGTACAACTATATTATGTGAAGTTTGTCGATCACCAGATCACCTTTCTAATTCTTTTCCAATACTTTCAGCTCCTAAACCAACTATTCAGATGTATGGTTTTGCTATGGGACGATTAATGTTCTTTGAGGCTCCTTTGACCGGTAATATTAGACCTCGAGTTGAGAATACTCGGCTGAGCAGGGTCACAATTCATGATGGTACCATGACTATTTCTGAGATTATTTCGCAGTTGAAATGGATTGTCCCGGATGATCATTACCAATGGAGTGTGAGTCAAGTGGACGACAATGTGTATCAGGTTAAATTTCCAAGCAAAAAAGATCTAGTTACTGCTCAGCATTTCGGTACATACAAGGTTCCTAATTCAGCCCGCATGGGGTCTTGACAAGGTTTGGATAAGGATTTATGATATACCAAATGACGCACTCGATGACTACTTAACTTTGTGGTCTCTTGGTACTCTTTTTGGTAAAACTATCGACATTGATCTGCCATATACTCATGCTAATGAGGTCCTGCGCATTTATGTTGCTTGCATGGACCCTTTTCTAGTGCCTCAGATAATGGATATTTTGATCAAGGAATTTTTTTATCAGCTACATTTCCAAGTTGAGGGAATACCTGTGCCGCTTGTGCCTGAGGATGTGGTCATGCATGACATGCCGAAGGATGGCGATGATGGTGGTGTGCATGGAACTGATGAGGAAAATAAAACCGCGGATGATTTTGTGGGCGGCGGACCCTCTGAGGATGTCTCCAAGGGGGAAAGCAACCAAGGGGTGTCAGCTGATTCATATAACGCCAATAACATGGAACATACAATTGCTTTTGGGGATTTTGTGGCAACTATTCCAAGCACAAGGCAAACGGAGATGGAAACCGAACGCATGACCAAATCTGCTCCTACAGTTCTTGTTAAATGTAGGGGGTCAACAGGAGATTCTTCGATGATTCGTTCTGCTAATGAATCACTGGATTTTGATGGGGCTGCTATTGGGCTGATTGGGAAGGTGCCTTCCTCGCCTAGGACTCCATGCGCGGGTTCTGATGCTGTGCAGATTGATGATGCTACTGGTCCAGAACTGGATTTGAACCCCCCATCGAAGTGTGTGGAGATGGCGAGTATGAAGCTTTTTGGAGTGGAGGATGAACCTACTGAGGAGGAGGTGGTGGCGTTTGGAGGAGTGCAGCCTCCAAGTTCTACACGATCAAGTTCACGGCTGCAGGCGAACCCCATGGCAGATTCAACGCAGCTCGATCGGGCTATGATGATGGCTCAGAAACGTGACACTCCTCAAGGTACTAACCTCCCTGCGAAACTCTCTGTCGTTTCTTTTACTGAACAAGAAATTGTGCATAGAGCTAGGAGTATTGGGGTCTCTTTGGGTAATAATAATAATAAAGAGCAGCTTTCGGCTAAGACAATATTAGATAATGAAATCAATCGGTCCTTATTTATTTTGAAGAAAACAGATGAACTTGCAGAGAACCACTAAGCCTCAAATCTTTGTGAAGATTTGGTGGACGAGCTTAGTCCTAATGAGGACATTTCTGAGTATGTGGCTCAGGAAAAGAAAATGGCTGTGACCCGTAGGCGGAAGTCTTATGATAAAACAAATATTCATAGAAGTTCTCGTACCAGGATTCCTAAAATAAAATCATAATGTCTAGACTAATGGGGATGATATGGAACAGTGAGGGGTTTCGAGATCCAGGAAAGCATAACTTTGTCCATGAATCGATTAGAGAGCATTGTCTTGATTTTATGCTCTTTTGGAAACGGACATATCCAATTTTACTATGTCTTTCTTAAGCCACTTGGCGGCTGGCCGGGATTTTTCCTGGTTTTGTTTACCGCCTCATGGGAGGTCAGGTGGAACTAATAATCAATCTCTGCAAGTTACCAAGGTGATGACCGGTGACTTTTCTGTTAAATTACACTTGCGATCTCGTTTAGATGGTTTTGCGTGGGTCTTTGTACCGGTGTATGGAGCCGCTCAAGATGCACATAAACCTGAATTCCTTTCTGAGATTGTTCGGATGTGTGAGTACGAACCGCTCCCAATTATGTTAGGGGGTGATTTTAATATCATACGCAAGAAAGAAGAGAAGAATAATGACAGGTTTGACCCTCGGTGGCCATTTATATTTAATGCCATTATCGAAGGAAGATGGCCAAATTGGGGGTTGTATACCTTATCTTGTGGATGAGGGTGTTTCTATTTTACAATATGCGGATGATACCATATTGTTTATGGAACACGATCTTGAGAAGGCTGTTAATATGAAGCTGCTGCTATGCATCTTCGAACAACTTTCAGGGCTTAAAATTAATTTCCATAAAAGTGAAATCTTTTGTTTTGGGAAGGCTAAAGATAGTGAGCACGAGTACAAGCAAATTTTGGGCTGTGAGTCGGTCTCTCTACCTTTTAGGTACCTGGGTGTGCCAATTCACTATAGAAAATTACGGAACTCAGAATGGAATCCTATGGAAGCTCGCTTTCTATCTAAGTTTGGATGTTGGAAAGGGAAAATGCTTTCGTATGGGGATCGACTAGTTCTAATAAATTCGGTTTTGACTAGCCTTCCTATGTTCATGCTATCTTTTATGGAAATTCCAAAAGGGGTGAGGAAACGACTTGACTTTTTCCGATCCCGTTTCTTTTGGCAAAGCGATGGTAATAAGAAGAAATATCGTTTATCAAAGTGGAACATTGTGTGCCATCCAAAGGACCAGGGAGGTTTAGGGATTGAGGTACTAGAGATAAAGAATAAGTGTTTACTTAGCAAATGGCTATTTAAAATGCTTACTAACGATGGAATATGGCAACAACTGTTAGAAAATAAATATCTAAAGGATAAAACTCTATCTCAGGTACAAGCTAAACCAACTGATTCTCCCTTTTGGAAAGGATTAATGCGAGTTAAGGACTTGTTCTTCTCCCATGGATTTTTTAAAATTGGAGATGGGCGGAGTGTTCGCTTTTGGGAAGATGTTTGGTTGGATGAACAGTCTCTAGCACAACAATACCCGACTTTATATAATATTGTTCAACGGAAAAATGTCCTTGTGGCCGAGGTTCTTAGTCAAACTCCACTTAATATTGCTTTTAGGAGAAGTTTAACCGGTGGTAAGTGGATGCGCTGGTTGCATCTATGCCAGAGGCTAATGAATGTTCATTTGAATGAGAATAAAGACCGGTTTGTTTGGAAACTAACCACCTCGGGCTCTTTTTCTGTTAAATCTTTATACTTAGAACAAATGAACGAGCACACTGTTTACTTGCACAAGTATCTCTGGAAGCTGAAATTACCATTGAAGATTAAAATATTTCTGTGGTTCCTTAAAAATAAAGTTCTATTGACAAAAGATAACTTGGCAAAAAGGCAATAGATGGGATGTCAAAAATGTTGTTTTTCTGATTCTTTGGAGTCGGTTGAACATTTATTTTTATCATGTCCATTTGCACGAATTATTTGGCGAATGATGTTCTTTGCTTTTGATATTACCCCTCCAACAAATATTACCAATATGTTTGGCAATTGGTTGAATGGGGTAGACAAGCAAAATAAATCTAGATTACGCATTGGAGTATTAGCACTATGTTGGGCTATTTGGAATACTCGGAATGATTTTGTTATTAACAAACAAAATGGTACTAACTTTTTGCAGGTTATTCGCCGAGCTACATGTTGGATTCAACAATGGTATTTGCTTCTCCCGGAGGATCAGAGGAAGCATATGGAATCTGGATGCAACCACCTGCTTATGGTTGCACATGACTGTTTTTTCTAGGCTACTGGGTGGCGTCATATTAATCGGTTGCAAAATGGATAGAGCTATGTTGCTTATTATTTTTAGATGGTTGATACATGTCTCAACCTTATCTGATCCATGATTGTAAAACTTTGTTTTCGCTTGAATAATGCAATAAAAGGGACTGTGTGCATCAGATGATGCAGAGGCCGGGGCCATGCTCCCCATTTCAAAAAAAAAACTAGTCTGGGTTCCAAACCCATTCGGGACTAGAGCCCATGGCAGCTAAAAACGAAGGGCCTGTTTTCTACTAGTGGCGACCATGCATATTATTTTTGCCCTCTCCATTTGCATAGCATCATCATCTGGTTGAGCTTCAATGCGCGTACTAGTTCTGACATTTGTATCCACTGGCCCTCGAATGCCTCCAAAGGAAATTAACTCCTCCTTTGTCGGTGTCTTGTTAAGAGGCGTAGGATCATGTTCCACCATAGTAGAATCCATACCCAGTTTAGAACAACTCACATCCTTCTAGCCATTAGACGTTCTATTCATATAGTCAGAGAGTAACGTAGTACCAGTTTTAGATGAGCTTTCCCAATCAACCTCTTGAACCTCTCTATCTACCAAAGATTTATTCATCTCCTTGTCATCACAAATCTGGGTCCCATCCACCACAGATAATCCTACTTTCGATCCTGAAAATTTTCTCTCAATCACCTGACAGTGATTTTGAATTGCTAATAGAACAAAAAAATATAGAATAATTGCCATACATACCATCGGTTTTGGTTTTCACAGAAGAAGCTTCAGTATTTAAAGCAGCATGCAATGACCCATGTCGTGGTCCTGTTTCCTAGCCTCCTCACCTAATCGTTGCACAGGAGAAGTCTTTTCTTCAGCTTCCTGTCGCAACATAGCATGCTCTCTCTATTTCTCCACGCAGGTCTCTCAGGTATGATGTGCCAAGTTCGCTGAGGATGGTGCGCCCTACGCAGGTTTCCCATTGTCCGCCGCCGCCAACCTTTGTTTCCTCTGTCTCTCGATACGGTGCACCATCATCCGAGTTAAACCAGACGCGAAGGTCTCTGTCCGCATCCGGTGTTTTTTAGCGACCTGCAAACATACCCGAGAGACTGCGACGCCGCCATTCCATGGTCCTTGGCCTCCCCGTCGTCATCGGAGGACGCCAGCAACCAGAAACATCCGGGAGCCGTTGCCAGCGAGGATCCCGCCGATGTACCGCCTCTGACCTCGCCCATCTCTATCTCCCCCTCTTGCAATGTATAGTGTGAAACAACATTTTGATTAACTCTTTAGGAGACATGATACCATTGCGCAAGTGTTGTCCTCGGTTCCCTTAAACATTGGTTTCAGGAGATTACTGACATGCACAAAGTGGAACACTCGTGGATCCACTTATGTCAACGACTGATGGAGGTGGTTTTGACTACTGATCCAGATAAATTTGTTTAGAAATTCACAGCCTCAGGCGTTTTTACAGTTAAATCAATGTATGTCGATGTAATGAATGGAGATGCACGTTTTCTTAGAAAATACCTTTGGAAATTGAAACTCCCACTAAAAATAAATGTATTCATGTGGTTCCTAAGTAAAAGAGTCTTGCTCACAAGAGATAATACCGCTACACGGAATTGGAAAGGGAATACGGAATGTTGTTTCTGCGTCTCAAAGGAGACCATAGACCATCTCTTTATCTCTTGTACTTTTGCTAGATTATTTTGTAGAGTTGTGTTTTCTACATATAATATTCCACCTCTAACCGATATTACCAATATGTTTGGAAATTGGCGGAATGGTATTGACAAGATAAATAAGACTAGGATATGCACTGATATTTCAGCTTAATGCTTATCGATTTGGAATTGTAGAAATAATATTGTTTTTCGTAGAAAAGAATCTACTAAGTTTTTGCAGGTTATCCATATGGTTGTTTACTGGATTAAGCTATGGCTCTTTCTACTCCCGGAGGATCGGGCGCAGCGGTCACTGGTTGCAATCAGCTGCTCATGGTTGCACAGGATAATTTCTACCGGAATACGTGGAATTCATGATGCCCACTCTATTCATTTTTCTGTGGTTGATTTTTTTATCAACTATCTCTGATCCGTGATATGTAAACTCTCGAATTTTTCTACTCAATAATAAAAGGCTATGTGCATCCATTGATGTAGAGACCGGGGCTATGTTCCCCATTTCCA
Organism: Avena eriantha; assembly: GCA_910589775.1. Taxonomy (NCBI): domain Eukaryota; kingdom Viridiplantae; phylum Streptophyta; class Magnoliopsida; order Poales; family Poaceae; genus Avena; species Avena eriantha. The sequence continues at coordinate 3,047,568 of OU342743.1, read as the reverse complement.
AAAAACAACAACAGCTAGATAGTGGCATGGGATAGCCCTCACACGGGCTAGCTATAAGTAGAAAAATTACTAACGAGAGTACAACTTGAAAAAAGAAGACATACACATACATTTTGACAAATATGACTGCACATTTTTATTCTTACAAGAGAGAAAATAAAAATTATAGATAAAAACGTTTTATGAAAATTTCAATGGAATAAGAAAATTGCCTGATGTATCTCCTTATAGATAGATATTCCATGTGAAGTACAGATGTGTATGAGTATGCTGATACGACCATATTGTGCTAAACTAGAGAATAAAACGTAAAAAGATACAAAATTTGTAAAGATGTTAGAATTTTCTTTACAGTTATATATAAGGATTTTTGTTTACGAGTACCAATGTTAATAGTTGTTTGTTTCATCTTAAATTATGAAATGGCTGATAGTCTTCTTTTTTAAACATTATTCATTTCATTTAGAAGCAGGTTAATATGAAGTAGTACATAACATATTTGTTGCATAAATTTCCACTTCAATAAGTAACAAACGGAGGCAAGTCACATGAGATGCGTGAAGGTGGCTACGCGGTGTTCCAAACTATGGAGAAACGGTGCAAACTAAATGGATATGGATAAAATTTAAGTGCCATATGTTCTTGGAGGTGAAGGATAATAAGAGCATGTCCTGTATGCTCATTTGAAACTAATAGAATACTCTCTGTCTCCCAAGTACATGACGTAAAAGTTTAGTCAAGAAATCAATCTCCATATTATCCCTAATTTAAGAGGATGTACATCATAGTGATGTGTGTTAATCTATTGTTTTCTCCATTACAATTTCATAACCATACATGTTCATAGCATACCACAATTATCCTATTAAAAAACATAAGATGAACCAAAAAAAGATAATTGTTCTAGAAAATGTCATTGTAGTCAAAAAGTTCAACTAGTTAGCCACCTACATTTTCCTCTAACCTTTTGATCTCTAGAATCTAACTATCAGGAAACGATAAACCGATATATCTTCTTAATTATTGTGAATAACATATTCTGCCCATTAATTTGATTTTTATTTCTTAAGTATACTATGAGTGATTGACTTTAATAACTATATATAAACTTCTTTGGGCGAGAAATTTTTTATTTACACATTAACATATAGGATTGGTTGACTCTAAATCAATCAAAAATTATCGAGCATGAGATCTAACCGTGCACAAAGTAACATATAAGAATAGTACATCCCAACTTGCAATATAAATTTAATTCTATGTAGTAATCTAAACCACCAAGTAGAAAAGGCACATCTAATCATTGATACACTCTTTTTATGCCAACATTGATTATTCTCCCCCAAATTGGAGATGACTAAAGATGTCTCCCAAACAAGTTTTTATTCAACCTAATATCAGAACCATTTTAATTTTACCCTCCTAATATAAAATCCTATAGAATCGTAAGTTATTAGACATATTCAGGTGTGCGAGGGCCACAATGTTAGTTATTAATAAGAGTGAAAATCATGCTGAGAGAGAAACGTGGTGTGGGGGCATCACAAGGGGCGTGACCCATTTCAGACAGTCAAATGGTTTAATTTAGTCTACTTGCGTTGGCCTGTCGACAGAAAATGTGTCACGGTCTGGCCAACCAGGCTAGTGCACCCAGCAGGGCGACCCATTGGGTCTGTGTTGGCCAGACTTTTTTCTCAAACATTTTCAGTAATTAAAAAACATAATTTGCGTAGGAAAAAAATAAACCCTATCTACGGGCGTCATTGGCGGCGCAACTACTCGTCGTCATCCATCGTCAGATCGATGCACGGCGGTGGCGTCCAGGGGCCCTGCTGGGGTGCCCACACAGGGCCGGGCCAGAAAAATTCAAGGCCCTGTGTGAAAACTCTAATATGGACCCTATCATACAAGAAAAATTGAACTATTTGACAATTATACTACCTCTGTCTTAAAATAGATGTTGGAAGTTTCACTAAATTTGGATGTATATAAACACTATTTAATACATATATCTAAATTTAAACAAATATGCGACATCACATTGTATTTTACATAGTCAGTACATATATTAAGAATTAGATTTATCTACAAATGATCTATAGAAGATTAAAGGTCAAATCAACAACGATCAATTCTAATTAAAAATTGCTAATTTCATTGGCGATTAGACGACCACCGAGCTCACCTCGTTTTCTGCTGGTTTGTGTCCGGATAAGCTTGAACCAACGACAGGAAACCGAGAAGGTGAGGACCAATCCATGCCAATGTTGATCTGGATTTTTTGGAGAATAAAAGAGACCACCGTTTTGGTTTGCTGATCCGGCGCCGACAAGAACAGTTAGGGTGTGTTTGGTAGGTCGGGTGGTCTTTCTTACCCCATACAAGCTGAGCCTAGTTATGCGGACCTCATACAAATATGTATTATTGTGTTTTGTTTGGTTGGCCGGGTGAGTTGAGCTGAGCTCAGTTGAGATCATGTTTGGTAGGTCGGGTGTGTTGAGCTGAGCCACAGAAAAATAAAAAGCAATCGGATCCCTGGATACAAAACAGAAAAGCAATCGGGTCCCTGCGAGAGCAGCCGCCGCGACGCCGGAGCTCCATCTCGTCGGCCACGTACTCCACGTACTGCAGGTAGGGCCGGAGCACGCGGGTCCGGGCGTGCCACCGCACGCGCAGCACCAACGCTTCGTCGTTCTTTTCACGACGGTAGGTCCAGGGCGAGGTGGAGCGAGAAGCCGCCGTTGGTCTTCTTCCTCGGCAACATGGAGGAGGAGAGCACGGAGGTGGAGTCGGCATCCTCGAGCGAGGGTAGAGAGGACATGTACGCTGCTGCCTCGGCGTCCTTGAGCGAGGGTAGGAGGAGAGCACGGAGGCGCTACGGTCGACGGAGCTCGCGCCTCGTGGTACTGGTACTGGTACGCCTGCGCCCAGTCGTCGCCCTACCGCGTTCGAACGTGGCGTGCTTGCTATGTGTGAGCCGAGTCGGAGCTCGCGCCGCCGGAGCTCCATCTCGTCGTCGCCGGAGCTCCATCTCGTTGGCCGCGAGGAGCTCTTGGAAAGGGTGGATGGGGAGCTCGCCGACCGGTACCAGCGGTGGAGCGGGGTGGGACGTGGGCGTGCGGGGGGAGGGGGCATGGCAGCCCAAGCGGGTGCCAGGGCGCTGACCCCTATCGCTGGCCTGTTTTTTGGGATGGACTGGACACTGCCCAGTTGTGAAGCTCGATGCGAGCTTCCCATCCGGGCAGGGCCGAAGGCCGTTTTTCGCATGATGTGGGCAGTGCCAGATAGAGTCGAGCTGAACTAAAAAACAAGAAAATGTGGGATGAGGTGAGAATATTTTCGGTCTACCAAACACGCCCTTAGTATCGCTGGCGGTGGCAGCCTGGCTCGGAGCCATTGACATCTAGAGAGAATGAGATTAGGGATATATAAGCAATGTGCGGCGCTAGGAGGCAGGGGCGTCAACGATCGCTCTTCTTCCCGATCTCACGCTACCGTCACGTCTGTGCACGAGGCTCCGGGTTCCGCGAGCGACAGCAGCGGCGGTGGCAGTCATGAAGAGAGGTAGCCATGCACGCCTACCTGCTCCCACAATGACCAACTCCCGCACTGCGTTGAGTTACTGGAGCCAAAAACGACAAAGCATCACGGCGGGTAATCTCTCAAATACTGCATGTGTTAGTTGCTGGGTCCGATACGTAAATTGAAGAATGTATAAGTATTGACTTCGCAGGAAATTTGGATAGTTAAATTGTTGTGCATGACCGAGACTTCCATTACACATATACTCCCTCCGTCTCAAAATAAGTGACGGGAGTTTGTCTAGATTCGGATGTATCTAGACGCGTTTTAGTATATAAATACATACGAATCTTGATAAACACAAGTCACTTATTTTGGGACGGAGGGAGTATATGTTTCACTATTTCAGGAATTATAAGTATTGACTTCGCAGGCAATCATTTGTTGCATGCCATGAATCAGGTTGATGTTTATTTTTTTCTATTAGACTTTTACTTCCTCTCCATGTAATTTGACTGCACTCTGTACCAATATGAAAAATCATGAACATAATCTCAAATGTGCTAAAAAAAATGAGGATAATATGCATCTACTTGCTTAAAACTCGGTAGCCTAGGATCTTTATTCCATTATATGTTACTGACAAGCTAAACTTTTGGGGCAATGAACATGTGGCTTTTGATGATTCTACCTTTGGGAAGCCTTGATCCATGTTGAAAATTTTGATGGCATCAAAGGGTCAAGCTCTTCGTACTACCCTGCTTTGAAGGATCTCGGGTCCAAATATTTCCCAGAATTATATGATCCTGATGCATGTGGATGGGATTATGGAATTGGTACGTATGAGCCTTTTCATTTGTTCCTTTATGTAAGCACAAGTTTTGTTTGAGTAGCTTAAGGTGGCTCTGAGTTTTCTTTTTCGCCGGAAAGGTGGCTCTGAGTTGCACTTCTATTTTCCTAACTCCGCGTAATTTGGTTGTTGGTTGGATTAAATAGTTAGCCTAGGAATGTGTGTGATACCCAATCTGCTTTTACTCCTTTTTTTTAGCTACCAACTTCTACTCCTTGTTAATATGGTAACTTGATGGCTATAGGTAGGTAGAACTTGGGCGACTACGTGCATCCATATGAGGTTAGACCTAATGGTTATTTCGTGTGTACTCATGACAACTCTTCTGCTTAGAGTTTGATATCATGCAACCAAAAGAAAAAAACATGACCAAATACAATGGTGCTGCAATACGAGAGGCATGTGTACTGTGGTGTGGTGTTGCAGTAGGAGAGGCCTGGTACCGTTCACTAGATGTCTCTATAAGATGTACTTTCAGGCAGCATTGTTTCACTACTTGCAAGTTTGTTTAAGTGTGAACGCTACGAAATGTAATTATATAAAATATAGACCTCCTTTGTCGTCTTTCGTTTGCTGGAATGGATATTTTATTTATAGTATTCATAATTTCTAACAAAAAAGGTTGAAAAGTATATTGTGAGTTCTTTCTTTTTATGTGAGTAGTGTTCTACAATTACAGTATAAGAGTATTATAAATATTGAATGAAACCTACCATACTTGTAATAGTATGACGAGTAGGCCAGGCAAGATGTAGACCCTCATATCAGTGAAAGGAGTTGGGACCGATGCCGGTGCGGGTAGATTTTCTCAGTAGATCTGGACGGCTAGGATTGATTTGGACACACAGTCGGACAGCTAGGACCTCACATGGCCTCTAAGATCTCCCTTTGGAGGCTACAATATATTCTTTAGACACAATGGCACAACTAAGATCATGTAAATTTCAAATATTAGATATTTGGTTATTTTTTTACCAGGTGATATTTGGTTTATTTTACATCCGTTGCAACGCACGGGTATTTTGCTATGACATATTGTTTCTCCCGGTCTAACACTTTTCTGGACTTTTTGCCCTTCAGCTCGGGTATGTTACGCCCAGTGGCGGAGCCAGGGCCCGGCGACCCCGGGCAACTGCCCGGGCTGCTCCAGCTAGTCTCCACTAATTAACTATGTCACTTAAATTTACCGAGGCAAACATGAGCTAACGTCACAGACAACAGGCCTTGCCCCGGCTCCTTTAGCTGGCTGGCTCCGCCACTGGTTACGCCCTTTGCCACCTATAAGCTGTTCACGCATCGATATTTTTAAAACTTACACCGCTTTGTTTTTTTCAACGAATTAATAATCGTTCCTTTTCTATCAGCTGGAGCGACGTGTTCGCTTATCTACTCCTCCTCGACCTGTCCGCTTATCGCAAGCTCCTCCTTGCTCCTAGCAAGCTCTATTACCGCGGCGGCCTGCGAGACCCCTCCCAGGCCGCTCGGCCTCGAAGGCCCTTGACCGCCTCGCCAACTCTGCTCGAGCTCCGGCGTCCTCTTCTCCGCCAAGCCCAGCAAATTGCCGCCTTCCTCTGCAGCCGCCGTCCGATCCCCTCCCGTTGACCTCAGGCCGCGTCTTCCTCACAGCGGCGCCCCTTGCGCCGTCCGCTGCTCGTGTCCCTGGCCGCCTCGCCCTCTGTCCAGCGTCGCCGCCATCCACCGCTACGGCTCGCGAGCTCCTCCTCGCTCCTTGCAAGCTCTATCAACGCCGTGGCCTGCGAGACCCTGCCCACACGGCGGACGGTGCCGGAGGGCTGCGTCGGTGATGGCGGCCTGCGAGACCCCGCCCACGCGGCGGACCGTGCCTGGGAGCGGCCCGCGGCCACAGGATGGAGAGGCGCGCGTCGGCCGCGGGGAGCAGCGGCAGCCGCCGACATCAGCCTCGGCCTCGCGAGCTCTTCCTCGCTCCTCTCAAGCTCTGTCACCGCCACGGCCTGTGAGACCCCGCCCACGCGGCGGCCGGTGCCGGGGGGGGACGGCGCGGGGCCACAGGATGGAGAGGCGTGCGTCGGCCACGGGGAGCTGCGGCAGCCGCCGGAGCTCCGCGGCGGACGGTGCCGGCGAGGACGGCACGCTGCCCTTCGAGGCGGGAGGCGATGCTGGTGGCGTCCAAGTAGATGGAGCGCCATGCGGAGGTGAATGCGGACGATTGCAGCTGGCAAATAGAGGCGTACGTGTGGACGGATTTCGGGGAGAGGCCGCCGTGCTCGCTCGATCGACGCCTTGCCTGAGGGCCGAAGTCGCATAGGTGGTCGGCCGAAGTCGCTGACCTGGCCCAGTATTGTAGCATGGCCCGTGTGGCTTCAGCTCGACTGTCATGGCCAGCTGTTCTTCACGTGGCCCACCTCCGAAGTATGATGGATAACGGCAGCGCATCAAATCCACGTGGGAACCCTCGCGACTCCGAAGGGACCAGGGTCCCAGACACGTGTCAGTGCGTGATTTCAAGGATATTCATCTCCGTCGTGCACACGTAGCGACGGTGCGCTGTGATCCATTCGATTGAGCACAATTGCAATGAAGCCATTCTGTTGCTCTCGTTTCTCTCCTTCTCACGTGGCAGCAACAATTGAAGGTTGTCACGTATCTCACTTTCTTTTTGCTTATTTTAACGTATATATTTGATATAAAATCACACAAAACAGTAAATTAATTAAGGTGTTCAAAGAGTGCGTATCCGAGTGCATCGTACAAAACAATACAAAGCCTTGTCCATTGAAAACAATACATCATCATGTCCTTATTTCAGGGCCACACACAAAACTCAAACTTGAATTACACAACAAGCTCACACAAACACGAAAGGAACAGATCAAACAGACACTCAGCACAAGACTTGTAATCAGGCAGCAGTTTTCAAATCACGTAAATGTAGGAATGCCCGTGTATATTTGCTAGCAGCATGTTGGTCCGTGCAATGAACCTTGCATCCTGTGAGTTACCTAGGTATAAAAAAAAAAATTGGGCAAACAAAACAAATTTATGAGTCGCACAATAGTGGCAATGCACACACATATATATTTACTTATGCTATAATTTACAAAAGGATAGAAAACTAACAAAAGTTATACAATATACCTAAGAACTGATACTCTCGGCAGGACCTTCTTGTAGTAGCACGAGTGCCGTGGGCCAAACAGGGGGCGGCTATCCTCTAACCCATCCCACTTCAAATTGTCCCACCAGTCCTTCTCGCAATCCACCACGGCCAATGGCTTATCAAGAGAACGTGCAGGAGAGCTGATGGGCGGCAGCCGCATGAAACTCCAACATCCTCTAACAAAGATTGTCTCTAATGCTGGAGCCAACATATCAATTCCACATATATGCTGCAACATGGGGAGCTCGTGGAGATGGATGTGCTTGAGGCTTGGGAATTCAATGCTGGTACTAGCAAGTTCACCATGGTAACCTTCCCACTTCGGAAAAATATGTGTAACCTCACCACAATATGTGATGTGGATGGTTTCCAAGCTAGCCAAGGTGTGAAATGACCAGGGGAGTACAAACTTGAGCCTAGGGCAGGAGTGTAGGTGTATATGGTGTAGTTTTTGAAAGGCACGAAGTGGTCCTATGATATCTGCATAAAAACTGAGTTTTCTACTCCAAACGCACTGGACTGCTAGGAGGTGAGACACACAAAGTGTCTCCATTTCCCCAAATGAGACCATTGGTAATTTATGTTGGTCCACAAGGAAGACAGTATGCAACTTAGGGCACCTCTGGATGCAACACCACCTGATATTTGGGAATTGTGGTGTGTAGCTATTTATTTCAATGTTACCAATAAAGCGGTTGTCATGCATGTGAAGGGATTCAGCTTTAGCCATCAATCGTTCAAATTTTTCCATTTTATCTTCACTTGTCGAATTGCAGCCTCCTTTGGATATTTCGATGTGACGCCCCAGAGGTAGATGATGAGTGCAAGCTCCACAATTATCATCATTTTTAATGACCTTGTTAAGTACATCCATGTAGGGATATCCTGCACTACTCGGAATAGTTACTTTGTCCTCATTGTTTTCGATAACTTTCCTTTGACCACCACTAGAAGCAAGTTGTATGTGAAAATGTTGGTTGGACTCAGTGATACCAGCTATATCATCAAAACCTACACTCTTGAAGGCCTGAAGGAATTTTGCATCTGTGATAACAATATGTACCATTTGTTGAGATGCCTCCTGTTGTATTTGGGGGCATGAATAATATTGACAACAATCATCAGCTGGTCCTATATCTTTCTTTTCTCGTAAATCTATGCATAATAGCTTCACACATGGATGTCCTCCATGACCCCACTCAAGTCTGTGAAGGTTCCAACATCCCATTAGAAAGAGGCACTCAATTTGCAGAACCTGAATTGTTTCGAGGTCGAGTTCTTTGATTGCCGTGTCAGAGAGGTTCAATTCCTTGAGGTTTGGCAATCCACGCAAGAATATATTCTTTAGCTCTTCACAACCTTCTAGAGACATTTTATAAACTTGTGGAGTCTCTTGATTGGTATGAACACTGGGACGGGCTTGCTTTTCTGGCATCTGTAGTGAATTCTTCCAACGAGATGCTCGGCCAAATCCATCAAAACTGAAGGACTCCAATGACTTAGGAAGGGTGCTAGGCTCAACTTGCTGCAACCCAGCACATCCATCAACAATAAGCACCCTCAGCCTATTAGCCGCTGAAATGTTTGGCAAAACTTCCATGTCACTATTTCCCGATAAATCAAGAAGCTCCAACTTTTCCATGCCCATGAACGAGTCTTGTGCAAGTGCTGTGAGGAAAGTAGATGAATCAATCACTCTAAGTCTATGAAGATTGCACAACCATTTCAACTCAAGCTTAGCCATGTCATGGACACAACTACTGGCTCTCGCTGCCTTGATATTTAGCTCCCTAAGTTCAGTCATCAGCCGTAACTTCGATGTGGATAAGATCCAGTCCCATTTTGTATCACGAATATCTAACACCCATAGGACCTTTAGGAATTACCATTCTTTCACTTGTTCCTCGTGTGTTCCACCGATGAACTCAACATCTTCATCTCTACAACCGTCCACCAAAACAAATCTTAGGTTGTGGCAGCAGATGAAAGGCGGGGAAGTAAAGCTAAAGGTGCAATAATAGAGCCTCAACACATGAAGTTTGCTAGATTGGTGAAACAAATTCTTTGGCAATGCAGTCTGATGATCAGATTTTTCCAATGTTAAGAAATATGATGTTGTATCCTCATGCAAGATTTGGATATTTTTGTTCTTTACATCCTTAGATGTGACCGAAATCCAAACACTCCCCTTCTCTTGTAGTACATTGGAAGGAAACGAGTATAACAACTCTCCCTTGATTTGTTTTGTAGGAAGATACTCCAGTTGCATTGCTTCATGAAGTCTTTCTCCAATCTGCCAAGAACTATCTCCAGCTGGTATTATCCCATCGCACACCCAACAGTTAGCAGCATGGGCATCCTCATCATAATCAATGTGATTGGCATGGTCAAAATACAAGATACACCAATAGAACCAACAATCTGCAATTAATTCTGGGTTGATACCATGTCCAAGTTGGGAAGCCTCCTCGTGCACTAACTGTGATTTTTCAATGTTTTGAATGTAACTATCTATAGCTTCTCGACAGACATAAATAAACCAATGAGCACTTTTCACTTTTTCTAGGATTGCAGGATCGAGTCGAAACCTGCCCCGGAACGTCCAGAGTAGTTTGTTTCCTGAATGAGATATGGGAAGACCAGATCTAGCTAAATCAATCTCGTGATCACTTCCATTGTGAAAAATCACCAACAACGTGCGACCCTTTGTCATATTATAGATCACATTTCCAACATCATCAATCTCTGCTCTGTGCCTTTTATCCACCCCGCTAAAATCATCATCCTCATCCTTCTCATCAAACAATTCCATTGTGGACCTATCCAACTTGAGCTCCTCTGCGATTCTCCTCTGCATTGCTCTCCTGCTTTCCCACATTGAACAGTCTGCATGGATAACTATGTCAAAACTAGGATTCCAGTGGGATTTTGCTAATTCGGCTACGGCGGCAAGGACGGGTGATGCACCCAGTCCATCCCATCCATCAAAGTAGAAGTTTTGACCACCCACATAAAAATGTTGTAAGGTGTCATCGCATAAGGAAAGGTAGTATATCTGTTCCGCGGCGTTTTGAATGGTGTAGGGAGCAATTACCTGCGGAAGGTGGAAATGGATGGGGTTTAGCGCGGATGACTTTGGAACAAATCATATGTAAATTAAATAATGTTAACCACCGCAAATCATGCGTACATGGTGTTAGAGTACACGTGTACGGTTAGGTAATCTAGGATAGAGATAGATCTCGTGTCTTGTCTTGCACTAGATGATCTCTGTACACCTATATATACTCGTCCATGAGGCTCAAGAACACAACCATCATATTCCGCCAATCTCTCTCCCTCTCTATCCTTCTACATGGTATCAGCCTAACAAAGATTCTCCTACCCTAGCCACCGCCCCTCCTCCTAGGCGCCGCCGGCTCCCCCGCCCCCAAACCCTAGCGCCGCCGTCCCCATGGCACCGTGCTAGCCGCGGCACACACTTCCACGCCGTGTCGTCCCCGGGGAGGTCGATCTCCATGATCTCCGGTTAGGTAAGTCTTTTTTTTCCGATCTCTTGATCGGTTTTCTTTTTTTTGATTTACCGATCTTAGATCGGATTGAATCGCCCACCGCCGTCGTCATCGCCGCGCCTCTACTCCGACCATCGGCATCGAGGATCTACACCGCGCCCATGTGCCTGCCTCCTCCGCTGTTGCGCCTGCCTCGGCAGGCTATCGCGGCCTTAGGGCAGGCTGCCACGCACCGCAGACGGCTGCTACGCCTTCCTTGGAAGGCTGCCACAACCGCCCTTCCCCTCGGATCGTCTTCGTCATCATCGTCCGGGACTTCACCGACAACACCGCCATCGAATCCGATCTACGCGTCGTCCACACCATGGCGCATACGGTGCACCATTGGTCTGATCAACCGATCCCGCGCCTGTCTACGCCAAGCACGTCCCCGAGCACGCGCCTACCACCGATAAAGCTATGGGCTGCCGCTGTGTCGCCCCGTCACCGCAGCGCCGCCGCCTTTGGTCCACGCTACCGGCTTCCAACGCCCCTTCCTTGGCATGTACGTCGCTGGTGGTCTCCTAGCCGCTGCACCAACTTGTGCCCTGCATCTATGCTGCCCCCTCGGGTCGTAACATGGCTGCACGCAGTTTACTTCGCCGTCCTCGTGCATCGACGGCCTAGCTTTCACCGCGCCATCTCCTACGGCGCGGATCACCGCCGTCTGCACATGGTCTTCGTCACGTCGCTGGGTCTTCCTCGCCTAATTCGAGCACCGCCGCCGCGCTGCACAAGGTAACTTGCAGGGCGCCCTCTCGCCGTCGCAGGTCCCACCGACTACCCCATCGTCACTACAGAAATCTAGCATGACTACCCTAGGTCGCCGCTGTTTTCACCGCCTTCTACGTCTTCGTCCACTACAACTTCGCCGCCAGTGTCATGGCCTCATCCTCGACTACACCACCTGCTACTCTACTCTGACAACCGCGGACAGCACCGACATCTCTCCCTTCGCCGCTCTGCCTGTCCCAACCGCTCTAGAGGCTTTCTCTGCTAGTGTTTCTAACATGGCGACAAGTTCATGATGGTCCCTGCGCCCGCACGTCTGGTACTGGCAACACCGGTAGTGCCTTCGTCCCTGACGTGTTCTCGAGTCTGGAAAGCTCGGATCAGTGCCTCGTCTTCATCGGCTTCGACAACGTCTTCTTCGGCATCGACTCCACTACGGCTGCCTCGACCGCGTCACCGACGAGTTCTTCTTTGCATACTCGGTTCTGGCAAAACCGGAGTGTGCGTTCGTCCCCGGCGTGTGCCTAGTTCTAGCAAAACTATGGCCGCACCTCGTCCTCGTTGGCTCGGACTGCATCGACTTCGGCATCGACACTATCGACGACTACCTCCACGCGTCTCCGTCATCCTCCTCGTGCACTATGCGCATGCGACTTCATGTGTGGCTACCTCGACACGGGCATACCCGACCACGACATCGACCACGGCGACCCCTCGCACGGCTACCTTGACCATGGCACCGCCTCACGCTCTTGGCTACCTCGATATCGGTACAAGGGCTACCACCTCGCTTGAGCATCGCCAGCTTCCTCTACAGTCCAAGAAACCGCGATGCGACACCGTCCACGACGTTTCCGCTCGGACTGCGGGGGGATGTCAGCCTACTGGATGCTACTTCGGTTTATCTCCAGTTTGTCCGTCTGCGATGTTTTAGTTGTTCACGACGCTACCGCTACGACTGCGGGGGTATGTTAGAATATACGTGTACGGTTAGGTAATCTAGGATAGAGATAGATTTCGTGCCTTGTCTTGCACTCCAAGATGATCCATGTACGCCTATATATACTCGCCCATGAGGCTCAATAACCATCATATTTCGCCAATCTCTCTCCCTCTCAATCCTTCTACATGGTATCAGCCTAACTACGGTTCTCCTACCATAGCCACCACCCCTCCTCCTAGGCGCCGCCGGCTCCCCCGCCCCCAAACCCTAGCGCCGCCGTCCCCATGGCACCGCGCTAGCCGCGGCACACACTTCCACGTCGTGTCGTCCCCGGGGAGGTCAATCTCCATGATCTCCGTTGGGGGCCGTGTAACTCGTACGCAGGGTTCGTCCGCCGATCCGTCATCGGCTGTCCTGTAAGTCTTTTTTTCTGATCTCTTGATCGATTTTCTTTTTTTTGGTTTGCCGATCTTAGATCGGATTGAGTCGCCCACCGCCGTCGTCATTGCCGCGCCTCTACTCCGACCATCGGCATCGAGGATCTACACCGCGCCCGTGCGCCTGCCTCCTCCGCTGTTGCGCCTGCCTCGGCAGGCTGTCGCGGCCTCAGGGCAGGCTGCCACGCACCGAAGACGGCTGCTACGCCTTCCTTGGAAGGCTGCCACAGTCGCCCTTCCCCTCGGATCGTCTTCGTCATCATCGTCCGGGACTTCACCGACAACACCGCCATCGAATCTGATCTACGCGTCGTCCACACCATGGCGCATACGGTGCACCATTGGTCTGATCAACCGATCCCGCGCCTGTGTACGCCAAGCACGTCCCCGAGCACGCGCCTACCACCGATAAAGCTATGGGCTGCCGCTGTGTCGCCACGTGGCCGCAGCGCCGCCGCCTTTGGTCCACGCTACCGGCTTCCAACGCCCCTTCCTTGGCATGTACGTCGCTGGTGGTCTCCTAGCCGCTGCACCAACTTGTGCCCTGCATCTATGCTGCCCCCTCGGGTCGTAACATGGCTGCACGCAGTTTACTTCGCCGTCCTCGTGCATCGACGGCCTGGCTTTCACCGCGCCATCTCCTACGGCGCGGATCACCGCGCCATCTCCTACGGCGCGGATCACCGCCGTGTGCACATGGTCTTCGTCACGTCGCTGGGTCTTCCTCGCCTAATTCGAGCACCGCCGCCGCGCTGCACAAGGTAACTTGCAGGGCGCCCTCTCGCCGTCGCAGGTCCCACCGACTACCCCATCGTCACTACAGAAATCTAGCATGACTACCCTAGGTCGCCGCTGTTTTCACCGCCTTCTACGTCTTCGTCCACTACAACTTCGCCGCCAGTGTCATGGCCTCATCCTCGACTACACCACCTGCTACTCTACTCTGACAACCGCGGACAGCACCGACATCTCTCCCTTCGCCGCTCTGCCTGTCCCAACCGCTCTAGAGGCTTTCTCTGCTAGTGTTTCTAACATGGCGACAAGTTCATGATGGTCCCTGCGCCCGCACGTCTGGTACTGGCAACACCGGTAGTGCCTTCGTCCCTGACGTGTTCTCGAGTCTGGAAAGCTCGGATCAGTGCCTCGTCTTCATCGGCTTCGACAACGTCTTCTTCGGCATCGACTCCACTACGGCTGCCTCGACCGCGTCACCGACGAGTTCTTCTTTGCATACTCGGTTCTGGCAAAACCGGAGTGTGCGTTCGTCCCTGGCGTGTGCCTAGTTCTAGCAAAACTATGGCCGCACCTCGTCCTCGTTGGCTCGGACTGCATCGACTTCGGCATCGACACTATCGACGACTACCTCCACGCGTCTCTGTCATCCTCCTCGTGCACTATGCGCATGCGACTTCATGTGTGGCTACCTCGACACGGGCATACCCGACCACGACATCGACCACGGCGACCCCTCGCACGGCTACCTTGACCATGGCACCGCCTCACGCTCTTGGCTACCTCGATATCGGTACAAGGGCTACCACCTCGCTTGAGCATCGCCAGCTTCCTCTACAGTCCAAGAAACCGCGATGCGACACCGTCCACGACGTTTCCGCTCGGACTGTGGGGGGATGTCAGCCTACTGGATGCTACTTCGGTTTATCTCCAGTTTGTCCGTCTGCGATGTTTTAGTTGTTCACGACGCTACCGCTACGACTGCGGGGGTATGTTAGAATATACGTGTACGGTTAGGTAATCTAGGATAGAGATAGATTTCGTGCCTTGTCTTGCACTCCAAGATGATCCATGTACGCCTATATATACTCGCCCATGAGGCTCAATAACCATCATATTTCGCCACTCTCTCTCCCTCTCTACATGGTATCAGCCTAACTACGGTTCTCCTACCATAGCCACCACCCCTCCTCCTAGGCGCCGCCGGCTCCCCCGCCCCCAAACCCTAGCGCCGCCGTCCCCATGGCACCGCGCTAGCCGCGGCACACACTTCCACGTCGTGTCGTCCCCGGGGAGGTCAATCTCCATGATCTCCGTTGGGGGCCGTGTAACCCGTACGCAGGGTTCGTCCGCCGATCCGTCATCGGCTGTCCTGTAAGTCTTTTTTTCTGATCTCTTGATCGGTTTTCTTTTTTTTGGTTTGCCGATCTTAGATCGGATTGAGTCGCCCACCGCCGTCGTCATTGCCACGCCTCTACTCCGACCATCGGCATCGAGGATCTACACCGCGCCCGTGCGCCTGCCTCCTCCGCTGTTGCGCCTGCCTCGGCAGGCTGTCGCGGCCTCAGGGCAGGCTGCCACGCACCGCAGACGGCTGCTACGCCTTCCTTGGAAGGCTGCCACAGTCGCCCTTCCCCTCGGATCGTCTTCGTCATCATTGTCCGGGACTTCACCGACAACACCGCCATCGAATCTGATCTACGCATCATCCACACCATGGCGCATACGGTGCACCATTGGTCTGATCAACTGATCCCGCGCGTGTCTACGCCAAGCACGTCCCCGAGCACGCGCCTACCACCGATCAAGCTATGGGCTGCCGCTGTGTCGCCCCGTGGCCGCAGCGCTTCCGCCTTTGGTCCACGCTACTGGCTTCCAACGCCCCTTCCTTGGCATGTACGTCGCTGGTGGTCTCCTAGCCGCTGCACCAACTTGTGCCCTGCATCTATGCTGCCCCCTCGGGTCGTAACATGGCTGCACGCAGTTTACTTCGCCGTCCTCGTGCATCGACGGCCTGGCTTTCACCGCGCCATCTCCTACGGCGCGGATCACCGCCGTCTGCACATGGTCTTCGTCACGTCGCTGGGTCTTCCTCGCCTAATTCGAGCACCGCCGCCGCGCTGCACAAGGTAACTTGCAGGGCGCCCTCTCGCCGTCGCAGGTCCCACCGACTACCCCATCGTCACTACAGAAATCTAGCATGACTACCCTAGGTCGCCGCTGTTTTCACCGCCTTCTACGTCTTCGTCCACTAGAACTTCGCCGCTAGCGTCATGGCCTCATCCCCGACTACACCACCTGCTACTCTACTCCGACAACCGCGGACAGCGCCGAAATCTCTCCCTTCGCCGCTCCGCGCGTCGCAACCGCTCTGGAGGCTTTCTCTGCTAGTGTTTCTAACATGGCGACAAGTTCATGATGGTCCATGCGCCCGCACGCCTGGTACTGGCAACACCGGTAGTGCCTTCATCCCCGACGTGTTCCCGAGTCTGGCAAGCTCGGATCGGCGCCTCGTCTTCATCGGCTTCGACAATGTCTTCTTCGGCATCGACTCCTCTACGGATGCCTCGACCGCGTCACCGACGAGTTCTTCTTTGCATACTCGGTTCTGGCAAAACCGGAGTGTGCGTTCGTCCCCGACGTGCGCCTAGTTCTGACAAAACTATGGCCGCACCTCGTCCTCGTTGGCTCAGATTGCATTGACTTCGGCATCGACACCATCGACGACTGCCTCCACGCGTCTCCGTCATCCTCCTCGCGCACTATGCGCATGCGGCTTCATGTGTGGCTACCTCGACACCGGCCACGACATCGACCACGGCGACCCCTCGCACGGCTACCTTGACCATGGCACCGCCTCACGCTCTTGGCTACCTCGATATCGGTACAAGGGCTACCACCTCGCTTGAGCATCGCCAGCTTCCTCTACAGTCCAAACAACCGCGATGCGACACCGTCCACGACGTTTCCGCTCGGACTGCGGGGGGATGTCAGCCTACTGGATGCTACTTCGGTTTATCTCCAGTCTGACCGTCCGCGATGTTCCAGTTGTTCACGACGCTACCGCTACGACTGTGGGGGGATGTTAGAGTATACATGTACGGTTAGGTAATCTAGGATAGAGATAGATTTCGTGCCTTGTCTTACACTCCAAGATGATCCTTGTATGCCTATATATACTCGCCCATGAGGCTCAATAACACAACCATCATATTTCGCCAATCTGTCTCCCTCTCTATCCTTCTACACATGATTCTACACACACGTATTACAAAATTGCTCAGAGGAAAAATGAAGTGACACGCCAGCATAGGGAGAGAATGAAGAGGGGTTTTCGCTTGAAGCCCTGTGTCTATGGAGTAATAAGAAAAGAGAAAAGATAGATATAGAGAGGACAATACCGTCCGACGCATGATGAATCGCTGCCGTGAAGATTTACCAGAGGCAATTATTAATCCATGATATGATATACTACCAGCTAGCTAGTTAGTTGAATATATAACACCTGCAAGGGAGGGTACCACAAATATATAAATGTAAGTGCAGAAAGAACAAAATTTCCTAAGAAGAAGAACAAGTTAGGCGCTCTCTGAAACAACCTCTTCTCTTCTCTTGGGAGGGGAGGGGAGGGGAGGGGAGGGGAGAAGATCGAAACAGCTGCCAGCGGGATCCGTAGAAAGTCTAACCCTAGGACAAAACCATACATACACGCACGCATCGTCAGTCCTCCAACTTTATATATGTATGTATGTAAGAATATATATATAACGATCGAGATGCATACATACCTCGGTTGATTAAGGTCCAGCTGGTGGGTATATATGATTTATTTCAAGGAGATCGACTGGAGAGAATAGCCAGGTACCTATAGAAGAGGAGGAGGAGGAGGTACGCCCTGCTGCCTCTACGCTTTCAATTGGCTTCTTTTTGTTTCCTTTGCCTAAAGCAGATCGAGGAATCATATGCTTGGCTTCCATGTGGAGGAGTTATCGTATTATTTACAAAAGAAGCTGGGAGAGAGCTAAAGGAGGACGGACAGGGCACGATGATGTATGTATCTTATATGTTACCTTTGCAAAAGAAAATAATAATGAAGCCCATCAACAGCTGGCGGCTTATGGCACAGATTCATACTACACCCGGGTTTACACCCACGTATCTTTCACACTATCTAGACAGTATCTACCATACCGGAAAGTATGTACGCGTAGTATAAAGTATTATAAGACTAATTGGTAGTATATATACTACTTTTGAGGTAGTATGTATAAGTTTTTCACATACTCTTCTTTTTACTAGGCATTTCGGATATAAAAACCTCTGGCTATATTTGAATTTTTTCGTGTAACTTGATTTGAAATATCTTAGATATAGTATATGAACATACTCAAACTGATAAAGTATCACGTATACTTCCGTATGGTGATATATTAGACGTGGTACCCAGGAGTAAGAAAGATTTTCTCTCTCTATATGTATATATACACGCGTAATAAATACTACAACTACCTCCATTTCTAAATATAACACGTTTTGCCAGCTCAAATTGAACTAATAATAAAACTTCTTATATTTAGGAACAAAAGGTACGGCCTCCCTCGGACCCATATTAGTCAAAAAAAAACTAATATGGGTCAGAGGGAGTAATACTATTTGCTACATTCCTGATTCTTTAGCATGTTTTCATTAGTTAGAAACATAGTACGGACTCACAAAACGCACCAACACTGACCCCATGAACCAATACAAGCACATCCTACCCTATGACTATGAGCATATCCGACAGATTAAGCCGACATTTCTTGAGCCTCAAATTTTGTGAGTATGCCCACCCTTATTTTTTTTAAAATCTTGGGTCCCACCCAAACGACATGGTTCCTGACCAAGCGTGCTCTCGAGAACATCCACAATGCTGGAGGAGGCCGGGATCTATCTGCTAGAGATAAAAGCAGAGATTAGCACACATCATGGCCTCTGCGAAAGAGAAAGCGGTTAAGACATCGAGGCCCTCACCTGTACTGTAGGTTGCCTCTGCGAAGAGAAAGTATGCTAGCGACGCCATCACCTGTAGGTTGCTACATGTGTTGATGGATCTACAAGCGCCGGATCAACAATTCTAATGTGCAGATCGTTGGGCTTGTTGCCTGGTCGAAAATGCATTTTTTTAGATGGAGAGATAATCTAGAGCTAGCCAGATGACCACAACGTGGGCGGCATGCGGCCCTGCCCGAAAAATGGTGACGCTTTGGCAATGACAACCGCGTGCTGCTCCGCCGCTTCCTTTGCGTGAGACCGTAGTCATAGCTGTCTGAAGGGGGATGCCCAATAGGGTAGGCCCAGCGCGTGAAGTCACTGAGGAGACTGCCATGCTAGGAAGACCCTAGAGGAAGCAAACTGATTCCAGAAGACCCATATAGTCGACTTGAGGAAACAAGTTGTGGCCCCTAACTGATTCGGGTCTTATCCTATAAACCTCCATATATAGACCTCAATAGGGAAACCTAGAAGGGGTCTCTCTCTCAACACATCAATTTTTCACACCATAGCGCAATCGCCACATAGCCCTAGTCAACACGCCGCCTCTGGCACCATTCTAATCGATCTAGTGCAGTACAATCTCAAGAAAGAGTAAGTCTTTACCTCCATCTGGAGGAGCCGAACCAGGGTAAACACTGTGTGCCCAATCTCGCTCCGGGAATGCCTAAGTTTCCTCCACTCTCGACCTCTCATAAGCTACCCACTGTAGCATCTGCTGGATCTATCCACCGACAGTTGACGCCCACCGTGGGGCGTGGGACTTGAGGTATGATATCCCAGCGAGACCAACCTCGTTAATCGCTAGCCAGATCGCTGTCAGCCACATGATCACCATTGGCCCCTTCTGGTACCACAAATCCGACAGCTATGCTCCACCGCCGGCATCAATCACGAGTGTCATCATGATGTTGCTCGGCCACATCCACGCTTTCGTCGGCTACACTTCAGTCGACGAAGCCATGGATGCGGGGAAAAGCGAAGAAATCCCTAGCTCTGGTGACCTCCTGCTCTCCGACGAAGACTACGTCAAGAAAAACACTCGTGCCATCAGGGGTACTCTGTTGGCGATAGCTGCCTCACGAAGATGCAGACTCGATCTCCCCAGCCTCTGAAACCGGGTCGATTCTTCTAGTCTTCAGTGCTCGCATCTTTGAGCAGGAGTAGGACCCAATGCTCCTAGTCCTCGACTATGAGTTAGACAACGACTCCATGGGAACAACAACCCCCCGGGTGTCCAAATGGCCACCGACAGGAATGAAAATTCCAACCCTAATGGTTGCAATGGTGGCAACCCCAACCCCAAAACTAATCCTAATGGTGGAAATGGTCGGAACGCTAGAAACATCGTGAATACTGGCAACACCCGAAATTGGGTTCCTGGTCCGCTCTCTAAGCCGATCACATCGATGATCCCAACAAAAAAGCTAGAGCAACTTTGCGTCGCCATGGCCATAGAGCAGTAGAAGCATCCCATCAGCGACACCATCTCCATATCAAGCATAACCTACACAACTTTAATACCTTGGACCCTACGCTCTAAGCAACAAGCTAGGATGAACTCAAAGTGCATAAGGTGTCCTACCGCGGAGGCTCAAGAGCCACCCACGTGTAGGCCCCGTCTGAGTAGAGCAGGGAACGGTACCGGCCAACCACCCTATCCACTTTGCAAGAACATTGTATCAAATGCGAGCGGCATAGTCGACAGGTACACGATCAAGACATACACAAGTGTGTATGTCCACGACATACAACAGTACATTAGAGATAGACCATCTAAAACAATAGAAATAGAAATAGTCAACGCCATATGGCAAGATCCAAATATTCTAGATAGAGATAATAATTTAGGATACATCCTCATACATCACACTTCAGAGTATCAAGTGGAAGCGGAAATAAACAAGCTGAGCCCTTCAACCTCCTAGATCTCCCTCTCTAGCCACTCAAACTTGTTGCCTCTTAGGGATTTGAGGGAGGAGACCTAGACCTAGCTTCCAAACAAAGGAATTTGTGTTTCCCCACCATTTGTGTAAGTTGTTGTTGCTCTAGGGTTTGAGGAAACCCTAACTTGAAGAAGTCGCTCTCCATAGCTCATCCTCGTGTGTAAGAGCTTCGAGGTCGTCTTGGGAGCCCCCAATTCAGTTGTAGAGAAGTGCCCCAAGGTTTTGTACAAGGTTTCGGTTGCCACCTTCAAGGTCACCGCATAGTGGATCGTGTCCTTGCCACAAGGCGAGTGCTCGGGGGAATAGGGTGAGGCCTTTGTGGTGTTGGTAGTCTTAGTACCTCCCACCCCTCCAACAGAGACGTACTTCCCCTAAAAAGGAAGGAACTTCGGGAAAACATCTCGGCGTCCCCTCTCGGTGATTTCTATCCTTTACTCTTATTAATGTTGTTCCCTTGCTTGCTTGTCATATAGGTTCATTCACTTAGTTGCACATCTAGAGAACTAACTTTGTGTGAAGCCTTAAATTGAAAAGAAGCTAAAAATTGAGTAGCGCATATTCACCCCCTCCTAGTCGCTTATGCCGATCTTTTAGGGGTGACACCTAGTCTCTTTTCCTCCTCGGCCATCGATTTGCTTCGATCTTTCGCCCACAGCCTCCGTATGACCTAAAAATCACTATATAAGGGGCCTCCCCAGGAGTTCTTCGACGGAGGCGCCACAGAAACACCGAAACACCAAAATAGAACCAGAACTAGCAAATATTAGAGGGGGAAACTCCGCTGGAGCCACCGTCGGAGGGAGCTCTACCTTCTCCATCGTCTCCACCATCATCACCATGATGAAGAGGGAGTAGTCCACCTCTGAACTATGGGTTTTTGGCAGTAGCTTGATCTATTTCTCTCTTGTTCTTCATAGATCTAGTGCCATATGAGCTACCCCAATGATTATGGTCATATATGCAATTCCTATGTGGTGGATGTTTATTCTATGATTTGATATATGAGATTGGAACCTATTATGAGTAAGATGTATTGATATATGCATATCATGTACCCCGTTCTTAAGTACTTGTACTGATCCAATTTGTATGCAAGAGAATGTGAGTAGAAGTGTGTATTAGATGGAGTAGCATGGTGATAGTGATTCAAAAATTAACTTTGATCAATATATTGGCACACTAAACACGGCGTACATCCTTCAAATATCACGACACTAGCTAGTGACACAGGGATCACCCTACATAAACCCTTTCATCATTCGATTGGGAATGTTTCTTAAGTAATAATACTAATTAAATTGCCAAAATTAGGAATCAAACTACCTAACTAATGGTGATCGAATTGGATCGCAATATACGTAGCTACTAACTACTAGTTATCAATAATTGATTGGAGGTGAATGAATGGTACAAATTGACCGGTCAATACATATATAGTGGTGGTGATGATGATGACTATGATGATGGCAAAGTGATCCTTCTAGACTGTAGAAAGGTCTTGTGCTTCCCTTCGGCGGAGGAGAGGTAGTCAAGAAAGGTGGCCAAGTCGGTATCCAAGTAACGTCGTGGGGTGCCATCTGCGAGCAGCTCAGGTGCGGGGCCAATGACCCGCTCCGGCGGCAGGCTGTGAAGCGAGGCCACCGAGATCCGCGACAGTGTGGAGTTCACCCGCACCCGGTGCAATACGCTCTTATACCGTCCGTTACTGAATATCTGCATGAACATATGTATATAAGTCACTCCGAAGCACCTGGGTTTCGCAAAAAAATAAATAGAGGGTAGAAATACATATTGCTTGCTTCATAGTTTGGAATAAGAATCAACATGTATACTGCTACTTACTGACAGGCTAGATGGACCTTTGCTTAATCGGCATGCAAGAGATAGAAAAATCATAATAGTTGGGTTGCTTTATCAAATAAAAGAGAAGCATAGTGCAGAAACATATTGTGTTTTTGCTTATATATGCGAAGTGAACGATACGACAGAGCAAAGTCAAAAGAGAGTATCATCGAGCACCGACAACTAACTTTATATCATCGAGCTAGCTAGGTTGTACACGTGTTGGGACGAGGTAGATGATGCTAAGCTATCATGCAGCATTGGCCTACACATATATGCTAGTATTGCCTTTTACATATTCTCCTTTAACTTAAAAAAATCTTATCTTTCCAATCGATCCATCCATCTCATGTTAGTAGTCTATGTTTAGCGTAGCTAGCTTCCTGGAACTGAAAACTTTTGTCACCTACACGCCTCGTCGCCTCTATCTGGTTGACTTTTCCAGCTAGATTCTCTCATACTACTGCTTATCTTTTTTTTTTCAAAATAAAGGCTATACCTCTACATATACAAGTAGCAAATCCAACAGCTGGTCTGATTTGATTGCTCAATCATATATACACATTTTCTTCTGCCGCCATTTCGCTAGTGCTGATCTATGTTGCTGCTAGGTAGATTGGTAGGCTTTTACCATGTGTGCATCCTGATATGCAAAGATCGGGGTAAGAGATTGTGGCTATATCTTCTTGATGCGACATAAAATTTGTTAAAGGTTCCAGACCAATTATGCACTTTCTACGTTAATAGGTACAGAATGTCGCCATTTTGCTATGGCAATCTATTTTGCTGGTAGATTACGATGTGTGCATAGAGAAAACATGGCTTAAACTCTTGTGCGGCTATATCATCTTGATGGGATATTGAGATTAACAAGAAGTATTGTTCCAAAAGAAAATAACCACAAGATTCTTACATATCGACGAGCACAAGAGAGAGAGGTGTATGTACGTTACCTCGAGGTGATCCCCGACGTTGACGATGAGAGCACCAGGAAGGGGGTCTACAAGGAGCCAGTCTTGGCCATCGTTGACCTCGAGACCGTTGACCTGGTCCTGGAGTAGGATGGTGAGGAACCCATAGTCGGAGTGTGGCGGCATCCCTAGTGTCAGATCCGGCTCTGGGCATGTTGGGAAGCAGTTGACCATCATCATTTGCGTCCCGTTGTCGAGCTCCTCCAGCACGCCGCCACCGGTGATCCCCATCACCTCTAGCGCCGCCGAGATCAGCTCCCTGAAGAGCCTTTGGTTCGCACGAGCATACGACGACATCACCTCCCTGGTAGTGTCGAAAAAAAAAGGAATAGAGGGCCCACATGTCAGTGGGGGGTTGCTAGAACAAGGTAAAAAAAAGAAGAATATATGGATTTGTTTGTGGTAAAATGACATCCAAGGTCTAGCTAGGTAGAGAGACAAAGTGAATATATTGGAGGATCTCCGGCGGATTTGATTCGTTTTTTATGCTGCCAGCCAGCCGGAAAGTAGTTTGTTTTTGTGCTGCTGCTCCTGGTGAGTGAGACTGACACGATATGCAAAAGGCTGCGGCCTTCTCTTCTTTTTACCTACCTACCTACCTATACCTTGTCTCAATTATTTCTGCATGCTATCAGGTGTGCGCACATACTATATGCATGATATCTATCCTATCCAGGCTAGCAATCTCTTGATTTGGATTGGTTTGCATCAGCAGCAGCTAGTAACAGAGATACTGTCTAAGTGTGTATGTGGGTGTCCACTTCAATCCAATCTTCTGGTAGCAGATTTTGAGGTGTCAAAATCCACCCTTTTGTTTTTTCTTACAAACACATGATGCAGTGAATGGAATTGCTTCTCTTTACTTGCTGCTTCTAGTGGGTGGATCCTACTTTAGTTATCTTATATATGTTGTTATCAGGTTATTATTCTTATCTCTATGTGCATGCACTTGCCACACTATATAGTATTATTTTCCAAATATATAAAAAGTTAGCAAGTTTGCACTAGCAAAAAACTATAAACATTATAACCGACTTGGTGGTGGCACGCAGTGGCGAAGCTAGAGAGCTGATGATCGGGGGTGCCTCGGGTGCCACGAAGCTGGTTCTAGGTGTAGCACATATAGTGAAAAATTGTTTTTTTGTTTCACAAATGAATTACGCTTTATCCGATGTTGTTTGCTACCTCATGCCTACACTTGCATCCGTGACTTGGTGGCAGGCAAGCCAAACTAGGGAGATGATAAGTTGTACTCCATATAGAGCGGATTTTTGGAATCCACCCACGCACCATGGGCAAAACTAAACTAGGGATCGGAGATGAGAACCTAAGAAGAATATGGGGCCCTTTTTATAAAACTTAGTACCAACACTTTATGTGAGTACTATGCGATAGTATAAGTTTTGCAAATGATCGTATTATTCACTAAAATTTGCATGAGCAAGTTTGAACTCAATATTTTAAATTGTTTGACAACCTTGTCAAAGTATTTGTTTGTCAAGTTTTTAGACAGCATGCAGGTATATCCAAAAAAAATATGCGCGATATATATTGTACTAAAAGGGAATCCTTTCTAAAGACCCAAATTTTCCATGATGTAGCTAGTAAAGCAAATTGGCGAGAGTGCGGCGTGCAATGGATGGGATGATGATAAAAAAAATTAGCAAGTGAGTTGTGCAGTGACTGCATATACGTGTACCTGAGGTCCGCGGGGTTGTTTGGCCAGGACGGCACGACCTCGTCCATCTTGGCCGGGTTGCAGAGCAGCTTGAGGAAGTCCCGCCAGCAGAGTACGCCGTCGTTGAGCTGGTTGAAGCTGGTTCCGTACCTCACCGGCGCTCGGATGTCCGGCGACATGTGCCGCTCCCGCTCCTCCTGCGGCAGCAAGAAGAAGCGCCGCGCCACGTCCAGCATCATCGTCTCTTCTTTTTCGACGCCGTGGTTGACCACCTGGAAGAAGCCCAGGTCGCGGCAGGCCGCGTCCATGGCGGCGAGCTCCGCTGCGCGCTCCGAGGGGACAGGGGACCGTAGGCGGGCGAAGTCGATGACCGGGATGCGGCGGGCGGGGGCGGGGGCCGGGCGGTCGGAAGGGGGCAGGACGTAGCGGGATGGCAGCGCCTTAATGCCGCGCTCGCAAAGGTGGCGCACGCCCTTGAGCTCCTCCTGCTGCTTGTTTGACTCGGGCGGAGATCCCGCCGCCGCTGGCTTGAGCTGCTGCTGCTGCGGATGATGGGTGCTGCTATGGTCGGCAGCGCCGAGGATCGCCATTAGCAGCAGTAGGTAGAATCTCGGTCGTCAGAGCTGTGCGTGCACTAGCTAGCTAGAGGATCTTGCGGCGAGAGAGTAGCAGATGGATGCAATGGAGAGCAGGGGAGGCCAGCCTCTGTATTTATAGGCTGGCGGGAGGAGGAAGAAGCAGCAGCAGAGAGGTTTGGTTGGAGTCTACTCTGCCTTTTCCCTTTCCATGGCGCAACTTGCATTGACTTCCAGGGGTAGAACCGTAAATACACCTCCCGTCTGCCTGTCCACGTCGGACGAGCCCTCACAAGCTGGCTGCCGCGTGGATGTAGTAATGCCTTGCCTGCCTACCTACGGCTGACTTTTCTCTCCGACCAGCTTAATTGGGACCTCACAATCTTAGGTGGAGGAGAAACAAAGATTGACCATGCATGCATCTTACAAGTTGCCCAAATCTTCATAGGCCGGCTACCAGTGTTGCCGAGCCTTTAATTCTTGGACTTTTGCAACTTTTGTTTTTTCTTGCTACATTTTTGCAACTTGCTGCGAGTCTAGCCATGTGGAGAAAAAGTTGGGCCGATTAGTTGGCTGTCCAGACTCACGTTGTTGATTCAGCATGAACCTTAAAGCACTCTGAGGGAACCGCTGATTCGGCCGTTTCTAGCGAGCCAACCTCCTCATACGCTTCCTCGATTCCTCGCACGAGTACGGCAACGCATGGAGATGGCGAGAGTACACGTGCCGCACAACGAAAAGGGAAGATTGGGCGGCGGGAAGGATTCCGCCACCTCCCGCCGATTCCCTCGCTCTATTTCTACCACCCACCCTCAGCTGCAATTCGAAATCCACCATTTCCCCCATCCCCTCCGAGCTACATTGGCGGGTCGGCGAGCAGGTAAGCAGCGCACTCATCCCCCCGTCAGCAGCGCACCGGCGACCACAGGACCATAACTTCTTCGTTGTGTTCTCTTCTAAGCCCAGTGATGACTGTAAGTACTCACTCCTCCACTATGTATTGTTCATACACCGGTGGCTATGCTTCTATTCATGTGTTGGTACTGCCATGTTAGATCTACAGCTTGTGTTAGATCTTTCGTGTGTACTGCAATTGTAGATCAACACTTTGTGCATGTAGATCATAGATGTGCACTGTCATTTGACTTCAAGAGTTTGTGTTAGATCATAGAGTACTTCCATGTTAGTTCAAGAGCTTGTTTTACTACCAAATCGGCGCGTACTACCATTGTGATACTCCATCTACTTCTTGCGATGATGCTACATCATCTAGTTGTTACATGCTCTTGTGATCCATGTTGAATGTAGGACTTACTCACTCACTCGGTGACGACTTTACCTAGGCCTTGGTCCCATTGGAGACTCGCATATCTCATCGTATGTGCATGACTCTCAACCATACACTGAGATTAACGTGCATGTGTCGCAGTGTGTTTCTAGCAAATCTCGTGACCCTGCGCAACACCTAGTGAATAAGGTTGCTGCAAAGATCACGAGGGATAAGAATGCGCACAAGTCCCTTTTGGCTGAGAAGGCGACAGCAACAAAGGGTACCATGAAATGGTTGCCCTTCATGTCCAGCTTCCTCCTTGAGACGATGTGCGACATTATCAAGAAAGGTATCCGAACTAACAAGGGCTTCAAAGAGGTCCATCTCACGGCCTATGCAAAGGCTCTCTTTGATCATTGCGGGGTCGATTGTAGCCACACTCAGGTGTATAATTACCTCAGGAAGTGGAGGCTTAGGTGGCTAACCGTTAGCAGGTTGAGGGATCTTAGCAGTTCTCAATGGTGTGAACACACCAAGACCATCATCTTGGAGAGTGACCACTATCTCGGGCACATCACGGTAGAAAGTACACTAACTTGTATTTGTAGGCGCACCATTAATGATGATTCACAACTAACACACTATTGCAATCATATGATCATCCTGAAGATGACGATTTCCTATAAGTTCCCATCCCCAACTACTCGGCGATGGGAAGTGAGCCTAGATCAACTGGTTGGGGAGTGGATGTACAAACCCCACACCTGATTTCAAATTCACACGGACGTGAATTAAGGTTCATATTATACTTGAGGACTAGTCTCTCCTGGTACTCATGGAATTTATCCTGAGGATCATGCTTGGTATTTACCAAGTTTCAAAATCATGGTACTCATGCTTAAAATGATGTGTGCATCCTTAGTTGGTGCAGAGGCCGGGAAGTGAAATTGTGTCCCAATTTTGAAGATTTTTCCTCAATACCTATCTATAGATTGACCAAAGGCCCAACCCTAGCCGCCAGGAGCTCCCAACCCCAACCAAGCTGACAGGCCATCGCCATCCGGACCTCTCCGCCACCTCCCCCTCCCCTCCATCCTCCACATCTCGACTCGTCCGCACGTGGGCGACTCTAGAGGCGTCGGCCCTAACCTACAAAGCTCCGTCCAGCAGTACTCTCTGGCCGCTGTTGACACGATGCCAGTGATGGCAGCCACGCCTCGCCTCTAAAGGCAATGGGCGGGCCCCCCTTCATGCGCCTTGTCAGCCTTCCATCATGAGGGGAGGTCGGGACCGGGGTATCATGGACGCCAGGCGACCTACGGGGGCGACGACGCTCACCGATGCTAGGGGCTCATTGACTCGTGGTTGGGAGGTGAAAAGGTATATGGATTGGACTCGACTATAGGCATGTTGTGATGATGTGACCATGGAGGAGGCTAGGACACCCTAGGCGGCAATGATGCTATTCAGGATCTTGCGGAGTCAGGCTTGATCTACTAGTTCCAATGGACGGAAGTCGGTCTGCGTTGTCGGGACTGTTGCATCGGCATCAATAAAGGAGTTGGTCCAAGAGTTTCTTCCACGCAAAAACAAAGATCTTATTGATGTTTTCCCTCATTGTTCTGGCTTGAAGAGGCCTGTTTCGGAAGACTCCGCCGGTGAACTCCCATGGGCATATCATGCCTGGAGATTGCTGTATTGGAAGGTATTCGGTCGTACGTACCCATAGTTTTTCCTGGCCAGTTGGTTTCAGAGGGAGCATTGCGAAGCTCTGCTATATGTTACCATCATGTGTCATGTCTTAAACGATCCATGGTGAAGTAAGACACGGAGAATGTCATGAAATCAAGAACATGAGGGCTAGCGATGGTGATTTGAGTCTTTGTGGCAATGAGAGTGATCTGTGACTCGCAGCAACGACTGATTGTGGGGTGACAACACATGAGGAGTTCACAGTCCTACCTTGCAGGCTGAAAATCCAAGGTATGACCTTAATTGGTTGTGCGTAGCAATGGATTTGTTGAATGCATTGTTTTGTGAGCGAGGACTTTTCTAAGGTGAAAACCTATGATATTTGGTCAGATGATGACGACGCGTTTGCATTGTTTCCTTCTTGAAGGCATCGCTATTGGAGTGTTTGGACTATTGATGTTGTTCTGGTGGTGTTAGTGTCATTGCTACAAGGAATCGTTCATTGTAACAAGACTTATTTTTTAATTATTCTTCCTTTTATCTTTTTCTGGGTTATGTGCATCCGTCAGGCCGCTAGGGCATGCGTTGTTGTAGAGGCTTAGTGTAATTGGTATCTCTACGATATTAATATATGCTCTTTGTCAAAACAAACTACTCATAGATGAAGACCATCTTCTCCTAGGCCTGGCGACCGGCAAGTTTGCCATGGGCTCAACTCAGCCCCTCAAAACACCTCTGGGAACCCCTGCTCCTACATCTGCTGACGATTGCGACACGTAGGAGTGGGACACGGTGACGAGGGGTAGCCTTAGAAATGACCATTGTTATGGACTTGGGTTTCAGGGAAAATAGGTGTGCTAGTGATTTTGTCGGCTTAATAGACAAACTTGAACCTAAAGCGGAAAAGTGCATCTTCATATGATACCCTAAATAAACAATTGGGTATTCCTTCTATCACATATTTGAAGGCAAGGTTTTCATTGCCAATAATGGATCATTTCTAGAGAAGGAGTTTGTCGTGATAGGTGTGAGTAGTCAGAAGGTAGAACTCAACAAGGTTATTGAACCTTTTCTTCATGAAAAGTGACGCAGCACCGGATGTTGTTCCAGAGTTGACTTCACCAAATGAAGAGAGAACTAATGATAAAGATCATGAAACTCTGAAAGAGGATACTACCGAACCTCGTTGGTCAATAAGGACACGTGCAGCTCCTGAATTGTATGGAAATCCTATCATGAATTTCATGGTAGATGGGAATGTTGACCTTATGATGTATGAAGAAGAGATGATAAGCCTAGATTCCAACAAATGGCTAGAAACCATGCAATCCAGAATGGAATCCATGTACAAAAACCAAGGATGGACTTTGTCGGACGTACCTCACGACCGTAAGGCCATTGAGAACAAATGGATTTTCAAGAAGACTAGCGTACATCTGAAAGCTAAAGGTGTTTCGACAAATTCAAGGAGTTGACTGCGATGACGCTTTCACTCCAATAGCGATGCTAAAGTCGGTTAGGATTATATTAGCAATTGCTACATTTTCCGATTATGAAATTTGGTAGATAGATGTGAAAACCACGTTCCTTATTGGTAACATTAAGGAAGAGCTGTATATGGTACAACCCAAGGGTTTGTCGATCCTAAGGATGCGACCAAGGTATGCAATCTTCAGTGGTTCATTTATGGACTGAAGTAAGCATCCAAAGTTGGAATCTCCGCTTTGATGAGGCAATCAAAGGGTTTGGATTTTTCCAAACTTACAAAGAAGCTTGTATTTATAAGAAAGTGAGTGAGAGCTTTGTAGCATTTCGAATATTATATGTGTACGACATATTGGTGATTGAAATGATATAGATCTTTTAAATAGTGTTAAAAGTTATCCGAATAGCAGTTTTTCAATGAAGGACTTTGGTGAAGCATCATATATATTAGGCCTCAAAATATATAGAGATAGATTAAAACGCTTAATTAGGCTATCACAAAGTACATACGTTGACAAGATTTTCAAGAGGTTCAAAATGGATGGAAGTAAGAAAGGGTTCTTATCTATGTTGTAAGGTAATACATTGAGTAAGACTCAAGGTTCAACTACGGCAAAAGATAGAAAGATGATGGATAGTATCACATATGCCTCAGCCATAGGCTCTATCATGTATGTCATTCTGTGTACAAGACCAGATGTGGCAGATGCTATTAGATTGACTAGAAGGTAACAATCTGATCCAAGTTTGGAACATTGGATAGTGGTCAAGAATATCCTTAAGTACTTAAGAAGGACTAAGGATATGTTCCTCTTATATGGAGGTGAAGATGAGCTCATCGTAAAGTGTTATGTCGATGCAATCTTTGACACCAATCTGGATGAATCTAAGTCACAATCCGGTGACGTGTTTATCATGAATGGAGAAGTAGTTAGTTAGAGGAGTTCCAAACAACCCATAGTTGTGGGATCAACAACAGAGGCGGAAAATGTTGTTACTTCAGAATCAGCGTAGGAAGCGATTTGGATGAAGGAGTTCATAACTAAACTAGGTGTGGTTCCTAGTGCGTTGGACCCGATGGGCATCTATTGTGACAACAATGGTGCCATAGCCAATGCCAAAGAACCGAGGTATCACAAGAATTCTAAGCAGATCAAGCACCGGGTTCACTCCATCCGTGAGCATGTCAAGGATGGAGATATAAATTGCAAAGTACACACGGATCTAAATGTAGCAGACCCATTGACTAAAACTCTCCCTAGGCAAAACATGATTACCACCAGAACTCTATGGGTGTTAGATTTATCACTATGTAATCTGGATTATTGACTCTAGTGCAAGTGGGAGATTGAAGGGAATGTGCCCGAGAGGCAATAATAAAGTATATATTATCATATTTATTATCATATTCCATATTTATGATAGATTTTTATTTATCATGCTATAATTATGTTAATTGGAAATGTTAATACATGTGTGTTTAATAACAAACAAGAGTTCCTAGTTGTACCTCTTATTTAGCTAGCTCATTCATTAACTGATGATCAAGATTTCCTGATCATGAACATTAGATATTGTTAATAACGGGATCACAACATTAGAGGAATGATGTGATGAACATGCACCCAAAGTAAATACGATCAAAGTCATTATGTTTACATTGCTATAAGATCTCATATGAAGTAACTTTAATCCTTAGACCATGAGACGATGTCAATCGCTAACACCAGAAGAGTACTTTGATAACATCAAACTTCACAATGTAACAAGTTGACTATAAAGGTAGGTTCAGGTATTTCAAAAATGTTATGTAGAGGCTCATGGATCAAGAGTGGGATTTGTCCATCCAAATGATGGAGAGATATACTCTGGGCCCTCCTGATGATATCACAAGGGCACTACTTGCAAGCATGTGACTAGGTCGCAAATGATGTCATATCACTGAAGGAGAAAAGAGTACTTGTCGGCAACAAGATCAAACTAGGTATGGTTGATACTGATGATCGAATCTCAGATAAGTAATATATCGCGAGACAAAAGGATTTAGTTACGATGTTTACGGTTCTCATGATCACAAGAGTCATTGTTAAATATGTGGGAGCCAGTACGGATCTCTAGGTCCTACTATTGATTATTGATCGGAGAGGTGTCTCGATGATGTCTGCATAATTTGTGAACTGTAGGGTGACACACCCAAGGTGTGCCGACACTTATGGGTAGATATATTACACCAGAGAAAGGTTTTGAAAGCACTAGAATTATTTCGAGGAGTACCGAAATTGTTTTAGGTCAATTTGGTGAAATTGGTTTCAAATGTAATATTGGAATAATGCAAGGGGGTTTATATAAATGTTTGTTAATTCCAGTAATTAACAAAATTAATATAAAGAAATAAAAATTGTTTTTATTTAATGAGAGATTGCATATAATCTAATGGAAATAAAATGCATGTGATTGGGATGAGTGGAGCCTCCACTCACATGAATGAAGGGAGAGGTGCGACACCACCTTGGCCACCGGCCATGACCCTTGGGGCTGCCTGATACATTGCAAATGTATCTATAATTTTTGATGTTCCATGCTTGGGTTTATCCACTTTCTTGTGTTTTGTTCCAACTTTGGAGTACTTTTCATATGATTTCTTGGACTAACCTATTAACAAGAGCCACAGTGACAGCTGCCTGTTTTCTGCTGTTTTTGGTTCCAGGAAAGTCAGAAAATGAATATTCGCGGAGTTGGACGGGACAAAAGCCAAAGTGCCTATTTTTCCGGAAGTCATCAGATGCCAGAATACGAGACGGAGAGGGGCCAGGGGCCACCACACCACCTGGCCGCGCTGCCTAGCCTGGCCTGTGCCAGGGGGTGGTGTGGCCGCCTCCGGCACCCCATCGGCCTCCCCTTCCGCCTATATATTGCCCTCGGGATGAAAACCCTAAGTACCCGATCAAAAATCCACGAAAGAGTCTGTAGCCACCGTCATCTCCATCCCTAGATCGGGGGGATCTGAAGCTCTTCCCGGCACCCTGCCGGAGAGGGGAATTCACCCTGGAGGCCTTCTTCATCACCATGCAAGCCTCCGGTGTGATGCGTGAGTAGTTCATCCTTGGACTACGGATCCATGTAGTAGCTAGATGGCTGGTTCTCCTCCTTTGTGCTTTCATGTCTAGATCTTGTGAGCTCCGTTCATGATCAAGATCATCTATTTGTAATTCTGCATGTTGTGTTTGCGGGGATTCGATGGATATTGAGATGCTATTTCAGATTCATTATTGATTCTATCATGTATTTGTTATTTGTGATCTTACATGCTTTCCGTTGTTAGTAGCTATCTTGGCCAAGTAGATGCTAGCAACTCCAAGAGTTAGTATTTATGCTCGATAGTGGGTTCATGCCTCTAGTAATCTAGGGAAGTGACAGAAATCTCTAAGGTACTAGATGTGTTGTTGCTACTAGGAAGAAAACAACAATCATTTGTTCATAGAACAATCGTATTGTTTACTTTACACGCAATTCGTAAAGCAATAATCTGTTGCTTGCAACTTAATACTGGAGGAGGTTCGGATGATAACCTGAAGGTGGATTATTAGTCATAGATGCAGTTGGATGGCAGTCTATGTATAATGTTGTAATGCCCAATCGAATCTCAAAGGAGTCAAGATGATTAGTATATGCATGTATTGCTTTCTCGATGTTTGTCAATTGCCCCGCTGTAATTTGTTCACCCAGCATGTTATCTATCTTAAGGAGAGCCACCTCTAGTGAACTATGGACCCCGGTCCTTTTCTTTACATACAATCTACAATCTTTTACTGCTTTATGTTTACTTTCTGCAAACTTTTACTTATTTCCATTCGATACGTTTAATCCTTTGTTTTCCGCAAAACACGGTGAGATTGACAACCTCATCGCAAGTTGGGGATAAAGTTCTATGGTTGTGTTGTGCAGGTCTCTACATTGCTACTAGCACCGGTAGTGCGTCCTGCCAAGGCTCAGCTAGCAACACCTTTGGGGTGTTTCCTTGCTCCTACTGGTTCGATTAAACCTTGGTTTCATAACTGAGGGAAACTTGCTACTATGCTCATCATACCTTCCTCTTGGGGTTCCCAACGAGCTCTACATCAACATCGCACCAACATTTTTCTGGCGCCGACATTGAGCCATCACTGCCCCTCTCCTATAAAAGGAGGAGTAGTCCACCTCTTATCTCACAACATCCATTTGGAGGATTTGTCCTCTCTCCCTATAGTGGTTCCCATGTTCATCGGACTAGCGAGATGAACATGTTCTAATAAGTTCTCTGCGGGATCTACTGCTCCGCTGGATCGAGGGCCCGAAGGTTGTTGGCAAGCCGGAACTATGCTCGATCACGGATGCTCTGCTGGTTTGCGGCGCTCTACAACTTGATCTTGAGATCGGCAAGAGTTTGTCTACATCATCCACGAGATTAAATCTCGTAAAGCCTTTCGACTATTGAGGGTAAGTTCTCTCTGGATGTATATCCACCCGTTGCTTGCATCTAATAGATCAATCTTGGTACTTAGTTGTTCATATCGTAGGAATTTTTTGTTTTCTATGATGTGAAATCTTCACGGCCCCCTTACCCATGGCGCACCCCATAATGGTGTGCCATGGGCATATTTGCTACCCTGTCACACCAGTATGGGGTGTAATATGGGGTCTCCACAACAATGCTCATGGATGATGGACTTGGGTTTTAGGGAGAAGGAGTACATAGTGTTTTTGTCGGATAACAAACAAGAGAGAGGAACAGTTTACCCTACTCCTGCTTGTCTGTTCTTGATTATCGAAGAAGATGACAAGGTGGCATAATGGCTATGATAGATTGGATCTTGCCTACGGCAGATTGCGTATGATTCGACAGAGTCTCCTCAGCGTCCCCTCCTAACATTTATATGAGAGGATAGGTCTCAGGTACTGTGACCGAGTCAGTTACAAGTTAAGGACGATCCCTAAAATCTTTAGTTCTGGGCTTATTCTTGCTTCACACGCCAAGAGTCTAAACTTCTGAGGCCCTATAGTCGCCAGCTTGTCTTGGGCCTCATCGTCCTTAGCCAATCATTATGTAGACTTCTAGTCGGGCCAAGGAAGGTATGCCAGTAGTGGGTAACCAAGGGGTTATACCCACGTCAGTAGGCCCCGAGTGACTAGTTGAGTCGTAGACTCAAGTAGGGACTCAAAGTCGTAGCCATGTATCATGCAGCCGCAGTC
This sequence comes from Avena eriantha, assembly GCA_910589775.1. NCBI lineage: Eukaryota > Viridiplantae > Streptophyta > Magnoliopsida > Poales > Poaceae > Avena > Avena eriantha. The sequence continues at coordinate 3,011,940 of OU342743.1, read as the reverse complement.
GACAATCGTACGAGAAGGAATTAAATACCCGAGAGTGCATCAGTTCAATGTCTTGCTCGCCTTTTAAATATTCAATAGGCATAGGGATGATGACTTAATGTGTATGGTTCTCTCGACTTATCGGGACCAGTTAATTGCTCTAGGGGGAAACAACATTAGCCTACTCAAGCCCAAGTCACTGGACTCGAACCTGGTATATGTTGAGGTAGCTCGACTCATGCCGCAGAGGTCTTCTCGAGTCGAACTCCAGCTTATGAATGGATACCCAACACGTTCGTCGGGATTTTTCGTCACGCTGTAGGCATGAAAATTATCTGGTAGAGCATAGCGGATGCGAGTCCCAGGATGATAGATTCGATCTATTGGTCTTACCTTCATGCCGTAGATGTGGCATCTAGATATGTTTCCGTAACGGCTGCGATCTAGGAAGTCGAGGAGACATTATCTCACGCACTCGACATTGTATCATTCGCATTGTATATGACCGCAAGGAGATGGGAGGGTGGTTCTAGTGCCACATGAGCTCGAGGTGTTGAGGGTGGTTCTAGTGCAAACTTGATACATAAGAAAAAATTTCAGCCTCACAAGTTTAAGAATAAAAACAAGTCTGATGGAAAGAACAAGTTCAAGTTTAAGAACAAGAACAAGTTTGATGGAAATAACAAGACATCACAGTCTAACAACTTCAAGAAGAAGACTAATAAGAAGAAGGTTGTTTGTCATGTATGAGATGATCCCGATCACCGGGCCCCTAGTTGTCCGAACTATTTTGACAAGCGTCAACATAGGAAGAGCGGCAAGACCGCTAACATTGTCATGGACGACACCGAGATGTATGATGCTAGGTACGGTATATTGACGGACCGGTCCCACACGTGGTGTACTATCTCATTATTTATTTTCTACGAGACATGTTATACACAAGTCTCAAATTCTATCTAATCCAATGACTAAGTGTCTGCCTTTTCCCAAAAATATAGTAAGTTAGTGTAAATCACTACCATCCACTAATTAAACTATTGTATGGCATACTCCCTCTCGACCACAAATCTTGGGTCTAGATTTTTTATTCAGTGCTCGCGCTACAATTCCATAAATGGTGCCATTACTCGTGTCAGCCTGTGACTTGTGTTTTCCAAAGGCAATCACCTGCGTATCTGATGCGGCAATGATTGATTGATGAGGTCCCGATGGACCGTCCGATTTTCCTATCTGAGATTCTGGGCGGTGCGTGTGCAGAGCAGTACCACACACGTACGCAGTTCCACAGGATCACAAGATCTTTTTTACAGCTGCCTTTTGCTGTTTCGTCAGTCACTACGTCCTCTGGATATCCATTCTCTCACACAGGGCATATATCCACACTTTGTGTCCACATCGAATGGATTAATTTTGTGTCCGAGACAATACACCCTTTGTGTCAAATTAATTAAGGCAAATTCCCCATGCTAGTTCTTCCAAGGTAGAAGGCCAATGAAGATAATTTGAAAAGGAATCTATATAGCGCGTTGAAAAGGAACATTTTTTCCAGCATATATAGCACAGTTGTGAAAGATACTATCTTACCCTTTTAGGTGCATGCACTTCCTTTTTTTAGCCTTTACATTTCATTCGTGTCGGAAATTGTATGGATCTCTTTGATTCATAGTAATCTAAAATGCGGGAACGAGAATATACAAGAGTTTGGTTAATTTTCTTGATTGCATCATAGAAAAAACGAAACATTATTAATAAGAAATTGAAGTGTATGGATTTGTTTTCCTATAAAATGTAGTCCAAAGCTATCTTTAGGAAACTCTCCAAAGATTCAATCATACCATCAAGCAATCAACACAGAAAGAAAATTCCAAGAATTCCGATCCATCAAATCCCTGCAAAAATCATTTGAAATAAAGGGGCCCTAAACCCTTTTTTTGTTATGTGTCCAAATAAAAATTAGTTCTTATCTCTATGGTATTTATCTAGCGATGATAACGGTCAAGAGATATGGCATTTTGCCATACATGTTGTTGGAAAACGATAGATCTTATTTCCCTTTTTGTGCGGGATACAAATTAAGTGTAATTCATGTTTTACTGAATATAAAAGTCATACAAATTAAAAAAGTAAATGACATCCAAAAGAAGCTCACAAGGAGAATTACTAATCCAAAATCCCTCAAGACGCATAAATATGGTGACTAAAACCTCCAAACTCGCTCGTGGTAGGGCCTCCATAAAACCTCCTCGAGGGATCGTCATGCTAGAGTAATCAGCTCCGGGCATGTCCCACTAGAATCTACAATGTGCCGACAAATACCAAATGGGTAAACCCAAAGATTACCTACAAAGCTAGGATTCTATAACTTCAGTTTATATTAATAGTATCGCTGAAGCATAATCAAGTATATATACCGTCACAAAGTGGGTGTCTCCACTGAAATAAGTGATCATTGGTGGTTTAATATTAACACACGGATGCCAAAGTTGAACACTTGTCATCTATATATATACAGGTAAAGGGGAATAAATCAGACCAAACATGTTTTACTTGGCATGCAAAATGACCAACCGGTCAAGCAAAATATATGTTCCGGATAGGATTAGTTATGCCAAGTCCCCTCAAATTGCATAATGAAAGGATTTTGCAAAATCTCCTCCGGAGATCAACATGCTAAAGTAATTATCTCACCTTCCACTGGAGGCTACAATGCCGACCAATACCATAACATATGAGTACACCCTGAAAAGCTAGGACTATATATATGATACTTATGTCTTAAAAATATATTATTTAAGCATCATGTAATATACCATCACAAAGCGACGTCTCCACTAGAATAAATGCCTTTTGATATCTTGGTTTTTTAAACCGTGAAGCGTCGGGCCGAACATGTGTCACGTGTACTAGTAGAAGGGCATAAGTCGGACTCGACATGCATGTTTGAACTGGCGCGAGCAAACTAAATGACAGGGCAATGAGAAAATGTGTTCCGAATCGGGTCATCTTATGTATTAGAGCATCTTTTGTTATCTATACCCCTCCAATTTCTTGTAAGTGTGTAGGGTAAGAGTTTGTTCCTTCAAACAGTAGAAAAAAATATCTTAAGTGTAGGTTTTAGTCCATTTTTGCATACCAGTTTTATCAAGTTTTGCATACCAGTTTTGCATATCTTAGGGTAAGTTTTGCATACAAGACTTTGACGCAGAAATGTCTCCATTGATTCTAATAGAGTTCCATCGGAATGTGTACCCATACTTGTAAGCAAAATTCCACGCATGTGACAAGACCAAGATATATAGATACATGACTTGCAAGCTAAGGATACGTATATCTGTGCACACTCGCTCGCTCCAAAACGATGAAAGAAAATATGTGACCGGTCGTCTATATCTACTTAAATTAGTACTACTATATCTGATATGATATACAGTACTGTAGTACCAAAAGAAAGATGCTAGTTCAGCTGGCACGCATGACAAAAAGCGAAAAAGGCGCCGGCTGGAGCTAGAATTAGAGTTTCTTTTCTGTTTTTCGTTGCATATTCGTTGCATTGCAACACATGAATATATATATTTAGGAAGGCTCAAGAATAAGCTTTTTTGGCCTTTCTAGCAGCTTAATTAGGTTTGACTACATATGCTGATCGAACAAGTTAGTAAATTAAGACTAAAAAGTACCCCTAACAAGGCTGGATCTCGACCGGGCTTATGCTAATGTGCAATGAATGGCACCAGAAACCTATCTATCTAGCTAGATGCATGGCTAGCTATATATACCATGCTTCCATCCATTGACTATATACATCCATCAATTTTCCGTGACAGCCTATGTCGGCGCAATGGGTCTGGGTCCCGCCCGCTGCGCCTGGACATGTGGGCAAGCGAGTAGCACCTGGCTACCCCGGGGTTACCCTTAGTCGTGAGGGTGCGGAGCACGTCACAAAGACGACTCTGGGTGCTCCTTCGGGTAAAAATCATAGCAGCTCGAGGACTTAACTTGGTTAGTCGCAGGAAAGCAAACCCGACAAACACTCCTAGGCCAGACGCGGCCTGGGAATGCGAGTCAACAAGGACTGCGCCAATAGCAATGCGCGGGGCGGCATAGGGAACAAGTGACGACCCCATCATGCGCATGCACAGGACATTGAAGGGAGCACGGGCGTTGCAGTCCCAATGTGACAGAACGCGCCATGTGTTGTCCCCTCGCCATCAATTGCTGCGCAGCGCCACCCGCAACCAAGGAATAGTCAAAGGCGTTGCCCTCAGCCAGGAGTGGCTAGCAGCACGACACATTTGCCGCCGCTCCGCGTGGCACGGCGGTAGTGGATACCAGGAACGTTAGGAAGGCGCACGCGCGCTGGCCATTGTGGTACCCCTTGCAGTATAAAAGGAGGGTCATGGCCATAGTGAAAGAAGAGGTATTGGAAAGCGGATTTGGAGAGATCAAGAGGAGAACGAGAGAAGAGATAGAATTGATACATTCTCAGGGAGAGATGGTGAGATAGAAAGAAAGAGGAAATCCGGGAAGCGTAGAAGCACTAGATTATTGATCTCATTGTAAGATATCCTCGGTGTCCACCGCCGAAGCAAAATGGAGGTGTGATATATCCTCGGTGTATGCGTTCCGACAAACGACAGCATAAATGGCATATGATACATACATACTCCCTTTGGGTTTATAATCCTTTGAATGTCGAGGCTATTTTAATTACTAGTATAAAATATAGGCTGCATGACAATAATACATACCGTTGGATTTGTATGTGGCATATTATAAGTCATATTGAACAATTTATGGTGAACGTGGGACCAAAATTTATTGGGAGGAATAAAAACACATCGGAAGTTGAACTTTTGGAGTAGTAGTACGTGATTGCAACATTTTGTACTAGGTGGCTTTCCAAGTTGAACGATCTGACACGTACGTCCAGGGGTGCATACTTTTTGAGTTTTTGAGCAAGAGAATTAATACACTCGTAGTATTGTGTGCGTTCGATCTATGTATATACCTTTTTTTGGTTGCTTGGATAATGGAAATGTATGGAGCATATGCCCTGTACTGACCTGACGAAAGCACTTCCTGATCCATGGAACTCTGATATCCTGGCTTGTTCCACTGCCAGTTGTATTTCCATGTAGAAATTTGAGAACATAGTTACTAGTACTTGGGATCCCACATGAACATTCAAATAGAAAATGCCAAATACTAGCCAGAATAGGCCGGCTGGTCAAGTCAACATGCGCGCATGTTCTAGATCATCAGTCAAGTCAGATGGAGATCTTCTAGTAGTGCGTGCAATCATCCAAGCATGCAGTTTATATATGGAGTAGTCAAAGTCGCTCAACCTAGCTAGTGCATGCATGCGTTCAGATATATACCTCCAGACCAGATCGATCGAGCTTCCTTCAAGTCTGTATTTTTACATGCCTAGCATACATACTGCCCGCCAAGTCATCTAGTGCTCTCGGTGCCCTGGCCATCCTAGTTGATCGTTTTCATTCTCGATATTTTGAAATCCTGTCATTCCGTACTTCAGATGTGCGTATCAACTTGATACACGCAGCTGTCACAGTTCTATATTTGTCTTCTTTTTTAATTTTTTGAAAACGGAGGCTTTATTACTTAGTAGGGACATTTACGTGCGGTCTTAGTTCGATCCGATATTATAACTCTGTCACTATTGATCCGTCGAATTGTAACAACATCATCTAATATCGTGGACTCATTGTTATATGTTGATCCAAATTTTACAAAGTAGAGGCCAACTTCTGACGGAGCGGAGCGAGGCCCGTCGCCGGAGGCTTGGGCCGGTACGGATCGTTGATGACCTAGGTTACCACCCTTATATATACTTCTTGTAAGCCGCCGGCTGGGATAAGTTGCATCTGTGGAATCCCCGGCGTTGTGTAAACACTCTCCGTTATAGTGAAGTTTGGCTGGCTGGCGCCCGTGGTTTTTCCCCTCTCTTTGTTGGAGAGGGTTTTCCACGTTAAATCTATGTCCCCTTGCTGTGATTTTGTTTTCGTTCTTCGTTATTTACTTGTCGCAAATCTAACACTCATTACGTCCGTGTCCCTGTTTCATCTGCCGCCATCCACCATTACGACCGACTCAGTTGCCGTCTGGTTGACTCGTTTCCTAACATGTGGGTCCAGTCTGGCTTAGTTGCCGTGCTTGACACGTTTACTGACATCTGAGTTCACTCGTTTGATGACATGTGGGTCCAGTCTGGCTTAGTTGTCGCCTCCTTGCTTCGTTTACTGACATGTGTGTCTAGTCTGGTTGACTCGTTTACGTGGCATGTTTTTCCTCAACCGTCGACGGTGCGCATCTCAGGTTCAAGAATTAGTGCCCCCATTATTGTGCGATTTTCCATATTTTGTTGCTCCTAGCTCCGCTCCGCTCCACTACTCCATTCCTCCCGCTGCAACTCCGTTCCATCGTGCACCACTCTCGCCCTCTCCTTGGGCCATCGTCCTCCCGCCCTCCTCTCCATGCCATGTCTCCTTGCCGCCCTCCCCGCCCAAGAGACTTTCACGAATGATCCCGAACCGTGTGCAATGTGGACAGTTGAACCGACCATAATAGAACAGCCTCTGTTCGCGATACCGAGCGCGACCGCCCAACTTGTCCTTGATCATGATGTTTTTCAAGTGAGCATGATGCTTTGTCAAGAGAGTATGAAGACATTGAAATGGGTGGCACCACGAGACAAATACCAATATCCCAGGAATTACCATACATAGTGATGTATCATGCGTGAAAATTACATCGGGGTCATGCACGTGCTCAATTATTGCACCTCCTTTGAAAAAATCATGAAAACCTTCAAATTTTTGGGTTCATAAAATAGAAAATCAAGATTTTTTCACATAACCCAAAAATCTTTAGTTGAAAAAGTTCTCTAAATGCCGAGAGGGAGCTATGTGCCAAGTTTGGGCTCAATCCATGGAGGGGTGCCATATTTTTGACACTAAGAATGGCTAATAGGGTTTAAAACCAAGTTAACTCCTGCTTGATAGCCATTCGGGTGATGTCTTCTATGTCTAGAGTCTTGGTGTGTCTTGTTTATTATTTGTTAATGGCTAGTGGGTCACATATAAGGACTTCATGCGCAAGTTTACACCTCGTTCATACTTAGTGTTGCAGTCCTCGTGAAATTTTATTTTTATTTTCCACAAATACGCCATGAATTCGGTTCAGATTTTCCAGATACGCGCATAATCTGTTTTTCAGTTGCCGACAAATTTCTATAAGCTTTAGAACCAGAAATACCATGCATTCCTTGCTCTACTACGTGTACTCTACACGTATTAAACGTGGATATTTTAAGGTTTATTCCATTAGTTCTTGTCCAATTTATTAAACATACACCATACGTGTACCTCTCATATTCTCTCATATTCGGTTAATGTTTAACTCAAACTAGTATTTTCCATTCAGATTATGTCTTAATGAAAATAGACGTGTGGTAACAGGAGCGTATGGTCAATCGTACAATATGGTAGGAATAAGCAGAACACGACTGTCATGCATGTGTAACTGCTCGGCATGCCCAGAGCGGCCACGTCGGGATAGATTATGTTGACCTTCTTTGTCGTTGCTAACGGGGTTATGTGCTAGATCTGTTGCGTCAGAAAAAATCTCACATGTCAGTAGGTGCTACGTACTGGATTCCACACGTCAGAAAAAGCCCACGGGTCAGAAGGGCTATTGTTGGGTTCCACGCGTCAGAAGAGGTCCTAAAAGTCAGAAGTGGGCCCACGGGTCAAAAGGCTATTGATGGGATCCTACGTGAGAAGAGGTCCCACACGTCAAAAGAGGTCCCACACGTCAGAAGTGGGCTCGTGGGTCAGAAGGGCTATTGATGGGACCCCTACGTCAGAAGAGGCCGCACACGTCAAAAGAGGTCCCACAAGTCAGAAGTGGGCCCACGTGTCAGAAGAGCTATTGTTGGGACCCATATGTCAGAAGAGGTCTCACATATCAGAAGAGGTCCCACGTCAGCTTGATCCATAAGTCAGATGCTGACGTGGCAAGCGATGGACCCACGTGTCAGGATGCGAGTCAACTAGAGGGCAGTTGATGCAGCTGTAACGGCAGACGATGGTAGCCGACGGCAAAAGGAACCAAAGGCATAGAGGTAACGTGTCCGCAATTTCTGATGATGTTGCTACAATTCAATAGATCGTAGTGACACATTCATAATTTCGGAGCGAACTGAGCCCATGGTCATAATATTCCTTACTTAATAATATTGCACCCGGCCTCTGCATAACAACATGCACAGAACCGATAACCATCTAGAATTATACAAAAATAAACTAACTAGGCGAGAAGTACACAAATGTCTATTAAACAAAACGCCTCGGGAGATGGGAGTTCAATACTCAGGTTACGCTGCCATCCACACTACCAGAAAACCTCGAGTCCTTGACAGGGCGGGATTTCTTTGACGTGCCCGCGGTGGGACCTCAATGAAATATATTTCGTTTACAGTAAAAAATTGCCGCTCAGGTTAAATCGATTTAATTAACTTGACGGTTTTTAAATGCCACTCAACTTAATACTTTTAACTTGACTGTTTTGAAATGCCACTCAGTTTAATCGCATATTTTTGATGGTGACACTTTACCTCTCAAGTTAAAGCACTATAACTTGGAGGTTTTGAAATGTCACTCAACTTAATACTTTTAACTTGACGGTTTTGGAATGCTACTCAGTTTAATTGCACCTTGTTGACGGTAGCACTTTACCTCTCAAGTTAAAGCACTATAACTCGACGGTTTTGAAATGACGCTCAACTAAATTTGTATAACCTTACAGTTTTATTTTGCCCCTCGAGTTAATTTACTATAACTCATGTTTCAGCTGTGCCTCTCAAGAAAATTCAAACAAAACAAGGATCGCCGTGGACGGTGATGGATAGTTAACTTTGTTCGTTTTACATTATATCATGCATTAACCTTTATCTAACAGTGAGTGTTGTGTTTATTTCTGTAAGAAGGTTTTCAATGCTTATAGGTATATAGTTTCTATTTTGAAAAACTAATAAATTAGGGCACCTTGTGAAGCCACTATCATATAATTTGTCCATGAATAACATTGAATTTTTTTGCGGGTAAAGAATAACATTGTTGGAGGCATATATGAATACACAATTGCCATTCTAGCAAAATAAGGAGTTTTCTTAAATTGTTGTAGAATTATATGGAATTTAAACAACTTCATGTCTATTTATGAGAGTTTCTTCAAACATGAACTACAAGTGGGGTAGAGTTTTTTTTTCAAATTCTAACAAAATTAATTCCTATGCACATACATATATATGTATCAAGCTCATGTTCAAAGTAGAATGGTAAAAATTAATTTATATGCATCAACACTTGGTTTACATATTATTTAATGAATTTTACTTTTCATAATACACAAAATATACTTTATGAAATCTCAAATTTGTCAGGAGACCATATTTCATTGTAGTAGCATCCCTAGATTTATCATTGCGAAATTCAAGATGACATATTTCTTTTGCTACCAACAATGTTCACATTAGATCGGTCTTCGCTCTTCGTTGAATACTTCTCTACTCACTATCAAGATACAAGGTGATGAATAGTCCGCTTGATCACACCTAGTCCTTTCGCTCGCGCACTTGGTCTTTTTCATTTTAAGTTATATAGAATAACATTTATCTAACATGTTCATTCATAGATATATTGCTTAAGTTCCACTTGCTAAGCAATAATATGTGATTTCTATTTCTCGAAAGCAAAATAATCATGCACCTTGTGAAACATGTATCATATATATTTCTCTAAAAATGATATAAAAATCCAACACGTGTATTCATGATTAATTTGATTAAATATGCACTTTATTTTTATGTCCAAGTTCAAATATGTAAGCTAAATTTATATTGTTGCTTTTGACTGACGTATTAACCTGGCGTGGACACTCAAGGAAATTGAATTAACTGACTTATACCCGTTAGGTATTTGTTATATTTTTTTGGAGAGCCGCCACTCAAGTTAATACGAGTACTTCAATATTCTACCGCGCCAAACTTCCCGCGCTAAGCATTTCATGGGCGCCAAATATTTCTGCAGGCTCCGACAGCGCCATCACCGTCCCCATATACCGCATGCGTCCCCTCTCAGTCCACGCCGCCACCTTCGCCCCCCCCAGTCTCTGCCACTGCCTTGGTCGCCTTTGTCTCTAACCAGCCACAGGCAATTGTTGTTCACTGAAAATGAAGAGATTTTCTGATTTTTGTACTATATTTCTTATTAGTACGGAAGAATCATCCACCTCCTGTAAATGTGCATATACTAGACCTTGTTCAGTGCACGAGGTCTTTAAAGGTCCATTTCAGAAGTACCAATCTCAATGTGTCTTTAATTTGCTAAGAAAATTTTCTTATTCAGCGCACGAGCAATGGTATGTATAGAGGAGAATTTCTACTAGATCGTGTTCGACTAGAGAATTTCATATTTTAGCTAGGTCCAGACTAGAAGGTAATTTTTCTGAGTTTGTTTGCTTGTGAACTCATAAGTGTGTTGATAGCTGCTGGTATAATTTTTTTTCATTAGTGAATCCATGAATACTACAGATGATAATTTTCCGTCGTATGCTAGTTCATGCTTTAACTTTGACTCGGACTTCAATTTTCCTAGTACTATAATAAATAGCCCTAAGGCTGACCGTAGTGGTAGTATCATACTACTAGTATCATGCATATGATACTAGTGTATGATACCATCTTCATAGTGGATGGTATCATATGATAGTATCATACTAGTACCATATTTAATGATTTGTGGAATCTCAATGCAAAATTGTGTACAAGATTTATTTGCATGAATATTTTCTAGTTTTACGCGCTATGATACGGTATCTAGCTATGATACTCTAACCATCTCTTTCTTCATTAATTATTATGCCACATCAGATTTTTGCCAACATGGCATGCATGATACTAGCTATGATACTCCCATTAGGACCAGCCTAAGGCTTCTCCCTTTGACTCAGACTTGATATTAGAACAAGAAGAAGAAACCCCCTTGAGGAAATCTATCTAGTTTGTCCCATGCTCCTTGATAAGGAGCACCTAATATCACAAACTTCTTTGGATATTTCTTTGATTGCGTCCAAGTTGTTTCGAAAGAGATCCTTGCCCAACCTGATCCTTTGGATTGAGTTGGATCGGTAGCCACCGACGTGAGCTAACGGCGTGTATCGTGTTTTGCGTATTGCTTGTGTTCATCGTTGAGTTCTTCGCTTGTTGAGTTTGTTGTGTTCATATCCTCTCTCTCTCTCTCTCTCTCTCTCTCTCTCTCTCTCCTCTCCCTGGAATTCACTGTGAATCCCTCGAAATCGTGGAAGATCGTGCCAAACCCAGGGTCACCCCCTAACATATTGTACCAAGAGGCTCATTCATTACGAATTTCGCCACAGGGAAACCCTCTCTTTCCATGGCCAACGAGGAGAGAGGATCCGCCATCTACATGCAAGATATTTTTCAAGTTTTTTTTAAACTTGGAAATACTACTAGTTTCTTGCACCCCCAGAAAAATGGACTTTTCCAGTCCTGTCCTATCAGGTATATATGGATGCGGGTTTGAGACGTGCAGGCATCGGATTGAAATAAAAGCTACTCCTAGCTGGCTGGATGAGTGGAAGCAGGTTTGATTCGTGTCCGGTACGGATCGATGATCAGGTAAGTTTCCTACCATGAGTGCAAAGCTCCCAGCTGTTGCGATCTGGAGTCCGATCGATCGATCGAGTTAGTATATATAGCAGCGTCCCCTAGCACCAAGTCACGGTGAGACTTGGAACCACCAAGTCACCAACCAGAGAAGAGAAGAGAAGAAGATCCAGCCATCGATTCATGGAGTCGTAGTGCAGCTGAACCTCGCCAGCAGCAGCAGGTTATGCCTGCCTCCTCCTCCTCCTCCTCCTCCTCGTCTACCTGTTCAAGATCAAACACGCCGGTGGACGCAGCAGCACGCCGGTCATGTCTCGCCCCTTTTCGGCAGCCGGGCAAAACTGGCACGTCTGGTTCTACCCCAACATGGCCGGCGGCCACATCACTTTCAAGCTCCGCCGGCGAGCCGCCGTCGACGGCCACGGGCCTGTACTCGCCGCTAGCTGCTTCACTCTCGTCCCTCGCCATGGCGGCGGCGGCGGCGAGCCAGTCTGCTTCTCCACCGGCGATTTCGCACCGACGCGGGAGGCAGGCTGGACGTTCATGACCAGGAGGAAGCTGGCGAGATACGTCGCGGACGGCCGTTCTCTCCGTGTCCACTGTCTCCTCCTCCTGACACTAGCTAGCTATATGGAGCACGTTTTTCTCGTTTCTAAGCCGTTTTATTACTAGTTTAATTAAGACAACTATATATATGGTTAGACAACCTATCTTCGGCCACTCTTATTTTGTTTTGTATTCTTTATTACCTTTGAATTTTCATTGGATCATACATACATACAGGACAACATTCATTTTTGCATGTTATCGCATGCTAGGACACAGAATCAAGAACACACGTCTTTTTATGAACCAATGATATACATCTTTTCTCCAAACTGAAATAGAGCGTCCTCTCACTCAGCCATCACATGTCCACTAAGGCATCAAAAATGTATCATTTTTTGATGTTTAATCTGTTTGATTTCCACCCACATGCATTATTTCATTTTTTCTGTCTAGATGTCTGTCATGAGCAAATGTGCAGGCCAGGTGTTTGTGAGCTGTTTTTTCTGATACCCATGTTCACCTGGCGCCTATATGTAGTGGCATGTAGTTTCCGCGGGAACGAATGATAGGAAGCATGGGGAAAAGCACAAGGCCACTTGGCAGGACAAGCCACAATCATTTTTACATGATATCCAGGGCACTCCTAGAAATAACAAAATAATTGAGTGCGGTGTCTACGACATATGTGAAAACCACAACAATGTGACGGTGGATAAATGAAAAACCACAACGATGTGACGGTGAATATAAGACACAAGTGAAAGGACAAAAAATATCTCTTATAGCCGGCGCTTAGCAGATTTTGACGGATGGAAAGAGAATGCCGTTAACCAAACAATACTAGCAACCGACGATGCGGATATTGCGAGATCATATGGTAGCAATATCAGACGGTTCTATAAGCATGCACAGCTAGTCTGGTGGGTAGGAAATCCGCGTCAATAGTGGGCTACTCACCCGGCTAGCTGTGCATGCCCGCAAGACCATAGGATTAAAAGACGAGAGCACAATCTGATTGACAGCCATATATATACACGACAAGACTACTCAGAAACACCCCCTTAGGAGGTTCCTAGATAACTATCTAGCAACCCCCACCTAAACTACCTTCCGTCCTCTTCCTCTCCCGCGTCGTCAGCCTCCTCCTACCCCACGCGCCACCTACCTCCTTTGATCCACGCGCCGCCGACCTCCTCCTCCCCGCACTCCACCGGCCTCCTCCGCCCCGGGAGCCTTCCGGCCCGCGCGCCGCCGTGCCGTCCTCCCTACATGCCTCCTTCGCCGCGCGTCGCCGGCAACCTTCCTCCCCGCGTGCCGCTGGCCACCTTCCTCCCCGCGTGCCGCCGGCCTCCTCCGCCCCGAGCGCCCTCCGGCCCGCGCGGCTCCTCGACCTCCTCCCTACCTAACTACCTTCTTCCTCCTCCTCTCCCTATCGCCAGGCCCCCTCTTCAGTGCTCCTTCAGGAAGTTAACTAGTATAGAAAAAGATGGAGTTAACTTGTACACACGGGAAAGTTAAGAAGGGTCGCGGAAGTTAACTTGCACATGCGGAAATTAATATTCAGTCCGGAAGAAAAACAAGAAAAAACGATGCTCCGTTAGAAGTTAACTAGCATAGAAAGAGGGAGTTAACTTATACACAAGGGACAATTAAGAAGGTCGCGGAAGTTAACTTGCACAGGTAGAGGGTAACATTTATTATTACTGCTACAGACTGGAAGTTAACTTGAAAAGAAAAAGAAGTTAACTCGTTTTTGCGTGAAAGTTAACAAAGGGTTCCTATGTGTTTCGCCTGAAAGAAAACAGGTTCTCCGCTAGGAAGTTAACTAGCATAGAAGTGGAAGTTAACTTGTACAAACCGGGGGGGGGGGGGAGGGTTAACAAGTTCGCGGAAGTTAACTTGCAGAGACAGAAGTTAACATTTATTATTACTATTATAGACTGGAAGTTAACTTCAGAAGAAAACAAAGTTAACTCGTGTTCGCGTGAAAGTTAACAAGGTGTTCCTGCTGTTCACGTGACAGTGACAGGAAACAGTGGTTCCTGAGTAGTTCATAAATAGCAGAGCTATATATATAGGACACCCATATGGGACACCATGGTGCCCGGGCACCATACCTGTATTTTGTACATACCCAGGGTCACTAGTAGAAAACAGACCTTTGGTCCAGGGGTATTAGCCCCGGTTTGGCTACAAACCGGGACTAATGCCCCGGTCCAACGGCTAGAACTGGCCCAGGGGGTGGCAGACACTAGCCCCAGTTCGAACGGGACCTTTAGCCCCGGGTCGTGTAATAAACCGGGGCTAAAGAGTTTCAGGCAGGGCGGGTCGGGCGTCAGACCCTTTAGCCCCGGTTTGTTACACGTCCCGGGGCTAAAGGTGGACATTTAGCCCCGGTTCTAGACACGAACCGGGGCTAAAGGTCTGGCTATATCTTCTTCTTCCCCTGCCCGAGCCACCATTCAAGCTGGTGGCTCTCCTCTCTCTCTCTTTCTTGCTTCAAGCTCGAGTTCATGCCCTTTTTTCCTCAAGATTTGTCTAGATTTTGTGGTGCCCCATCTATCCAAAGGTTCTAAAAGGTGAGCAACTTCATCCTTTGAACTCTCATTGCTATATTAGCTCATTTCATGCTCTATCTTATAGATGGATTTGTGGATTTAGTTTGGTAGTAATTTTTGCAGTGATAACACGATATCAATGTTTAGATTCTATCTATCTTGTATTAATGTAAGAAACTCTAAGGTAAATATCACAATATGTGGATTATTCTATCAATATATATCTTGTTTTGGTACATAGAGTCTCGAAAATGGATTTTAGAAGCACACACATGCGTGAGTTCATCATTCTAACTAGCTAGCTGGGCAAAATATCCTTCTTCGTCTACCTGCGTTCAACAAACTGAAAAATTTGTAACAAAGATAGGGTTAATTCATAAAAGCTTGATAAGAAGACATCACAATTCACATATTAGGGAGTGCCTCTATGGCGAGCTCCTCGAAGATGTCTGAGGACAGGATCCTAAGACATCTTCGAGAAGCTCTGCCGTAGTGGTGTCCCTGCTCTCCCACACCATCTTTCGGTTTATATCTTCTCTAGCTAAATCAGTATGCTGGTGGAGCTAAATAATTTCACATATTAGAGAGTGCCTCTACGGCGAGCTCCTCGAAGATGTCTGAGGACGAGGTCCTAAGACATCTTCGAGAAGCTCCGCCGTAGTGGTGTCCCTGGTCTCATACACCATCTTGCAGTTCTTCACAAGAATGCATACCTATTTATAGATTAAGCAGCACAACATAGTGTTGGGCATTGATGAAATAATGTCGACACACTCACGCTGGCATAGTGCTGCCACCCACCCAAAATAGTGTCGGCATTTAATTTACTGGCTTAGTGCTGCCCACTGAGGACATAGTGTCGACATGTTGTCTCCACATCCACATTTAGTCCCGGTTGGTGCCTCCAACCGGGACTAAAGGTTCATCATATCTTTAGTCCCGGTTGCTGGTTTTAGATTAGTACTAATTAATTATGATTATGTTTGATGTACTTAATTAATTATATATTGCAGATGAGCCGGCAATGGATGTACGCTGACCGACTCTCTAACGAGTTCATTAAAGGCGTGCATTCTTTTCTTCTTGTGGCCGAGGCAAACAAGCGGAGTGGTTTTATGTCTTGTCCATGTGGTGTCTGTCGGAATCATAAAGAATACTCTTCCTCAAGAGTCCTTCACAGCCACCTGTTTCGTTCCGGTTTCATGACCGGCTACAATTGTTGGACCAATCACGGAGAAAGAGGGGTTATGATGGAAGACAACGAAGAAGAAGAGAATGACAACGACTACCCTGAATACGATGGTACTACAATGGAAGACATTGATGAAGAAAAAGATGAAGAACGGGCATCAGATCTGCCCGATGATGATCTTAGTCGGGCCATTGCTGATGCCCAGGAAGAATGCGTAACTGAAAGGGAGAGGTTGAAGTTCAAGAAGATGTTAGAGGATCACAAAAAATTGTTGTACCCAAATTGTGAAGATGGGCACAAAAAACTGGGTAGCACAATGGAATTGCTGCAATGGAAGGCAGAGAACGGTGTGACTGACAAAGGATTTGAAAAGTTGCTGAGAATAATGAAGAAGTTGCTTCCAAAGGATAAAGAACTGCCCGCCAGTACCTACGAAGCAAAGAAGGTTGTTTGCCCTCTAGGATTAGAGGTACAGAAGATACATGCATGCATTAATGACTGCATCCTCTACCGCGACGAGTACGAGAATTTGGATGCATGCCCAGTATGCACTGCACTGCGGTATAAGATAAGACGAGATGATCCTGGTGATGTTGAGGGCGAGCGCCGCATGAAGAGGGTTCCTGCCAAGGTGATGTGGTATGCTCCTATAATACCACGGTTGAAACGTTTATTCAGGAACAAAGAGCATGCCAAGTTGTTGCGATGGCACATGGAAGACCGTAAGAAAGACGAGATGTTGAGACACCTCGCTGATGGGTCGCAGTGGAGAAAAATCGAGAGAGAGTTTCCGGACTTTGCAGGTGATGCGAGGAACTTATGATTTGGTCTAAGTACAGATGGCATGAATCCTTTTGGGGAGCAGAGCTGCAGTCATAGCACCTGGCCTGTGACTCTGTGTATTTATAACCTTCCTCCTTGGTTGTGCATGAAGCGGAAGTTTATTATGATGTCAGTGCTCATCCAAGGCCCGAAGCAACCCAGCAACGACATTGATGTGTACCTAAGGCCATTAGTTGAAGAACTCTTACAGTTGTGGCACGGACAAGGTGTACGTGTGTGGGATGAGAACAAACAGGAGGAATTTGACCTACGAGTGTTGTTGTTCATAACAATCAATGATTGGCCTGCTCTTAGTAACATTTCAGGACAGACAAACAAGGGATACAATGCATGCACACACTGTTTAAACGATACCGAAAGTATATATTTGGATAAATGTAAGAAGAATGTGTACCCCGGGAATCGTCGTTTTCTTCCACCCTCGCACATCCTAAGAAAGAAAGGTAAACATTTCAATGGTGAGGCAGACAGCCAGTGTAAGCCTATCCGCCGTACTGGTGATGATGTATTTGACATGGTGAAGGATTTAAAAGTAATCTTTGGAAAGGGTCCTGGTAGACAATCTGTTCCGAAGGACGATGTCGGACATGCACCCATGTGGAAAAACAAATCTATATTTTGGGAGCTACCCTATTGAAAAGTCCTAGAGGTCCGCTCTGCAATTGACGTGATGCACCTGACGAAGAATCTTTGCGTGACGCTGCTAGGCTTCTTGGGCGTGTATGGGAAGAGCAAAGATACACCTGAAGCACGGCAGGACCAACAACGTATAAAAGACCGAGACGGCATGCATCCAGAGCTGTTTGAAGGTACTGCTAGCTACGCTCTTACCAAAGAAGAGAAGGAAATCTTTTTTAAAGTCCTTTACAGTATCAAGGTCCCGTCTGGTTTCTCGTCGAACATAAAGGGAATAATAAATATGACAGAGAATTTTTTTCAAAACCTAAAGTCTCATGACTGCCACGTGCTTATGACCCAGCTGCTTCCGATTGCATTGAGGGGACTCCTGCTGGAAAATGTTCGAGTACCCATTGTGAAGCTATGTGCGTTTCTCAATGCAATTTCTCAGAAGGTAATCAGTCTACTAAGGTTACAGAAAGATGTGGTCCAATGTCTTGTCAGCTTCGAGTTGGTGTTCCCACCATCCTTCTTCAATATTATGACTCACCTCCTAGTTCACCTAGTCGATGAGATTAACATTCTTGGTCCTGTATTTCTACACAATATGTTCCCCTTTGAGAGGTTCATGGGAGTCTTAAAGAAATATGTTCATAACCGTGCTAGGTCAGAAGGAAGCATCTCAAAGGGGTATGGAACAGAGGAGGTCATTGAGTTTTCTGTTGACTTTATTCCTGACCTTAAGCCGATCGGTGTTCCTGAATCACGGCATGAGGGTAGAATTAGTGGAAAAGGCACGCTAGGAAAGAAAGCAAGGATATGTATGGACGGCCATTCTCTCACTAAAGCACACTACACAGTTCTGCAAAGTTCCACCTTGGTTGCTCCGTATATCGAGGAACACAAGAATATTGTACACTCCAACAACCCGGGGAAGCCTGGCTCCTGGATTAGAGATGAACATATGAGGACTTTCGGCGGTTGGTTGCAGTCACATCTCATGAATGACATAAATGTTGGAGAGCAGTTGTACTTGTTGGCCAGGTCACCATCTTCGACTATATTGACTTTCCAAGGGTACAAGATAAATGGGAATACATTTTACACGATCGCCCAAGATAAAAAGAGCACCAATCAAAACAGTGGTGTCCGATTTGATGCAACAGACAAGAATGGGCAAAAGGATACATATTATGGTTACATAGAGGAGATATGGGAACTTGACTATGGGCCTTTTTTTAAGGTTCCTTTGTTTCGGTGCAAATGGGTCAAGCTGACAGGCGGCGGGGTTGAGGTAGACAAGAAATACGGAATGACAACAGTGGATCTCAACCACCTTGCGTATAGAGATGAACCATTCGTCCTAGCCAATGATGTTGCTCGGGTTTTTTATGTGAAGGACATGTCTACCAAACCGAGAAAAAGGAAAGATAAGCAAAAGAATACAACATCCGATGAGCCAAAGCGCCACATAGTTCTTTCAGGAAAAAGAAACATCGCGGGGGTGGAGGATAAGACAGACATGTCAGACGATTATGATAAGTTTCATGAAATTCCGCCCTTCGTTGTGAAGGATGACCCAAGCATCCCGTTAAATAAGGAAGATGCTCCATGGTTACGGATTAGAAGAAAACCCTAACATGTGTGGATGTTGGTGATGTACAATATTATTAATCCTTTATTTTTAATGATCTTCTTATATGTATATGGATATGAACTTTCTCGATCTCAATAGGTAGTATTGCAACTTGTTGTGGCCAGACATTTATTAATATTAAAACGTAAAAATTAGTCATAATCATATCTTGCCCTGTAGTACACAGCTTCTGGGTCGTCTTCGGAATCGTCATCGTCATCGTCGTCGCTCGTAGCACGCGAATGGATCCTCAGCCCTTCGTCGTAGCACGCGGATGGATCCTCCGGCCTCAGATTCACGACGCGCGGGGGAGAGGGCTCCCGAATGACGACCCTAGTACATCCTAGGCCTTCACCACCACCACCATTCTTGTGGCTATGCTGCTGGTGAAAGTGCGGGTACCTCAGGCGAGGATGGTCTCCCATGGCGATGTAGCGCATCACACCGGCGATAGTCCGGTTCGCCCACCACAGGCGGCGACCAGCCTCGTTGTGGTTCACTGGGGGCGGGCCGTCACCCTCGTACCTGGCGAGCTCCCTTTCCTGCCGGTTTGCGAAGAAGGCATTCCAGGTGTCGAGGTTGTCGGGATCCCAATGGGGATCCATCCGCTGCTCCGGCGTGAGCTCGAGGTAGAAGTGGTTCGTGATGGCCGCCTGGCGGGCCGAACCTTGAGACATAGGAGGAACATGAACCCCTCCAGCGCTCAACATCTAGCCAGCGGGCAGCCAGTACCCCGGCGGGCATGGGTAGCTGGAGGCGCACAACGCCTCGGTCACCTCGAGCGTCAGAAAAGCCCAGTAAGCGGTGTCCATTGTTGTGAGAGAGAAGGTGTGGATGTGTCGATGGAAATGGCGGTCGGCCTAGATATAGAGGGACATGGCGGGAGAACATGGCGGGAAGCGGAGGAAATGGCGGGAGAAACATGGCGAGAAGCGGGGGTAATGGCGGGAGAACATGGCGGAAAGCGGGGGAAATGGCAGGAGAACATGGCAGGAAGCGGGGAAAATGGCGGGAGAACATGGCGGGAAGCGGGGGAAATGGCGGGAGAACATGGCGGGAAGCGGGGGAAATGGCGGGAAGCGGGAGAAATGGCGGGAGAACATTTCTACTATATTTTTGTGAATATTTTGCTATATTATATGTATTTTTCCATTTTTAAATAATAAACTATATTTTTATTATTTTTTGTGAACATTTCTACTAAATATAATACTTTTAGATAATAGATAATTACATTTAAGTTGGATAATAAAGTATGATAATAGATTTAAATTATAGATCTTTTTTTTCTGAAAATTTTGATATATAATACATAATTTTCTGAAAACTATAAACCATTTTTGGGTTTGGTGCCAAAAATAACCTTTAGCCCCGGTTTGTATGGCTTGCGGGAAGTGCGGCGGGCCGAAAACACCTTTAGCCCCGGGTGGTAATACGAACCGGGGCCCCAGTCCCCCGCCCCGGGTCGAGCCACGACCCGGAGATCCTCGCCAGTTTTTCTTCTCCGCGCCCACGCCATCCGCTGCACCGCCGCCCGCGCCCGTGAGAAGCCCCGCGCCGCCGCCCGCGCCCATCTCCGCCCTGCACCGCGCCGCCCCGCCACGTTTCCGCGCCGCCCGGCCCGCGCCATCCCTCCGCGCCGCCCGCCTCCGCGCCGCCCGCCGCCGTCCGTGTCCCGTCTCCGGCCGCGCCGCCCGCATCGCCTCACCGTCAGGTACGGGGATCGCCGCCTCGCCGTCAATATTAGGTTAATTATAGTTTAATTTTGGTTAGTAGTAATTAGGTTAGTATTAGGTTAGTATTAGTATTAGGTTTAATTATGTTTTAATTTTGGTTATTAGTAATTAGGTTAGTATTAATTAGGTTAGTATTAGTATTAATATTAGTATTACTATTAGTATTAGTATTTGGTATTAGTATTAGTATTAATTAGTATTAGTATTAGTATTAATTAGTATTAGTGTTAGTATTAGTATTAATTAGTATTCGTCTTCGGTTAATTGTATATGTTCGTATTATCTAGGGTTAGTTAGGGTTACTTAGTTAATTATGTTTTATGATTGTAAGTTATTCCTATTATTTAGTTATGCCGCGTCCATCTCGTCCAAGCCTACTGGACTCCGTCGGGGATGTCCGAGTCTGGGCTCCGTCGGGTTGGCACTGGGAGGTGCTACCTGTCGGGACTAGTACCTTGGTGAGGAATCCGGGTATTATCGTCGACCCGGAGCTTCTTTGGTGGCGTCCACGAGGTCCAGGAGCGGTGCAGAGGGAGCCAGCCCCTGAGGAGGTGGTACGTCGTCATATCAGGGAGGAGGACGAGCATGTACGGCGATATATGTATTTTTTGGAGACTAGGTTCTCCAATATCTGGCAGGTTCACGGATCTCATCCGAGCTATTCTCCGGTGATGGTTCCTTTCTGTGGCTGCAGAGCTCCCGTAGCACAGAACGCGGCAGCCGCGTTCGCTAGTTTATCTTAATAATGTACTTTATCTTATACTTTATCCTATAATGCACCCGACCTATTCTCCGGTGATGTATTAATAATGTACTTTATCTTATACTTTATCCTATAATGCACCCGGGCTATTCTCCGGTGATGTATTAATAATGTACTTTATCTTATACTTTATCCTATAATGCACCCGAGCTATTTTCCGGTGATGTATTAATAATGTACTTTATCTTATATTATTGTAATTTATCTTAATCACTAAGTACTGTATCCGAGTTGTCGCAGTTGTAATATTCTTTTACTTAATGCAATATTCTTTCCCTGTATTAGTTAAGCTATGGACGGTAGACAGAATGAAGAGGACCTTCTCAACATGATAGATGAGGGTATTGGGGGGGTCTTATTATGATGGCTCCGAATATCTTAATTTGTCTGGAGGAGACGATAGTGGACCAAATAGTGGAGGCGATGGTGCTGACCACCGTGGAGACCATGGTGAAGACACCATAATAATGACAAACTCCGTCAAGGTATATAAAGCCTCTATCGATGGTTCACTAGTATAGATGCACTAATTGATTTGTATATATGTACTGACGAATGTTTCTTCTCTTAGACCTCCGCTTCCGGCCAATCTTCTACAAATACAAGAGGCCCGACACACAAGTTGCCCGCTGATGTCCGTTTCAGCATTGACTTAGTCTCTCCACAGGGTCAACCGCTGGAGCCCAAAGAAGCTGCGAATGCATTTGCAAGTCAATGCGGAGTGATTGTTAGAGACAAAGTCCCGATCACCACGCGAAACTGGAACAAGCCAGGAAAAAAAAGGATCCAGCTGGGGCTAGTTTTGTAGATGACAGAGCGAAAGATACAATGTGGAATTCTCTCATGACACATTTCACCCTACCTGTCTTGGAGACTGATGAGCTCACACAGCAAATGACGAGGAAAGTCAAGCACTTTGCTCTTAAGAAGATGGCCGAACTATTCAAGGAATGGAAACAAAGATTGTACCCCAAGTATGTCTTGAAGGAAACAACTCCTCCATTCGTTGGCCCACTAGAGTTACAGCAGGATAACTGGGCCACATTTGTGGAATACAAGACCTCAGCACCAGCTAAGGCAATATCAGCAAAAAATAAGGAAAATGCAGCCAAAAAGAAATATCACCATCATATGGGCACAGGTGGCTACAGGAGTGCCATGCCTAAGTGGGATAAAGCTGAGGCTGACCTAGAGGCTAAAGGGGTCACTCCAGCTACGTCTAGTTGGCCCTTGAGGTCAAGAAATTGGGTATTCAGGCATGGGGCATCATTAGACCCAGAAACAGGCGAGATTGTTGCAGCCGAAGAAATTTCTACACCCAAGAAAGAACTTGTTAAAGTGATCAAAGAGGTTGAAGAGGGAACGTTTGTTCCCGACAGAGAGAATGATGAGCTGACAAAGGATCTCGGGAATCCTGAAAAGGCTGGACGAACAAGAGGGTTCGGACCTTCTTATCCATGGATTATCGGGTTTCCCGAGCACCGTGACACGTACAGAAGCCGATCGAGAAGAACAAAGCGGCAAAAAGAGGAGGATACGGAGCGGTTCGCGAGGTTTGAAGCCGCGCTGCAGGAGTATCGCCAAGAGCTTAATGAGCTTAAAGGACTCCGACAGCAAGATCCTACACCGGACAGTACGGTCTGCCCATCGCAACGGAAAAGCAGCGTGGCTTCCACGGATGGCCACGGTAATGATGCAACGATGGATGTGTACCCCGTGGATGCAATTAAGGAGAAGACTAGTTGTGAGCTGCATGTTGAACTGAAGAATATATCCATGAAGGTGGCGGTCGGCTTTGCTTTACCTTCTGCACCGGGAGCGACCTATCATTGCAATCCGATTCCAGCTGGCTATGCTCGTGTCGGTGTGGATGAAATTCTACCTATGTGTCAGTCACTACAGCTTGACATCCCTGGAGGTGAAGGGGAGACGACACTGGGAGAAGTCACGAGTGGCTTCATTCTTTGGAAAAAAGAATACATCAAGTTTCCAGGCTCGACACCAAGGCAACCATCTCCTCCCAGTGCACCGTCTCCTCCCAGTAATAGTCCAATCCATGACCCCAACACGAGTCCATCTCAATCTACGCAGCCGCCTCCACCCACTAAGGGGCAAAAGCGGAAGAATACCACCGCTCCGTCGAGCGATAACCAACGCCCGAAGCGACAGTTGTCGCCCCTCCCAAGAGTACCGCCGGTTCCTCCCAAGAGGGCTTACGACCTGATCGATGAGGAGACCGATGCGGTCGTACGTGCCGAAGTGGATGCTCATTTTAAAAAGAAACAACCTGAGCCAGAGGTCCAAATAAAATCGGAAACCAAGGAGCACTTTAGGAAATTACTGACACAGCCATCCCAAGCTCAGTTAAATGCGCCAGATGACTATACACGATGTCTTTAGAAGACATTAAAACAAAAGAGATCAAGCGGTAGAGGAAGCAGCAAAAAAGAGGTTCCCCAGCAGGGGGAACAAACAAAACAATCGAGTGGTAGCGAAAGCATCAGAACAGACGTCCCTCAGCTGGGAAAACCAGCAAAACAATCGAGTGGTAGCCGAAGAACCAAAAGAGATGTTCCCCATCTAGGGAAACAAGCAAACCAATCGCTCCCCCCACTCCAGGTGAACATACCCAAACCTCAACTATATGAGGAAGAACCTATGGATCCGGAAACGGCTAGGATATTGGCCGAGCAATGTGGTATGCATATTCATGAAATTATTCACGGCGTTATGCCCAAGGCTGAGGTAGCACCCAAATTTGTTAACGGGGAGCCTCTGGTCAGTTCTGAGAGGCTTCGGGATATGCCAACACAAATGCGACGATTCCATGAATGGTACATGAAAGCATCAAAAGAACAGCGAAATTGGCTCATACTGAAAGTTCGAAAATCGCATTACTTCATTGAAGACGAGGTCCCTATTGAATTTACAGAATTATTTCAGTTATTCAATCTAAAGGAACTCGACAAAACTATCCTCAGTTCGTATTGTTTGTAAGTGATTACTTTATTTATGTAATTAGGTCTCTATCTCAGCCTTTTCAATTTATTGCCGGTAAGTATACTCACTACATTCTTTTGTATGCTATATATCATGATGCAGAATGAAGATGCTCGATTGTAAAAGAAAGGCTATCAACGGATCTGGGTACATTGACCCACATCGAGTTCATGGGTGTATACTAAAGGATAAACCACTGGAGACCGAGCACAACTTGTTGCGGTTTCTCACGAAACAGCATTTCTGTAACGAAATACTATTTCCTTACCACGACGGCAAGTGAGTTTTTGTACACATTAACTTTTGCTTACTCGATGTTCAGTGTAAATGATGAGTTACTGACGTATGTAAACCTTGCGTAGGTACCACTGGATTCTTCTAAGCATTTCACTTGACATGGGAAGAGTTCACATCATGGACTCACTAAACTAAGACATTGAAAACTACCGCATCATTATCGATGCGCTCCAGAGGTAATTTCAACCATTATCGCACTATATATCGGTTTCTTTCGTTCATTTTCTGGGATATCAAGTAGTTATTAACTCATACATTAATTTTCTTTGTCGGGTAGGGTTTGGACACAGTTCAAGAAACATGTCCGCGGTCAATTGCGTGAGGAGCTATTTTTTAAATCACTCTCGGTAAGTAGTACGAGCTAAGTCCGCGCATCTATTTAATTCTAGTTTATGTGTATTTATCATGCTAGCGTTATTATTTGATTGAATTCTATTCTTATAAAGTGCGCGAGGCAGCCACAGGGAACTAATCTATGTGGATTCTACGTGTGCGAGTTCATTCGCATCAGTATTGAGAAGCCCTCGGAAAATGTTCGAGTAAGTAAACAATATATTCACCCTTTATTTTTATTACAAAAAATCGTGTTGAGCCTAATCCATACGATCTTCTTTTTACATAGTTGGACGCGATGAGGGACAAGCTCCTATCAGAGGACCGCCTAATAGCAATCCAAGAGGAATTTGCTGCATTTTTTCTCGACGAGGTCATAGACCCACGCGGAGAATACTGTGTAAGTAGACCCTAAAGCATTCATGTAATGATCTCCATGTAATCAAATAGACATGCTCTGGACCTTGTTGGGACTCCATATATGCTTGTAAGAGTAATTATATTATATATTGCGTCAATGTGGCCAAGTACTGTGTAGTAGCGTTCTGTATGTATACGAAAACTTGTTTCTAATGAAAACACAGAATGAAAAATAATTGAACATAAAACACAAAATGAAAAGAAAACATAAAACCCTAAAACCCCATCCCCTGCCGCGGCAGCCAAATGGCCTAAAATGCTGCCGCGACAGAGAACCTTTAGTCCCGGTTCGTAACACGACCCGGGGCTAAATGTCCTGCCGCCCAGCGCGCCTAGCAGGCCACGTGGTTAGACCTCTACCCTGGTTCGTAACTGAACCTAGGCTAAAGCTTGGACCTTTAGTCCCGCTTTCGCAGACCAGGTTCAAAAACCGGGGCTAAAGGCCATTACGAACCGGGGCAAATTGCCCGGTTTCTACTAGTGGGTGTACGTACCTAAATTTTACATACCTAAGATATACCTATCCAAGTTATATATACCTAAGGTATCACATACCTAATGTGTACATATCTAAGTTAAATATATATACGTGTATGCTGCGTACGTACACCTTAGGTATGTAATATGTTAGGTATATGCAACTTAGGTATGTGATACCTAGGTATGTATAACTTAGATACGTATACCCTCAGGTATGCGTGGTTCAAAGCGTAAATACGCGTATCACGTATGGTGTCTGGGCACCAAGGTGCACCAGTTATTTTACACATATATATATACACATATATATACATATATATATATATATACATATATACATATATATATATTAGAGAGACAGAGCGCACAGGGCACGAATAATCATTAATGCACCAGGATGCATGACAAAGTTGTCATGGTCGATCGAGCCATGGCTGGTCTTTACTCGATCTGGCTGTTTTGCATTCAAATTTACAAAAAATCGCAACATCTATTTTGAGACCTAGGGAGTAGTTCATTTTGTATTGTGTATCAACTTGATGCGACAATCAAATTACTACCGCAAAAATATGACATCAGGTGCACGGAGTACGTATGGTTATATAACTAAATTGTCAGCCGGAAAAGGGTGACAAAAGCTCGGTCAGACAAAAAGAGAGTGTTTGTAATTTTATGACGACAATTACCCTACTTCCCGGTTCAAAAATAATTGATGTCCCGAGTCAACTTTCTCTAGGTTTCACCCTAGTTATAGGAAAATGTGTAAATATCTACTGGGTTAAACTTACATACTACGATACTTATGATATTGTTTCTACAAAAGGGCCTGAGAGGTAAATGTAAATATAAAAAGGAGAAGGTGCTATCATTGACGAATTAGTTATGAAGGCAGGAAACAGGACTCTAAGTGGTTGAGCGATAAGCAATGAGGGATGTGAATGATCGCATAACCAATATTAGGGGGGGGGGGGGGGGGGGGGCTTGGGGAGCTAAATTAAAACATGTGCAAGAGGTGGAAATAATACTTAAATTAAAATATTTCAGTTAGAGTAGGATGAAAAACCATTGTGAGAGAAGATAACTTAAAAGTTTATATTACTAAATTCTACTCTTTGAAGAACCGGCCCCGGCTAATATTACGCTAATGCAGTAATTCACTCAAGATATACCGCAACCCTCACATGAGGAGAATAGTGTAGGGTTTGGATTTTCATTTAACTACAGCTTTTACTGAAAAGGGAGTTTATGAAGCTATCTCACGAATAAAGCATAATAAGGCGTCTATTCTGGGATGTTATTAATGGAGATCTGATGGCATTATATAATCAATTTTATATAGACAACTTGCCCATATTTAAATTGAGTTTTGGTGTTATTAGTGTACTTCCAAAAATAAAATATGGTACAAATACAACAATACATACCAATATATTTGTTAAATGTTAGTTTCAAAATTTTCACTACCGTAGATACTAAGAGCACCTCCACTCGTTGGACGTTGCTAGGCCGAAATCCGGCGCTATTTAGCGCCGGACGGATGTAATTTTCAGCCTAAGAATGGCCGTTCTCCCACTCGCGTTCCCAGACGTGGTTCCAGGACGCAAAATCGGTGACATATTTGAATATTTTTTGTTCCTGCCGGCGAAATCTCGTCCAAAGGTGTTCGACAGAAATACGCCCAAGAAGGTTCGGCGATCAAATTTATTAAAAACCAGGATGAAATCCGGCGATCATTCGTCGACATTGATAAGCTCCTCCGACGTGTCTAGTGCGACGGGGATGGGCTCTTCGGTCAGGACAGGGCCCGCCGACGGATTGGAAGAGGTGGAGGCAGAGCTCGGTGAAGGAGTGGTGGCCGATATGGTCGGCGCCAGACTCGGCGTGCTGGCGGTGACGTCCTCGTCGAGGATGGCAGTGGGTCCACTGAATTCGGAAACTGGATAAGTTTGAACGTTTGATTTGCTACTACTAGTACGGATTGGGTATTTTTTGACAAATACGTCTAGATTCGAGAACTAATTCTAGATTTAACCCCTGCGAGGAACTAATTCGGAATCTGAACATAGGGTCGGGGCAATTAGAAATGGAGCCGAAGTTGTATAGATTGGCGCTAACACATTCGAAAACCGAACCGAAGAAGGTCGGTCCATTTAAAAGGGCGCCGACATCGGCTCCATGTGAAATGACACCGACCTCCCTAGGTCCCCCCTATTGTCACGTGTTAGTGCCAACTTGTATAACTTCGGCTCCGTTTAAAATGGCGCCAACCCGAGGGGTCAGATTCTAAATTAGTTCCTCACAGGGGTCAGACTCGGAATTAGTTCTCGAATCTGGGCAAATTTGCCAAAAAATACACGGATTGGTGAGTACTCCCTCCGTTTAGAAATTTAAGACATTTTAGCTTTGTGAATATAATGTATCTAGACGTCTTTTATTGTATAGGTTCGTAGAGGTTCGGAATTAACCTATATACTAAAAGGTGTCTAGATACATTCATTTCATAAAGCTAAAATATCTTATATTTCTAAATGGAGGGAGTAATAGTACTTAGTACTCCTACCTTAAAATGCCAACAAGATCCAAAATGCTTCCTTTCAATGTACAACAACGCATCTGACAAACACGTCAGGCACAGGACATACACAGAGCCGCCGTACAAGGCACACGTGTGCAGTCGCCAAGCTGTGGATGAGGGAGAGATCAGCGGGGCCGGTACGCGCGGGGAGAGGGGAGGAAATATAGTGATGGAAGGCAGCAAAGGAGAAAGAAAACACAATTTTTTTATGTGCATATATAGTAAACATCATCAAATTTACTAGTACTACTACTCTCTATATCCTGTACCTCATGTCGGAATCCCATCATAGCTTGGCCCTGACATCACCTACTCCTCTTCGTTGCTCTCGCGATGCCTCTCGTTTATTTTTCCTCCTCTTTGTTTCCCCTACATTTCTTCTCTTCTGAAGATTTGGGTTTAATTTTCGTGTATCCTTGGTTCAATAGAAGTAGGACGGAGTATTCAAGTTTGTAGGCATGAGTCCTCTTTGTATGAAAAATGGGTTTGTGTCATTCACAACCATATTATTTGTCCTTTGCTTAACAGAAAAGACATTCTCACTACTACTTGGTGATATTAAATGAGCCAACAATTTGCACACACATGTATTGGTATATCTTGTAGTTCTTACCACTATATAGTGTACGCATAACTTTAAATGTTGACCGTTGGATCAGACTCGTGAATCCAAACATCTCTAGCCACTAGATTTATTATAGCATCTAGAAGATACTATTGATAGTCTTCAGCATAATAAATGCTATGCACAAACCTCAAAAACACTTCTCAAAACATTGACTGCCTGGTGGGTCTAGTGAAAAGATCTTCGCAAGGTGTGAATTTAATTTCAAAACACACGCAAAATTTCAAAACACGGCGAGTCATAGCCTCTTTGATTATTTTCAAAACACGGTCAAATTTCTAGGCATGCATATTCTTAGCAATAAGTTGAATCATTCCAAACTCTCACTCGTTCTCGATACATTGACTGCCTGGTGGGTCAACTGAACAAATTATCGCAAGGTGAAAAGTTAATTTCGAAACACAGCCAATATTTTAAAACACGGTGAGTCATAGTCTCTTTGATTGTTTTTAAAACATGGTCAAATTTTGAGGCATGTATATTCTAAGCAGGAAGTTGAATCTTGCCAAACAACTCTCACTCGTTCTCGATACATTGACTACTTGGTGGGTCCACTGAACAGATTATCGCAAGGTGTGAAGTTAATTTCGAAACACAGCCAAAATTTCAAAACACGGTGAGTCATAGTCTCTTTGATTGCTTTCAAAACACGGTCAAATTTCTAGGCATGCATATTCTTAGCAAGAAGTTGAATCTTGCCAAACACTCACTCGTCTCGATATATTGACTGCCTGGTAGTGGGTCCACTGAACAAATTTTCGCAAGGTGTGAAGTTAATTTCAAAACACAGGGAAAATTTCAAAACACGCTGAGTTATAGTCTCTTTGATTGTTTTCAAAACACGGTCAAATTTTGAGGCATGCATATTCTTAGCAAGAAGTTGAATCTTTCTAAACTCTCACTCGTTCTCGTTACATTGACTACCTGGTGGTGAGTCCACTGAATAGATTTTTGCAAGGTGTGAAGCTAATTTCGAAACACAACCAAAATTTCAAACACGGTGAGTCATAGTGTCTTTGATTATTTTCAAAACACAGTCAAAATTCTAGGCATGCATTTTCTTAGAAAGAAGTTGAATCTTTCCATACTCTCACTCGTTCTCGATACATTGACTGCCTGGTGGGTCCACTGAACAGATTTTTGCAAGGTGTAAAGTTAATTTCGAAACATAGCCAAAATTTCAAAACATGATGAGTCATAGTTTCTTTGATTGTTTTCAAAACACGGTAAAATTTCTAGGCATGCATATTCTTAGCAAGAAGTTGAATCTTTCCAAACTCTCAATTGTTCTCGATACATTTACTGCCTAGTGGTGGGTCCACTGAACAGATTTTTGCAAGGTGTGAAGTTAATTTCTAAACACAGCCAAAATTTCAAAACACGGTGAGTCATAGCCTCTTTGATTGTTTTCAAAACACGGCCAAACTTCTAGGCATACGTATTATTAGTAAGAAGTTGAATCTTGCCAAACTCTCACTCGTTCTCTATACATTGACTCCTAGTGGGTCCACTGTATAGATTTTCGCAAGGTGTGAAGTTAATTTCGAAACACAGCCAAATTTTGAAAACACGGTGAGTCATAACCTCTTTGATTGTTTTCAAAACACAGTCAAATTTCTAGGCATGCATATTTTAAGCAAGAAGTTGAATCTTGCTAAACTCTCACTCATTCTCGATATATTGACTGCCTGGTGGGTTCACTAAACAGATTATCACAAGGTGGGAAGTTAATTTCGAAACACAACCAAAATTTAAAACACGGTGAGTCATAACGTCTTTGATTGTTTTCAAAACACGGTCAAATTTATAGGCATGCATTTTCTTAGCAAAAAGTTAAATCTTTCCAAACTCTCACTCGTTCTAGATACATTGACTGCCTAGTGGGTCCACTGAATAGTTTTCGCAAGATACAAAGTTAATTTCGAAACACAACCAAAATTTCAAAACACGGTGACTCATAGCCTCTTTGATTGTTTTCTATGGCCGCCACCGTTGCGGCCAAGAAGAAGGGTGCCGCCGCTACGGGCTCCGGTACTACTGCTGCAGCTACCAAGAAGAAAAGTGCGGTCATGCGCGTCACCAACGGATCGTGGCGACGCACCGCCATAAAGGAGACAGAGCTCTTCAACTGGAGTCGGGATGGCGTTCTCCTAGCTACTGAAGATGACTGTCGGATGCCGGTGACGAGGTAATCCCCGATCCCCTGCCGGATTTCGGGTGATGTTTCTCGCATTTGTCATTCATGGCCTTTCTCTCCCCCTCCACAAGTTTGTGCGAGGGTTACTCTGCTTCTACGGGCTCCAGCTCCATCAGGTGACCCCCAATTCCATTCTCCACATTGCTTGCTACATCACCCTTTGCGAGTGCTGGCTCGGTATCGATCCACACTTTGGTCTTTTCAAAAAACTCTTCAAATTGAAGCGCCAGTCGGGCTCTCGGTCAGTAGTCTATGATATAGGAGGCTGCGGGATCCATGTAAACCCCACTGTCCAATATTTCTCCATCAACCTCAATGCATCTGTCCAAGGGTGGATGGAGAAATGGTTCAACATCCGCGACCAGAAGGCCCACGACGAACACTTTAGACTCGCACCTTTTGATTCAAAGGCGGAGTGCAATAGGAGGAGGTCGTGGAAGAACACGGTGATTCCCGGCGAAGCCAAAGAAACTGAGGTTCTGTACAAGCATGTCTGTGACCTTGAACTCCGCATGAGGAAAGGAGTGGGCGGTGCAGACCTCATTCGCACCTCGATGCGACGTGGAGTGCAGCTGCTGCAGGCTAGAACGCATCCGATGTGCTCCTGGACTGGTGGTGACGATGTCACCCGCATCTCCCGAGAAAATATTTCTTCGGGTGAAGTAGACAGGAGGTTTCACATGCTAACCAAGTACATAGCTAATGAGAAACTCCCTAATGACCCACAAGTATAGGGGTTATATTGCAGTATTTTTGATAAGTAAGAGTGTCGAACCCAACAAGGAGCAGAAGGTGTTGATGAGTGTCTTGGGTCAGGAATTCTCTGTAATACTTAGCAAACGGATTTTAAGGGTTTTTGATAATGCAGATAAATAAAGTACGAGGAAATAAAAGACAATAATAATAATTGCAGCAAGCGTCCCAATCCTTTCTTTAGCAAAGGACAAGCCGGTTGTATTACTTAAGATGATCAAACGTTCTCGAGGACACATGGAAATATTGTCAAGTTCTTTCGCTTCATATAGTTGATTAATCTTCTCTAGTTAGATAAGTGTTGTGTGGGTGAACCTATGCTAATGTACTGACCTTCCTAGGACTAATACATACTTGCGATTATACCCCTTGCAAGCATCCGCAACTACAAGAAAGTACTTAAGATAAAAACCTAACCACAACCTTAAACTTTGAGATCCTACACTCCCTTGCGCAAAGGTTTCCTAACGGGGGTTCATGTTTCTTTCACTCTAGCAATCCCGCGATTAGTAGCCAAATACACAATGCATTCCCCTAGGCCCTTAAAGGTGAAGTATCATGTAGTCGACGTTCGCATGACACCACTAGAAGAATAACACCACAACTTAAATATCAAACCATAGAATCTTTCTCAACACAATTCCACTACTAACAACTTTACTTCTCCCATGTCCTCAAGAACTAAACAAACTACTCACAAGACATCATATGGATCAAGATCAGAGATGAAATAATGATAAGTAACATTCTGAACATAAGCGATAATTCAATGGTTCCACTCAATAGCATCAACTACAACAAGTAATCAACATCGGGAAAGTTTCCCCTAAGAACTATGCAAGATTCAACCCAATTGTTACAGCGGTATGGAGTGGTGATGATGGTGCTGGTGGAGATGATGGTGTAGATTATGATGATGATGATCTCGATGAAGTCCAGCGTGATGACGGTGTTGATGGCGACGATCTCCCCTCTACGGGAAGGAATTTCCCTAGTAGTTTTTTGCCTGTCGGAGAGCTCTTTCTCTCTCTGCAGTTTCTGCCCCGCAGAGGCGGCGGAACCTTTCTGTGGTCGCTCCCCGAGTCTTAGGGTTTCGAGAGGATTACATACGCCAAAGAGCAGAGCAAGAGGTGGGCCAGGGTGGCCATACCACCTGGTGGAGCGGCCTAGGGTGGCCCGCGCCAGGGGTGGTGTGGGCCCCCTGTGGCCCATCTCCGCTCCCCCTTCTGGCTTCCTTCGTCTTCTGGAAAAATAGGATTTTCCATGTATTTTCAGGGATTTTCAAATCTTTGCGAATTTTGCCTCCAAACAGTGCCTTTTCCATCAGAATCCTAGGTTTAGTGGTCCATCCTCCAAAAGTCATCAACCAAGCAAAATAGATGAAATAACATAAGTATCATCTCTTAATATGAAATATATCAATGAATAACAGCAAATTATGATATAGAGTAGTGATGCAAAATGGACGTATCAACTCCCCCCAAGCTTAGAATTCGCTTATCCCCAAGCGAAAACTGAGCTCAATAAACATGACCTTAGGTTTATGGAGTGAAGTGTCGATAAAAGAATACGGACAAGAAGCATCACATTCATCAATACACAAATCATAATAGAAGACAACTCACTATTATATAACATAACTTGTAATAAGTAAAGGAAACACAATAAAGATACACAAAGTAAATCATAATTGGTAATGGCAAACTTTTCTTGGTCAAAGAACGGTTAACAATTTGCAGGAGTTCAAACATAATGGGGCTCTCAATGATAGCTTTCAAAATAATATTCACTAAGATAAGAGCAGTGTGCAAAACAAGAAACTTAAGAAACATGATTGAATAAATCATCATATGAATGAATGAAACACAACAACTCAAATACTTGCTTGAGATAGAAAGGAATAGGTTACTGACTCAACTAAAAAGTAAAAGATAGGCCCTTCGTAGAGGGAAGCAGGGAAGTTTCATAAAGAGCTTCCAACAATTACGGTACTTATTAGTTTTCAGCTCTCATTGCCCCTATCATAAGCATCTCTAGGTGGTTAAGGTTAAAGTGAACAAATATGAGGATATGCTTGACAAGTTATAAGCTGAAAACCTCATGCCCCTTACTTATGAGTACCGTTCCTCATGCTACTCAACTTTAGTCACAAGTTAGTTCTTGTCATTGTAAGTACATGTGTACCATAGAGAACCGCCAACGGGGTACCCCTTGCCCGATGATACAGAAGATTCCCCATATCAAAATGACAAGGCAAGTAGACAATGATCATCTCAACAATCCTTTTATTTGCTATTTGCATAGGGTTTTCCCTTTTTTTCTCTCTTTTTTCTCTTTTTTTATATTTTGGATGCTTCACAGATTGCTCACTATGGTTATGCTGCAGGTTTCCACCATGATTAGGCATGGCTTAGACCAGCCGCCCAGACGTTTCTCTAACACATATACAAACTCCATGAGCCTTACAAGCTCCCTTTTCATTTCACACCGCCGGGATCCATAAGCAAAAGAACATGATATCAACTAAACAAAGTGCAATGTTGAAAGCGTTCCCCATGATAACATGGTTCTGCTAATTCACAACTTACAAAACGCAAGCATATACGCAACATAGATGGGCACAATGGTTCATGTTTATTAAGTGCAAGAAAGTAAAGTGTGCCATCAAGTTCGTGAGAGATTTAATCACTAATTTTCACATAACAAGTTTAATTCGGAAGGTAGATAAAAACATGAATTTACTTGGAATAGCAATAATGCTAATAGGTAGGTATGATGGACACAAATGGCATAAGTTTTGGTTTAAGGATTGGATGCATGAGAAGCATACCCTCTCAGTACAAGGCTAGCAAGGCTAGGTAGCAAGCATAAGAGTTGAAGGAAACAAACAAACATACAAGTGATAAAAACAAACATGCAATCTTCCTTGGAAGCACAAAAGTCTTAACTAGAGAATACTAAGCTTATGAGCCAATCAAGAAAGAAAGATGATGAAATTATATTTCTAAAAGGTACTTTTCTCTTTTTCATTCAATTCTAAACAGTGTTGCTACTGACCAGAGCCAGGTTTGCCAAAACCAACTAAATTTACTTAATGATCCCAAAGTGATACCAATACTAACAACAAGATCAATCATATAACAGAAATTGCAAACTAAAATAAGATGTGCAAAAAGTAAATGATTTAACTCCTCATTAATATTCCATAACGACAACTCACACCAAGGGATACATAGATAACTAACTAGAGGGGAGTTACTTCCACAATGCAAACCATCCTATATGATAACTTCTCTATTCATGGTATGACTCTATTGAAAAGGAAAAAAGATAAAAGATAATGATATGATACCGTGGCACTCCCCCAAGCTTGGAACAAACCAAGGGGATGCCAAAACCTGATGACGAATCACTCCTTCGGTGGTGGTGGTGTTCTCTCGATGAGCTTTTTAATCAATTCCCTCAAATCTTCAATCTCGAAGGTGAGAGTACGAATCAGCTCCAAATTGTGCTCAATGTGGTTCATGATCATGTCGGGCTATGAATCCCAGCTCTTGCGATCCTTTCCCCACTCTTCATCCTTGAAGTATTCTTTTCCTGCATGGTTAGAACAAGGCATATCCCAATTGGAGGGTAATTTTTCCTTGGGCATATTTTGGAATTGCTGCTCATGAATGATGGTATGGAAGGGATTCTTGGTGCGTGGAGGAGGTGACCGTGAAGCCAAGCAATGGCGCGGAACCTTTCCTCCAGTGGACACCCGTGCAGTCCTTTGAATTTGGCAAGATTTGCCACCACTTCAATGCTTGCAATGGTGGTGCTGGTGTGCGGATGCTAGTCTTCCTTTGCCTCCTCTTCAACTTCAGTCTCGATCTCCTCCTCCTGCTCAGAGTCTTGGAGATCATCTTCCACAGGCTCCTTGCCCTTATCATTGGTGGAGACCATTGTGGTTCTAAACTTTGAGAATAGTTCCTGGCAGAAACAGATCAAAACAAAAACAAGGCGATAACATGATATACGAACCTCGGGGGATCCGGGGGATTATATATTACAAAGTTTAACAACAAAAGGAAAGTATTGAGAGAAAACAGGTCGGAGACAGGCTCCGGGGTGGCCACACCCCCGGTGGCGCGGCCAGGTCGGCCCGCACCACGGGGTGGTGTGAGCCACCCAGGCTCCGTTTCGTCCCTCTTTCGACTCATTGCTTTCCATGTTAGATAAAAACTGCAAAAATATAAATTGAAATTTTTTTCGCCGACCTTTTCTTACCAGAACTGTTACCTATTCAAAAAGGGATTACGCAGGTTTCTGAATTTGGTCTTTGATAAATTTTTCCAGAGTAACCACTTGAATAACATCAATATCTTCATTTTGGATGGCATATTTGAATTCCTCACATTTTTTTGATTAGAAAACACATATTATATGCATCATTTGGAGTTATGAATTAAAAGATGTGATTTAATCATTTAATAGAGCATTTATTAATAATAGAAAATGTTTGTTATTATTTAATTTTTTTCCAAAATAAACAAAGGACATATTGTTTCAGGGAATTTCAAAAGAAACAAACTTCATGTTTTGGGTTTTTTTCTAAATTTGTTTTAGATCTTCCTTAAAACGTGGTCAAAGCATTGATATGAGAAGAGAGGGGCCTAGGTGGGATTTACATAGTTCGCATGCACTGCGGGTTGAAGAAAAAGTAAAAAGTCATGGAGATTATTGAAAAGGAACAGAGGGCCAGGCTGCAGGTTTGGAAAGGAGAAAGGCCAGCAGGCTCTCTGCAAGAAGGACATGAACACGTGGGTGATGAACTGAAACTGAATTGCTCGAAAGAACTTGGTCGGATGATTCTGAGGCTGTTCGTGCACGGATTTGGACGATGTTTGATTCTACTCGTAGCTGGTTGTACCAATATGAGATATACGTGATGATTTGCTCCATAGATGCACTGGACGGTATGGAATCTTGGTGAGAACAGAGAGAAAATCTACAGTGCGTTCGCGTTTACACTGACGAGTCTGACTAAAATCTCGTTGCGCGGTACAGTGCAATATGCAGATCTTGCAAACATGGTTCTGAACGCTACTTTGCAGCGAGCTGTAGATAGGTGTACTTAACGTCAGAGGATATGGCCTAGGGTCGCCGGAAAAACGAAGGGAACAGGCGTCGTGGATGAAGGCGGGAGTGTGCGTGCTGCAGGTTGTGCGCGCGAGCGCTTGTCGATGCAGCGGCACCGGGATGAACTCGTTCGGGGCTTGTCTGGGCTGAAGCACCGTTGTACAGAGAAGGTTTATGAATGACAAGGTGGCGACCACCGGCGGCGAGCGAACTCAAACAGCTGCGGCGGCCGCGACGTACTTGACAGAGACTACGGCGCGTGCGTGGGGAAACTAGGAAGGGAATAGCTGTGGAGGGAAGGTGCTCCTGGATGAGAGGTGCTTGCTGGGGTTGACGTGGCCGGAGGTGCGGCAGCAAGGACGGCGACGGCGAGCTGCAGCCTGCGTTGGCGTGCAGCGGTGCTTGAGGACTCCTCCACCTCGCTCCATGTACCGTACAACCCATCAGCGTGGCGCGGTGCTTCTGGCGGCGACGGACCGGCTTCGGACGGTGTGGACAGCGGCGGCGAGGTAGGTGGCTCGCTGGACAGCGGCATGGCTCGGTTTGGGGAGGAAGAAAGAGAGGCGCTGGATCTCGATCTGCAGGACGGAGTGGTTGGGAGGCGTGCAGCGTTGCTGCTAGCTTTTGGTCAGGAGGAAAAGCAGGTCAGGCACGTTCCGGGATGGAGAAGATAAACAGGGAGGGGTTGGGTATGTGTAAGATTTTGTGTGTTATACACACACGGCTAGGGAAGATGTGGTGTGTGCTTAAGAGGGTGATGAACATATATAGATTAGGTTAGATTAAGTGTGAGATATTTTGTTAATCAAGATCAATATGAACAACCAAAATAATGACAATAATTAAGGTAAAAAGAAGAAGAGGAAGATGTAGGGTTTTAGTTTTGCATGTGTCATGCAACGTAGGATTTCTCACATGTGCTTGGCTTTATGTGGAAATAAGAAGATGGCACATAAATGTGAGGATTTGGGGATGGTCAAGATTAGGGCATGTATGGATCATAGCATAGGATCATGTGTAAGAGAAGAAAAAACAGATCCATATGAATCTACATGTGACCTAGGAATTAAAAATACCAAGTGAAGAATACAATGCCCACGTATAGAAATATGGTAGAGCTAGATGGTATCAAACCGGAGTTGGCATTACCAAGTTAGTAGGTGGAAGGATTCGAAAAGAGATGCCCTCAGCTCATATTGGGCATGTACCATTATCAAGAAGCAAATTATTAATAAATAATGCAATATGAGGGAAGAACCAAATGGAAAGGGGTTTTATAAGATTCTCAAATGCAATGTGGCATGGTGACATGAGCATGATATAATGATGGTGCAATTAATTATATGTAGGAAGTAGCATAAATATAGACTAGGCAAGTAGCATTACAATTGGGATGCTACAACTCTCCCCCACTAAACAAGAATCTCGCCCCGAGATTCCTAGGAAAAGAAAAAGGCACAAGGAGAGGCGGGTGTTCCCAAGTTGATGAACAATGGAATGGTGTGACCATTACCCTTGGAAAATTACTAGACTCGTTGCGAGTCTTGCATTTTGCTTGTTAGAAACAAAGAACTTGAAGAACCTGAAGGATTGTTGCGAGACGAGAAAGATAGGATGAACATAGCTGCGGTGCTCTCGAGAAACACGATAAAATAATAGAAACACTTTTTGAAAGAATTAGAAATGACGATGTATCACGGAGAAAGGAAAGACACATCGTTAGGATTAAAGATCAACAAATGCACGTGAATATGATTGCTTGCTTCGCCGGAAGAAAAGAACAACTTTGGAGAAGTATCAACCACTTTGAAAATATCATTGTTTCCTCCTTTAGATATAAGACATGAAGTTCGGAAACAATATTGCCTTGAAACAATAGCATTCCTTGGTATCAATAGACTAAGATTAGAATTGACGGTTTCTCGGATTAGCTTCTTGTTGCGCCGGTAAGAACCAAAGGATCACGCAATTGAGATGCGCAGATATATATCTTCAATAGAGGGAGGTGATGCTATTTTATGGTGGAATCCCAAGGAAGAAGTGGAATGTTGAATATTTGGAGATTATTGTAGAGATTCTTATTGCTTTCTTTAACCATGAGGTTATTGCAATAGATTTTGCGATTAATGGTATAAATCATAATTGGCTTTACCAAGAGGAAAAATAGACAAATTGAAGTCAGAGATATCCTCCATCTTGTTTGACGATGTTGAGCACCGGTAGAAAGAAGAGGGCTGAGAAGATTTTGCATTTGCTTCTAACAGATCATTGAAGATTTTGCTCTGTTTTGAAATAGACGAGAGCACCAACAAGAGGTTTTTGATTACGCTCTTGAGAGAACCCTTCGGAAAAACAAGGACGGAAGTAGAAGTATCAAGATATAAAGGCCACTTCCAACTACCGTGGACTAAGTGAAATTGCATTAATCCACCAACTCAATGTACAAGAGCGAATGATAAAAGTAGTGGTATGGTCATGACTCCATCCCTCACACAAAGCATTACTCCGCACATGAATAGGAAAATCGTGCAACTAAACTCTCAGAAATTTAGACTGATGATCTTGACAAGCAGAATTCCTGAAGCTTCATAAGAAAACATGTAGGTGATGTAAAAACTTCATCGGATCCAAAGTAGATAAAGATGATTATGTTGTCGTCGGGTTGGAAGTGCCAAGCCATCGGAAAACATATGAATGAGTATTACAGAGAACCACTGCAAGATTCAACAAACAGAAAAAAGATAGCACCAACTTGAATACAAGGATTACGAAAGATCTGGAAATTCTTCGAGGCATCCGGCGGATTGAGCATAGAAGATAGAGAGAGGATTTCAAAAGGTTTCTTGATGAGCGAAAGACCAAGGAATTTCTTGTCCTTCTTGAGAAGGTGTAAGAGAGATTTAGAAGTCTTGAGGAACTTCAGCGGACAACGATGATAACTTGCCAATGAAGGAAAAAGCTCTAGATTTGGTTGAAAATGGAGGATGGAATTAACAATTGACTTGGTCATTCCAGAATTGTAGCAATGTCTTTAGCAGAAGGACGTGGTCGTCGTTTTGGCGCTTTATGGCCATTTTCATGAGCTATTGCCCATAGTTTTGGGGTTCTAGGGAGATTTACAATGACAGTAAAACCCGATACATGTTTGAGAGTTATAACCAAAAACTCATCGTTTTTGTGCTTTATGGATGTTTTCATGAGCTATTGCCCACGGTTTTGGGGTTTCATACCGATTTTTTAACGATCGTAAGACCCGATATATGTTTGAGAGATATGACCTAAAATTCGTCGTTTTGGCTGTTTTCATGAGCTATTGCCCATAGTTTTGGGGTTCTAGGGCGATTTATAATGACTGCATGACCCAATACATGTTTGAGAGTTATGACCAAAAACTCGTCGTTTTCGTGCTTTATGGCCGTTTTCATGAGCTATTGCCCATAGTTTTGGGGTTCTTAGGCGATTTACAACGACCGTAAGACCTGATACATATTTGAGAGGTATGACCAAAAAACTCGTTTTTTGCGCTTTATAGCTGTTCTCATGAGCTATTGCCCATAGTTTTTGGGTTCTAGGGAGATTTACAACGATAGTAAAACCCGATACATGTTTCAGAGATATGACCAAAAACTCGTCGTTTTTGTATTTTATGGCTGTTTTCACGATCTTTGCCCATAGTTTTGGGGTTCTAGAGCGATTTACAACGACTGTATGATCCAATACTTGTTTGAGAGTTATGACCAAAAACTCGTCGTTTTCGCTCTTTATGACAAATTTCATGAGCTATTGCCCATAGTTTTTGGGTTCTAGCGTGATTTACAATGACCGTAAGACCCGATACATGTTTGAGAGTTATAACCAAAAAATCGTCGTTATTGTGCTTTATGGCTGTTTTCATGAGCTATTGCCCATGGTTTTGGGGTTTCATACCGATTTTGTAACGATCATAAGACCCGATACATGTTTGAGACTTATGACCAAAAATTCGTAGTTTTGGCGCTTTATGGCTATTTTCATGAGCTATTGTCTATAGTTTTGGGGTTCTAGGGCGATTTACAACGACTATATGACCCATTACATGTTTGAGAGTTATGAAAAAAACCTCATCGTTTTCGCGCTTGGTGGACATTTTCATGAGCTACTACCCATTGTTTTGGGGTTCTTGGGCGATTTACAACGACCGTAAGACTCGATACATGTTTGAGAGTTATAACCAAAAACTCGTTGTTTTCGCGCTTTATGGACGTTTTCATGAGCTATTGCCCATAGTTTTGGGGTTCTTTGGCGAGTTACAACGACCGTAAGACCCGATACATGTTTGAGAGTTATAACCAAAAACTCGTCGTTTTTGCCCTTTATGGCTGTTTTCATGAGCTATTACCCACAGTTTTGGGGTTTCATACCGATTTTACAACGATCATAAGACCCGAAACATGTTTGAGAGATACGACCAAAAACTCACCGTATTGGCGCTTTCTGTCTGTTTTCATGAGCTATTGCCCATCGTTTTGGGGTTCTAAGGCGATTTACAACGACTGTATGGCCCAATACATGTTTGAGAGTTATGAACAAAAACATGTCGTTTTCGCGCTTTATGGCCGTTTTCATGAGCTATTGCCCATAGTTTTGGGGTTCTTGGGCGAATTACAATGACCGTAAGAACCGATACATGTTTGAGAGTTATAACCAAAAACTCGTTGTTTTTGCGCTTTATGGCTGTTTTCATGAGCTATTGCCCACATTTTTGGGGTTTCATACCGATTTTACAATGATCGTAAGACCCGATACATCATTGAGAGATATGACCGAAAATTCGTCGTTTTGGCGATTTATGGCTGTTTTCATGAGCTATTACCCATAGTTTTGGGGTTCTAGGGCGATTTACAATGACTGTATGACCCAATACATGTTTGAGAGTTATGACCAAAAACTCGTCGTTTTCGCGATTTATGGTTGTTTTCATGAGCTATTGCCCATAGTTTTGGGGTTCTTGGGCGATTTACAACGACCGTAAGACCCGATACATGTTTGAGAGTTATAACCAAAAACTCATCGTTTTTGCGCTTTATGGCTGTCTTCATGAGCTATTGCCCACGGTTTTGGGGTTTCATACCGATTTTATAACGATCGTAAGACCTGATACATCTTTGAGAGATATGATAGAAATTTTGTCGTTTTCGCAATTTATGGTTGTTTTGGTGAGCTATTGCCCATAGTTTTGGGGTTCTAGGGCGATTTACAATGACTATATGACCCAATACATGTTTGAGTGTTACAACCAAAAACTCGTCGTTTTCGTGCTTTATGGACGTTTTCATGAGCTATTGCCCATAGTTTTGGGGTTTTTGGACGATTTACAACGATCGTAAGACCCGACAAATGTTTGAAAGTTTTACCCAAAAACTCGTCGTTTGTGTGCTTTATGGCGGTTTTCATGAGCCATTGCCCATAGTTTTGGGGTTCTAGGGAGATTTACAACGACTATATGCCCCAATATATGTTTGAGAGTTATGACCAAAAACTCGTCGTTTTCGCGCTTTCTGGATGTTTTCATGAGCTATTGCCCATACTTTTGGGGTTCTTGGGCGATTTACAACAACTGTACGACTCGATACATGTTTGAGAGTTATAACCAAAAACTCGTCGGTTTTGCGCTTTATGGCTTTTTTATGAGCTATTGCCCACAGTTTTGGGGTTTCATACAGATTTTACAATGATCATCAGATCCGATACATGTTTGAGAGTTATGACCAAAAACTCGTTGCATTGGCGCTTTATGGCTGTTTTCATGAGCTATTTCCCAGAGTTTTGGGGTTCTAGGGCGATTTACAACGACCATAAGACCCGATACATGTTTGAGAGTTATGACCAAAAACTCGTCGTTTTCGCGCTTTATGGCCGTTTTCATGGGCTATTGGCCACAGTTTTGGGTTCTTGGGCGATTTACAACAACCGTAAGACCCGATACATGTTTGAGAGTTATGACCAAAAACTCGTCGTTTTGGCGCTTTATGGCTGTTCTCATGAGCTATTGCCCATAGTTTTGGGGTTCTAGGGAGATTTACAATGACAGTAAAACCAGATACATGTTTCAGAGATAAGGATAAAAACTCGTTGTTTTTGTGTTTTACGGCTCGTTTCACGATCTTTGCCCAGAATTTTGGGGTTGTTGGGCGATTTACAATGACGGTATGACCCAATACATGTTTTAGAGTTATGACCAAAAACTTGTTGTTTTCACGCTTTATTGACGTTTTCATGAGCTATTGCCCATAGTTTTGAGGTTCTTGGGCGATTTACAATGACTATAAGACCCGATACATGTTTGAGAGTTATGACAAAAAACTCGTCGTTTTTGCGTTTTATGGCTGTTTTCATGAGCTATTACCCATAGTTTTTGGGTTTGTTGCCTATTTTACAACGATCATAAGACCCGATACATGTTTGAGAGATACGACCAAAACCTCATCGTATTGGTGCTTTATAGCTGTTTTCATGAGCTATTGCCCATAGTTTTGGGGTTGTAAGGCGATTTACAACGACTGTATGACCCAATACATGTTTGAAAGTTATGACCAAAAACTCGTCGTTTTCATAGTTATGGACGTTTTCATGAGCTATTGCCCATAGTTTTGGGGTTCTTGGGCGATTTATAATGACCGCAAGACCCGATACATGTTTGAGAGTTATGACTGAAAAACTCGTCGTTTTTGCGCTTTATGGTTGTTCTCATGAGCTATTTCCTATAGTTTTTGAAGGAGATATGCCCTAGAGGCAAATAATAAATAGGTTTTTATTGTCATATCTCAATTAGTTTATAATAGTTTCATATTGTGCTTTGACTGTGCCAAGGAGAAACATTGGTACAGGTGTGGTATGAAACAACCAAGTCCCTAGTATCCTCTATTCATACTAGTTCGTTGGTCATGAGGATGATCTGGGTTTCAAGATCATGGGCATTTATGCCAATTTACAACAGGGTCATATCATTGGAGAATGATGTGATGGACATTCCTCGAAGGATTGCAACACGATCAAGTCATATAGTTCATTGTTGCAACAGCTATACCTAGACTCCTTTTCCTTAGACCGTGAGCTCATATTACTCACTGTTTCCCGAGGCTGCTTTGACTGCATCAACCGTCATCTGGTAATACGGTGGCCATAAAGGTGTATGTTGGGTATTCCGAAGGAACAGTTGATGACATGTGACTGCAAGACCGGGATTTGTTCACCCATATGACGGGTAAAGATACATACGGCCGGCTTGGTGAGATTACATCCATAAATGTTGCAACATGTGACTAGGTCACGGGGATGTAATATCACGATAACAAGAAAACATAACTTGTTGTGAACGAGATTGAACAAGGCATGTGATACCAATGATCAGATCTCGGACAAGTTGTATCGAGAAACAAAAGGAATTGGATGCTACAATTAGCGGTTCAAATGACATTGTCATCAAGAATGCATAGGGG
Source organism: Avena eriantha (assembly GCA_910589775.1). Classification (NCBI taxonomy): domain Eukaryota; kingdom Viridiplantae; phylum Streptophyta; class Magnoliopsida; order Poales; family Poaceae; genus Avena; species Avena eriantha. The sequence goes on along the minus strand of OU342743.1, from coordinate 2,967,077 downwards.
TCACATGGATATCCCTGGTCCCTCTGTTGATCATTGATACCAATCATGTCTAGAGCATTCCCGAGCCGTGAGAGGATACACTTAAGGGTATGATGAGACCAATCATTCGTAAGATGGAATCACAGTAGAGAAATATAAAGCCGAAATTGTTCCACAGAGAGATCCGAAGTTGTTCGGCGAAAGAATAAAGGACCGGAATCATTCCGGGAATTCTGAAGTTGTTCGAAGGATATAGAAAGGGGAACCAAAAGGTGTTTCGGGTTGAATCAGGTTTTGTAATATGTATTTACATGTTAATTAGTGTAATTAATATTAAATATAATATTAAAATCTAATTTGAAGGGGTATTCCACTAATGGGCCAAACTTCCTAGTGAATAAAGGCCCATGAGGGAAAACCAAAAGAGGGAAGGGCCAAGGGCCAAGAGGGCCAAGGCCCAGCCGCCACATGGGGGGCCCACCCGGCCAGCCTAGGGCTATGCGTGGGGTGGGGCCCACCCTGGCCGGCTGGCCCATGAAGCCCTAAGGGCCCATGCGCCTCCCCTCCTCTCCCTTGAATAGTCCCACATGGGAAACCCAAAGGGGTACCCATGGGTGGGATTAGCACACACCAATATTTGGAGAAGTCCTTTGGTTGACTTCCTCCTTCCCTCTCTCTAGTCCTTGTGACCATGGTCCCAAGTCTGGGCTATGCGAACGAGGCACACCTGCAGTACGCCGTTGTGCTGCAGGGATTCCTAGCCGGATATCAACTTCCACACTCCCGGCGGGATCGGGGAGCCGGAGGTCTCATCGTGCACCGAATGTGTACGAAGACACGAGGCGCAACACTTGGGGCGGTTAAATATTGTGAGCCGGGTGACCTGTGAGGAGCTTCGCGACCTTGAGGTCGGCTACGAGTACGACTACTTCAACCACGTTCCCCGTGGAACGTTAACCGCATACGGTCTATAAGGGTATGTATTCTCTACACATCGACCGTTACCGCATTACTACATAGATAGATCCTAGGCAGTTTTGGGGTTCCATCGTAGGAATTTTTTTGTTTTCTGCTGCGGATCCCCTTCAGTGGTATCAGAGTCGATCTATGCGTAGGAGTGCTGTACGGCCAGTACATACATGTATTGTGCGGGCATTGATCCCTTAGTTGTTACCCTCTGATACATTGCAAATGTATCTATAATTTTTGATGTTCCATGGTAAGTTTTATCCACTTTCTTGTGTTTTGTTCCAACTTTGGATTACTTTTCAAATGATTTCTTGGACTAACCTATTAACAAGAGCCACAGTGCTAGCTGCCCGTTTTCTGCTGTTTTTGGTTATAGGAAAGTCAGAAAATGAATATTCTCGGAATTGGACGGGACAAAAGCCAAAATGCCTATTTTTCCGGAAGTCATCAAGTGCTAGGGGGCCACCACACCACCTGGCCACGCGGCCAGGCCTGGCTCGCGCCAAGGGGTGGTGTGGCCGCTCCCGGCACCCCCTCGGCCTCCCCTTCCGCCTATAAGATGCCCTCGGGACGAAAACCCTAAGCACCCAATCAAAACTCCATGAAAGAGTCTGTAGCCGCCGTCATCTCCATCCCTAGATCGGGAGGGATCTGAAGCTCTTCCCGGCACCCTGCCGGAGAGGGGAATTCACCCTAGAGGCCTTCTTCATCTCCATGCAAGCCTCCAGTGTGATGGTTGAGTAGTTCATCCTTGGACTACGGATCCATGTAGTAGCTAGATGGCTGGTTCTCCCCCTTTGTGCTTTCATGTTTAGATCTTGTGAGCTCCGTTCATGATCAAGATCATCTATTTGTAATTCTGCATGTTGTGTTTGCGGGGATCCGATGGATATTGAGATGCTATTTCAGATTGATTATTGATTCTATCATCTTTGTTATTTGTGATCTTGCATGCTTTCCGTTGTTAGCAACCCTAGTTTCCACAACCCTCGCCAGATTGCATCTGCACACCATTGTAACTTTCGACTCCTTCGATAATTCCACGAGCAGACAAGCAGGAGTAGGGACCTCTACGAGACCTGAACCTGGGTAAATCTTTGTCCCCTGTGTTCTTGTTTGCTAGCTGATAGATGTCTCCAGCGCTCCCTCCTTCTCCAAAACCCAAGTCCATAACAATGGGCATTGATGAGTTAAACCCTCGTCAATTGGCGCCATCTGTGGGAATTGGGAGTGCTGATGTTGCGGCTTCTTCGACCCCATCAACTGCGATCTACAACTCCACAACAACGGAGATTCGCCAGCTCTTCGGCGCATTCTACTTCACCGTCCACATGCCGACCACCCGCCCGGCCTTCGAGTCCGTGGGTGACGGAATCAGATTGGGAGCTTCCGCTTCCAAGTTGGTCAGATGGGCACGCTTCGCATGCCTGATCAGCCGACAGCACCGACGATTGCCCCGACATCGTGGTTCCCTCCATCGCTCGGCACCCTCAGCGAGCTCAATGCCCCGGTGGCAGTCGAGAACACGGTCAGCGACAGCAGTCGCGATTCCGATCTGAGCAATCTGGCCACTGAAGATGGAACCTACGGTTCCGGATCTGAGAGTTGTGGAAGCAACAACTTCATCACTTCATGTGCGCCGTCATCAACGCAGTCGACACCTCCGCCAATCGCGACAACGGTGGCAAACCTGGTAATGGCACCGATCCACCCAACGCAGGCAACGGTGGCAACGGCGGTAACGTCGGCAATCATGCTCCCGTCAACAACGGAGGAGCAGTCGAACCTCCCAGCATAATCAATGAGCAAACCGGCGAACGCGTCGTAATCAAGCTCAACGAGCAAGAGTGGGATCGCTGCCGCGAGGCCTTACGGGGCACACCTCTACCCTTTGGGTCCCTACAGGAACTGTTGATGGGCTATCACTGGCTCCTGAAAGAAGAATTCAAGCGTGAACTACAAACAATCGTGCAACTTGAGGCGTGTAAAAAGGCAGCGGACGAATCGAGCCTTCGTCGCGCTGGGCTCTCCTCCTACGGAGGATCCTCCTCAAGAGGCAACGAGTACCTCGCCAAGTAGAGGCAATTGCGGATGGCTCATCTAACCGAACAAGAACGCATAGAGGCCGCGAAAGTCCTCGACTTTGGCTCTATGACAGTCGACACGAGAGGCAACGTGGTCCCTAGGACGCCGCAGGCTGCGGTGATAGCATCCACCATGTACCTCCTCAATAACCAGCCGCCAGCTGGAGATCCCCGAACTGCCATGCATCGATCTACGATCGTGGGTTTGGGATTAATCAAGGCCGCCCTCGACAAGGAGCCAACACCAGACCCAAAAAAGGGCAAAGTGCTAGCAAAGAGCCACTCCTCGCCCTCATCCAGCGATGACAGTCACGACCTGTCTCGGCGCTGCGGCTCACGGCGACACGACCGTGACTACGATGCGTGCGACAACCTCACGCAGCGCAAGATCGACAAATCAAGGGCATGACGTGCTCAGTCGACTGACACGGAAGAAGAAGATGGGGAGCTCTGCGGCGCCAGATGCTTCAGTAGATCCATTAGGCAGAAGCGAATGCCTAAAGGGTTTAAACTCCCATCAGAGAAACTGAAATTTGACGGTCTACAGGACCCCAAGATCTGGCTGGAGGACCACATCTCCTCCGTTAGACTCCACGGAGGCAGTCGAAGCACTGTCATGCAATGCCTGCAGCTACAGCTGTAGGGCGCCGCCCGAGCATGGCTCAATAACCTCCCACGCGGATCCATTCGCAGTCTGGATGAGCTGGTTTACAGCTTCGTGCGCAACTTTAAGGGCACATACAAATGACCCGCATCAATCGAAGAGCTGAGATCCTGCCAGCAAAGATCTGGCGAATCGCTGCGCTCCTACATCCAAAGGTGGTCCATCATAAAGAACTCCGCGGAGAACATCTTGGAAGACCGCGCGATTGATGCATTGAACGGTGGTGTCCGCCGCCTAGAACTCAGGGAGGAGCTAGGTCGCTCAAAGCCCCAAACCATCGACCACCTGATGGAAATCGCGAATCGGTGGGCCGATGGAGAAAATTCGGTGAAAAATCGCGCTCACTCCGACGAGGAGGCAGAACTCGAACGCTGACGCGACCGCCGAGGCAAGCACCGCATGCGCATCTACGATGACTACGACGATGTTAACATGGTCGCAGCTGGCTACGCCGATAGACGCGACGATTACCGCAACAGTGGATACCGTAGCGGCGGATACCGCGACTCCGGGAAAACCACGCAAGTATGGCAACATCGCACTCGCGATGAGGCATCCGCGACCTCCATCGAGGACAAACTGTCCGGGCCATGCACGGTACACTTCTACATTGACAAGCATGATGGCAAGAGAAAATGCAGCCACCTCATCAAGGACTGTCGCGAGTTCCTCAAGCTACATGAGGGATTGGTTCGGATCAATCGCAATGCAGTCGAAAGAGGCTACGGAGCCGCTCCAGGCGCCATAGCACATGGCGCACCACCACAAGCACTTGGGCCACCCCCGAACGGAGCCGCACCGGACCAGCACCACGGAGGCGAACCGTACCCACGGGCCATGGGCACCATGATGATCCAAAAGGGACGCCCCTCCAACAGGGTGTAGAAGACCATCACTCGCCAAGTCAACTTAGCCATGCACTCGCCACCATCCACCACTGAGTACCTCAGTGGAAGCGAGTCGTGCATTACCTTCGACAAGTGCGACCACCTGCCTCAGATACCCCATCCAGGTCATTGCCCCTCGTACTCGACGCGCAAATTGGAGGTTTCGACATGAGTCGCGTCTTCCTGGATGGCGGAAGCGGCATCAACCTCATATTCGTGAGTACCTTGCGAGCAATGAGAATTCCTCTAACCTGCCTGGAGGCATCAGACACAATGTTCCACGGCATCGTCCTAGGGAAAGGCGTATACCCCCTGAGCAAAATCAACCTCGATGTCATCTTCAGCACGCCGAAGAACTTTTGGCGCGAGGGCATCGACTTTGAGGTCGTCGACTGGCCCTCACAATACCACTGCATCCTCGGGCGCGTCGCGTTCGCTAGCTTGATGGCAGTGCCCCACTATGCCTACCTGCAGATGAAAATGACAGGTCCCAACGGCGTCATCAGGATCAACGGGAGCTTTGAGCGATCTGATAGTTGCGGTAGGGAATTCAACAGAATCTCCCAATCCTTCGGCATGCAGGAGGAACTCGCAAGATTGAAAGAGACCACAGACAATACTCTGCCTCCCTTGAGTAGGCCAAGCTCACTTGACCTCTCCTTCGACTCATCTGTGCACACAAAGAAGGTGCAGGTCCATCCACCGGATCCCGCCAAGACGGCCCTCATCGCCAACAACTTGAGTCCCGCATAGGAACTCGCGCTCGTCGAATTCCTCCGTGAGCACTGGGAAATTTTTTCCTGGTGTCCTGCAAACATGCCAGGAGTTCCCAGGGAATTCACCGAGCACGCACTCAACGTCAACGCCGACGCAAGGCCAGTCAAGCAAACAATCAGGCGACTGTCTAAGCCATGAGCGCAGGCAGTTGGACTGGAGATCAACAGACTCCTCGAGGCCAAGTTCATACACGAGATCAAGGAAAGCACTTGGCTCGCCAACACGGTGCTGGTACCAAAAAAGGACACGGATATCCTGCGGATGTGTGTGGACTTCACTTCTTTGAACAAGCATTGCCCAAAGGATCACTTCCCGCTGCCACAGATTGACCAGATCATCGACTCCACCGTGGGATGCGAGCGCCTCTGCTTCCTCGACGCCTACTCAGGTTATAATCAAATTCGAATGAAGGAGGAAGACTAGGAGAAAACAGCGTTTATGACGCCCTTTGGTGTGTTCTGCTACAACACAATGCCCTTCGGGCTAAAAAATGCGGGAGCCACCTATGAGCGGTGCATGCAGGCTTGCCTCAAGGAACAACTGGGTCGCAACATCCAAGTCTATGTCGACGACATAGTAATCAAGACCAAAGAGGAAGCCTCTCTAGTCGACAATTGCGCGAAACCTTCGCCAACCTCGACCGCTACCGGATCAAGCTCAATCTGGAGAAATGCGCCTTCGGCGTACCATCTGGGCAGCTACTCGGGTATCTCATCTCCGTGAGGGGAATCAAGGCGAACCCGAAGAAGATAAAAGCCATACTGGCCATGGAGAAGCCAAAAAACATAAGGGGCGTCCAGCAGCTGGCTGGACGAATCGCGGCCCTCAGTCGATTCATCAGTCGAATGGGTGAAAAGGCGCTATCCTTCTACCAGCTCCTCCGCAAAACTGAAAAATTCGAGTGGACCACGGAAGCGCAAGAAGCATTCGAAGACCTCAAGCACCTGCTATCCACTTCGCCAGTGCTGGTGACTCCACGAGAAAGGGAACCACTATTGCTGTACATCTCCGCCACCAACCAGGTGGTCAGCACAGTGCTCGTCGTCGAGCGAGCGGAGGAAACAAGGTCCACGACGTACAATGCCTAGTATACTACCTCAGCGAGGTCCTCACGCCAACAAAACAGCGGTACCCGCATTACCAGAAGCTGGCGTACGGCGTCTTCATGACCGCCTGACGACTGCGCCATTACTTCCAGGAACACCCAATCGTGGTGGTCAGCACGCCCCGTTGGGTCATATCCTCAATAACCTCGATGCCACGGGACGAGTCGCGCTATGGGGAATAGAACTGTCTCCACAAGACATCACATACGAAAAGCGGGACGCAATTAAGTCGCAAGTTCTCCCTGACTTCCTCGTGCACTGGATGGAGAACCAGCTCCCGGACAAGCCAGATATGTCCTACCTCTGGACAATGCACTTCAATGGGTCCAAGCGGAAAGACGGAGCAGGCGCAGGTGTCATACGGACATCACCTCAAGGGGATAAGCTAAAGTATATCCTGCGAATGCAGTTCACAGCCTCCAACAACGAGGTGGAATACGGGGCCCTGTTGCACGGGATGAGGATGGCAAAAGCTTGCGGCACCAAGAGGCTCATCATATATGGCGACTCCAAGTTGGTCGTCAACCAAATAATGCATGAGTGAGACGCACTGAACGACAACATGATCGCGTACCGCGACCTCTACGATACACTCGAAGGAGACTTTGATGGTTGCGAGCTATGGCACGTAGGTCGCGAAAGCAACGAACAGGCAGATGCACTCGCCAACAGAGGCTCTACCTGCACCCCCATACCACCTGGGGTATTTCTCGAGCGCATATGCGAACGTTCCATCAAGCCAAAGGCCGCAGAGAAGAAAACAAGCACAACAACAGACTCGGGGGCTGCGCCACCCATTGATCCAATGGCACTCGATGACGCGGAGCTGGACACAGGACTCGAGGGACCAATGAGCGTCATGATGATAGAGCAATCCTGGACGCAGCCGTGCATTACGTACCTCCTCAGCAAGAGGCTACCGGACGATCCGACAGATGCACGGCACATCGCGCGGCGATCCAAGGCATTCGCCGTTATCAACGGCGAACTGTATAAACGCAGCACCACAAGAGTGCTACAACGATGCGTCTCCATGGCGGATGGAAAATCAGTTCTCCTCGACATCCATGAAGGGACCTGCGGGCACCACGCCGGCAGTCGCGCCCTCGTTGCCAAAGATTTGTGAGCTGGATTTTACTAGCCCATGGCCATGCGCGACGCCAAGGACATAGTCCAAAAATGCAATGCTTGCCAGCGATTCACGGACAAGCCACACGCACCAGGCGCAGAGCTACGACCAATCCCATTGGCCTGGCCCTTCGCACAATGGGGGCTTGACATGGTCGGCAAGCTTCCAAGGTCCTCGCGAGGAGGCTACGTCTACCTCTTGGTCGCAGTCGACAAATTCACCAAGTGGATCGAGGCCATGCCAGTGACCAACCAATCAGGGCACAGAGCAGTCAAGTTCTTCGAGTCCATCGTGTACCGCTTTGGCGTGCCGCATAGCATCATCACCGACAACGGGACGAACTTCACATCCAAGAAGTTCCAAGAATTCTGCAAGAACCTGGGGATCAACATTAGCTACGCCTCAGTAGCGCATCCACAGACCAACGGTCAGGTGGAGAAAGCAAACGGGCTCGTCTGCAGCGGCATCAAGAAGCGACTCCTACGACCACTCGAACAAGCCGCGGGTTGCTGGCCAGATGAATTGCAATCCGTACTCTAGAGCCTACGTACAACTCCAAACAGGGCCACAGGTTACATGCCATTCTTTATGGTGCACGGAGCAGAGGCAGTGCTACCCGCCGAAGTACGGTACAAGGCGCCGCGTGTGGTCACTTACAGTGAACAAGAGTCATCTCTTGCACTCAAAGACTCTGTCGACCTGCTTGACGAAGCAAGAGAAATCGCCGCAGAAAGATCCATGATCTCCTAGCAGAACCTGCGCAACTACCACAGTAGGAGGCTTCGCCCTAGATCCTTCGTCGAAGGTGACCTGGTCCTGCGACTGAAGTAGCAGGGCATCTCAAGCTCAAGTCCCCTTGGGAAGGACCGTACGTGATTACAGTAGTAATCCCAGGTGGCGCCTATCCCTTCAAGATTTAGAGACAGGAGTCGCATACTCCAACCCTTGGAACGTCGCACAGCTGCGACGCTTCTACCCCTAGTCGTTTTTTACTTTTACATCGCAAATAAGGCTACTCAGCTAAGGCTACTTAGCCACACGTTGTACCTCGCACTATCCGTCGATTAAATAAAAGCTAAGTGCCCCAAAACTCTGTGTTCTCCTTTACTTTTCCAATTTATATACTCAGGGGCTGCGCCACCCTGTACACATCTGTTCTCCGAACCAAAACGCGATATCCTGAGTAGCTGGTACATCAATCGAAACCCTTAACACAACATCAACCCAGCTGCAACGCACCTGACAGGTTGACAAGGGACTGAGATACAAACATGACCAGGCTAACGAAAAGAACTCGCATAGTGCCACGCACTTCATACTAACAAAGCTCTTTATACGCATTCAACAAATAAATTATCCACAGCATTTATACGAACTTTACAACACAAGTACACTTATGTGCAGGATACAAACTAGGCTACTATTGCAGCAGAAGAACGTTGGTTTGTTCCTCGAAGAAGTCGACGATCTCTTCTACTGGGCGGTCCAACGCCTGATAGTGCGGCACCATATTCCAAGCAGAACCTGCTGGCGGTACAGGCGGCCCAGACACAATGGCGGAAACATCTACGTCAGGCCTGTGCAATCGCACCATTGAGAGAGCAGCCTTGGCACCAGCCACCAACTGTTGCTTCACGCATTCGCGAACCGCGGACAGATCTTGAAACTTGGCTAGGAGGGCCAGCAAGCTTGATGGAGTATCATCCAACGGGAACATCACCTGATAAATGTTTTTCAAGCATGACTGTGACTTATTTAGAAAAAGCAGCACTCGCGATGCACGATCCTGCAGGGTCGCCAGTGTAGTCGCACGATCATGATCTACCCAGAAGTACCCACTCTCTTGAAGTTGCTCCTGGGTGAGATCATGCAGGCGAATAGCAATTCTATCCTTCTCCTCCCGCGGATGACGCGCTAACAACTACACGAAGCAACACCAGCAACATGAGTACACGTACCACAACGAGTGACTACAAAGAAAAGATGAGAACAAGCAAACTAACACTTGAACTGGTTACCTAGCTGCGTCACCTCGCCAAGCAGATATTGCTCTCGGGCGGCGGCTTTTTCCGCCTTCGACTTCCACACGTCTGCGTTACCGCGGAGCACGGGCAACTCGTGCTCCAGCTGCTTCACGCGATCACGAAGTCGCAAAAGCAAGGAGAGCTCATCTACCCTAGAGCGCGGCGGTGCCACGGTATCATCAAGAGTTGGCGAGTCCTGGTTTCCCCTCATAGGATCACTTGATGTACCCTACCACAAGTCAAGATAGAAGCAAATAAGGCGACCAAATCAACCTAAAGACAAAAGGGTTAGATGCATTGAAGACCAGCATAAGTATCAACAGACACACTCGCCAGCGGGCATGTTCTTAAACAAAAGGACAATTAATCAACTATTAGAAAAGCTAACTACAGAGCAGCTGGCTTCTTCGACTTCGATGGCTTCGGGGGCTTCATCAAGTCCGTGGCAGTATCAGACGGCACTAACTTTCCGCCGACCCCTGAGGCCGAAGCTTTCGCCGCCTTCTTGGCACGTTGGAGCTCCTCCGAGTACTTTGCAATAGTATTTATCAAGTGATGCCCATATTTGCCATAGGCAGTCGCGAAAGGAGCGAAGACTACCTGCTGACCATCCGCGCCAACAAGCATCGCCTTCGACACCGCAGAGGGATCGATCTCGACTCCGTGGGCCTGCACCATGGCGAGTGACATGGACGCGCCAACCGCGCGGAGTGAGTTCTTGTAGCTGGAAGGCACACCCCCGGCGAGTGACTCCACCAGCTCATCCATATTATCGACCAGCTCCGCCTTAGGCATCAACTCCTCCCGCAGGTGACTGAGGGCGCCCTTGGACTTGGAAAGTGTATCCTAGACGGCGGCGCTACGGTCCTCGACTACGGACACCGCACCTGCCAGAGCATCATCGCGACGAAGGGCCTGCGGGTCAAAATGCAATTCACCAGAATCTGTACATAAACCCAAACATGGACCAAAAACATCAACGCCACCAGCAAAAACATGGGAAGCAAAAAAGGATAACAATATCCACAAGCAAAAGTACCTGAGAGAGCCTTGGCGATTGAGAACAGTTGTTCTTCGAACAACTTTTCCCTGGCCGCAAAGGAGGAATGTAGGTCCTCTTCACGCTTCTGCGCATCGTCACGCGCTGCGATTGCCTCGTCGCGACCCTTCACAGCCTCGGCAAGTGTCTTCTCCAAGGTGGCGACGTTACACAATAAGGCATTATGTTTAGCTACACATCAATCAAAAGTTGATTATCAGTCGACTATATGAAAAGGAGAAGACGAAGAAGAATAAGTGTAGAACACTCACTTTCAACCATGCGGTGATGCGTCTCCAGCATTGCATGCTGGCGGCCCATCGCCATCACCTGCTCTACCAGGTGCGCGACTTCCTTTACAAGGAGCTGTCGCACAAACAAGGAATCAGCAGAGGCAACATATAACATCGACTGCAACACTAAAAAGAAGAAAAGCTATACTTACATGGTGCTCCAATGACTTCGAAGATGTTTGCTGTACCGTCATCCGAGCAACCATTCGATGCTCCCCTGCGTGAGGAGAGCTGGAAGAATTGTGCCCGGAGTGGGGCGCCAATGGAGGGGAAGGAGCGTGCTCGACCTCTTTCTTGGCCTTCGAGGTCGCGACTCCTGATTCCTTCAAAAATTCTACGTCACCAGAAGATGACGACACCTCTTGACTACAAGACAAAACCCATAGTGAGAAAGGGTAAACTCCGGGACAGACCAACAAGGAGAAAACAGAGAAGAACAAATGAACCAGAAAATTTACCTGTCAAACTTGTCAAAATCAAATGTGGCCTCCACCGACTCCGACGAAGACTCCTTGGGCAATCGCATTTTCTTGCGAGAAGATGGTGCCACAGCCCTCACAGGAACGGAAGGAATTGGCGACTCCGCACCAACGCCTGTACCCTCCGGAGTCGAAGGAGACGACGCGTCAGAATCCTCGTCGCGCAAACGCTTGCGAGTATCCAGACTATCGGACTTGGGGGCTTCCTCCTCCACATCAGAAGGGATAGTCGACTCCGACTCATCCTCTTCCAAGGCTTCGCGAGGAATAACCCCCTCAGGGAGAGGGGGCATACAAGGCGACACCGCCCAATCCTGCATACAGACAACAAAAATCAGCAAAAAAACAAGTAAGCAACAGAAAAGCAATCGACAAAATAAGCTATTGCGTAGCACAACTATACCTTAGGAGGAGGATTCGAAGCATCAAAGGGAGGAACAACTGGCTCACTAGGAAGCACATCCTTGCCAGTGTACTTCGTGACCAGTCGAACCCTCTTGTCCACCTCACTCGCGGACATGCCATCGGCAGACACGCGAGTGGCATCATCAGCGCCAGCCCATCGAAACATGGGATGGACTCTGGCTTGCAGGGGCTAGACACGACGATGCAGCCAAGTGCGGATGAGAGCGCAGCCTGCCTCCTCTTTGCCTATGCGACTCTCAAGGTCGCTGACACGTTGATACAACACGTCTGTCTCTGCGAGTTCGCCAGGCATAACTACGTTCTTCCAGGGGCGCATCTTCTTGCACGGTGTCGCGGGATCGAAGGGCGCGAGTCCAAAGTGCTCATCTTTGGCCTTCTGATCACGGACGTAGAACCATTTGTCCCTCCACCCTTGGACGGACTTCGTGAGCTTGATATCGAAGTAGGTGGCAGATGGGTCGACGTGGATTCCACAACCACCTACATCGTAAACTAAAGAGCCAGATGCGGACTGGCGCTTCAATTTGAAGATGCGCTTGAAAAGGCCGAAGTGTGGCTCGATTCCGAGCCAACACTCGCAAAGTGTCATGAAGCAAGAGATGTGGAGGATCGAATTTGGGGACAGCTGATGGAGCTGGAGCCCGTAGAAACAAAGAAGACCCCTAAAAAAGGGGTGAAGAGGCAACGAAAGACCGCGAATGATGAATGCGAGAAACATCACTCGAAAACCAGCGGGAGGAGCAGGAATGGTCTCACCGCTGGGGACGCACGCATCAGTGACTACCGCGGACAGCACTCCGTCTTGGCGAATAAGACGGAGATCAGACGCCTTGATGATGGAAGGGCGCTACGCACCATTCGTGATGCGGGTGCCCGTGACCTTCTTATTCCCGCCGGCGGCGGTGCTGGTGCCCGCAGCAGCAGAGCCGCCCTTCTTCTTCGCCGTGGCAACAGTGGCCGTGGAATCAGCGGCATCGCCTCCCTTCTTCTTCCCTATTGCACGACGGCAATGTGAGCGAAGGAAGTAGCTCGGGAACGAGCGGAGCTGGTCCATTGCCATGGAGGAAACGGGCCCAGGAAAAAGAAGAGGAGCAGCAGCAATGGCGATGGCAACAAGGAAGAATGAGCACAGATGGGAAAATTACCGCCATAGCGCCGCTACTTAATCAATGGAAGATGCAATCCAACGACTCAAAATAACCCTATTGGACGCGTGGCACACATCGCGTTAGACACGTGGAGAAGGGGAAGCACGAACCGTCCCTCCACTACTCCCATTACGTATGGAAATCGAGGAGGCGCACTTAAAATAAAGATTACGCATGCCCAGTCAAATCAAAGTCAGGAAGTGGGACCCACTGCTCGTCACGTCCCGTCAAACTCGCTCACGCGGGTAACTGAGGTCATACAAGCGTCAGCACTGACATCATCAAAGCTACGCAGCGGAAAAATTGGACTACTTTAGTCCTTGCTGGAGTCTTCGACTCCACCAAGCACTCGGGGGCTACTCCCATAGGGAGCGCTGGCGGCGCACCCTACGATTTTTTTTCTTTTTTTCTTTTTGCAGGAACAAGGACAATCAAAATCCAACCCAAACCGTTCGAAATACAATTCGACTATGGACATGGGTTACTCCCATAGGGAGCGCTGAAAAAATTCGACTGAAACAAGCAACCAAAAGACGACGGCAGTCACAAACGTTATTTAGTCCCTGCCCGAGTCTGCGACTCAACCAGGCACTCGGGGGCTACTCCCATAGGGAGCGCTGGTCGCGCACCCTATGATTATTTATACAGAAAACTGTGTGTTGATAACATCCGCACTCGAAGCTTATGGCGACACCACCTCATAATTTCCCTACAAAGAGACTGCGTCTCCTGGGTCACCCGAATCGTCTCCGCGATGATAAAATTCGGATGCCGCGCTTACATCGTGAAGGTAAGACTTGAATAAGGCCTGACAATGCATTTAGCTGTGCACTACCAGAAATGTATCTGTGCCTACAGGTACGATGAACATGCCTTGACGGACGCGTCGAGAGCTCACACCCATATAACTGGAATTCGACTCCTGTAAGACCTCCACGGCTTGAGTCGAATTACGCCAGCACTTTTCCGGATTCGAATCCGGGGACTCGAGTTCGAGTAGATTGTGTTGTTTTACCCTAAGGTGGTTAACTGATACCGATACTTTGGTTACATAAGGCACGTATATCGACAATCCCTATGACACAAATAAAAGCAGTCGAAATGTACTCATTTAGGCACTCGAAGACTTCAAAAAGTCCCCAGTCGAATCTGCGATTCCACTGGACTCTCGGGGCTACTGACATGGGTATACCCTACAGGTACTCGAGCTTGGTATATACGGTCCAAATACGTACAGGCCCACGGTGTCGCCAAGGGCCGGATGGAAGGACTCGAGTAACCTACGGACTCTCGATTGCTTGAAGAACAAGAAGAAGCTAAAGATAGAAAGTTTGAAGGGGAAAATCCTAACTTGTAACCGACTCGACCTGCTACCCGAGACCTAGCCTATCTATATAAAGGCTAGGAGGGGTGGCGAGGAGGACACACGCAACCCTAGTTTCCACAACCCTCGCCAGATTGCATCTGCGCACCATTGTAACTTTCGACTCCTTTGTCCCCTCTGTGCTTGTTTTCTAGCCGATAGATGTCTCCAGCGCTCCCTCCTTCTCCAAAGTCCAAGTCCATAACAATGGGCATTGATGAGTTAAACCCTCGTCACCATCTAAATAACTTTGTTGAACTTTGTGAGATGCAAAAGCATAGGGATATAGATGGTGATATTATTAAGCTGAAATTGTTTCCTTTCTCTTTGAGAGGAAAAGCTAAAGAATGGTTGAATTCCTTAACTAGGAATAGTATTGATTCTTGGACTAAATGCAAAGATGCTTTTATTGTAAAATAATGTCCTCCTGCTAAGATTATATCCATGATAAGTGAAATAATGAAGTTTAAACAACTTGATAATGAATATGTTGCTCAAGATTGGGAAAGAATGAAATCTTTGGTAAAGAATTGTCCCACTCATGGACTGACTGCTTGGATGATCATCCAAACTTTTTATGCAGCATTGAACTACTCTTCAAGGAACCTATTGGATTCTGCTACTGGAGGTACCTTTATGACCATTACTTTGGGTGCTGCAACAAAACTTCTGGACAATATGATGGTTAATTATTCTGAATGGTATACTGAGAGAGCTCCATAAGGTAGGAAGGTAAATTCTGTTGAGTAAACCTCCTCCTTGAGTGATAAGATTGATATTATTATGTCTATGCTTGTTAATGGGAAAGCCCATATTGATCCAAATAATGTTCCTTTAGCTTCTTTGGTTGCTCAAGAAGAGCAAGTTGATGTGAACTTCATAAGAAATAATAATTTTGACAATAATGCCTATAGGAGTAATTTTGGTAACAACAATTATAAGCCATATCCTCCCAACAATGGTAATGCTTATGGAGGTTCCTACAACAATAATAAGAGTGCACCCTCTAAACTTGAAGTTATGCTTAAAGAGTTTATTAGTAAACAAACTGCTTTCAATAAAACTATTGAGGCAAAACTCTCTAATGCTGAAAGAACTATAGCATCTTTGGCTGAAGCTCAATCTTCTTTGAATAAAATGGCTGCTAAACCTGAAACTAATGAGAATCCCTTTGCAGCTACTAATCCTATACAAGTAAGAATTGATGAAAATGTTAGCCTATTAGCTGAATTACATGCTAAGTGGGAAAGAGAAGATGAAATTGCTAGAAGCATTAGTGTTTCTACTATTACCACCACTAGTGTTGAGGCTAGTAATAGTTCTACTACTCTAGATGATAAATTTGATTTTGATCTTGATGGTTGCAATATCTCTGAAGTTATTAAGTTCGTACAAAAGCTTGCTAAAAGTCCTAATGCTAGTGCTATGAACATGGCCTTTACAAAACACATTACTGATGCTGTCATCAAGATTAAAGAAGAAAAGATGAAACATAAAGCTTCTATTCCTATAAAACAAGAAGATGGTTGGGAACCCATCATTAATATGAAAGTGAATGACTTTGATTTCAAAGCTTTGGGTGATCTTGATAGTAGTGTTTCTATTATGCCTAGAAGCATTTATGATATGCTTGATTTGCCTCCTCTTGAAGATTGCTATTTGAATGTCCCACTTGATGATAATTCTAAGAAGATTGCTATTTGAATGTGTTCTTATTATGGTTAACAATTCCTATGTACCCATTGATTTCTATGTTTTGGATGTTGAATACAATGCTTCTTGTCCTATTACTTTGGGAAGACCTTTTCTTAGAACTGTTGGTGCCATCATTGATATGAAAGAAGGCACCATTAAATATCAACTCCCACTCAAGAAAGGTATAGAACACTTCCCTAAAAAGAGAGAAAAGATCTCTTTTGCTTCTCCTATGAAAACAAAATTTGGTCTTAATGCTTCTTCATTTCAGAACACTTGATTCTTTCTTTGCTTCTTATGCCTAACTTAAAGGCATTAAAGAAAATTACTTATTGGGAGATAACCCAAAAGTTTTAGATGAGTCTTGAAGTTATTACCTCTGTAATAACCGCTCCTTATCCTTTTTATTTGCTTTTTGTGCCAAGAGTAACCTCTAATGAGACAAAAGTATTGATTGGGAAAGTTGCTGTCCCGAAACAGATTTCTGTGCTTCACCGTAAAAATTCGTGTAAACTCTCTGTACGTCTTTTTGAGGCTCTCGGGTAAACTCTCTGTACGTCTTTCTGTGCTTCACCGAAACAGAATTTTTGTGCTTCTGCCCCAGGTTGTTATCTAACTTTCTTTAGTTCAACACTTTTTGATTTGAGCAACAGAAGGTGTTCGAAAATATTCGTCTTTACCTGCTGGTCTGTTTTGACAGATTTCTGCATTTGCTTCTTGTTGGTTCCTTTTTGAGTTCTTTTGGGGAATTGAGATTTTTGAGGGAAGTGCTACAGTAGCTAGTATTCTAATGGAAGTTTATTTGGTGTTAGAACTGAACCTTAAGACCTTTTATCTTGAGTGCACTAATGTTGCTAATAAAGAGCGTGTGAAGTTTTGTATGAAGGAAAAATTTCAGGTGTATGGAAGGAATGAGTAATGAGATGAAGGATGGACTAAAGCTCAAGCTTAGGGATGCCACGCGTGTCACCCCAAAAAATATCCAAGAAGTACAAGCGTCAAAGCTTGGGGATGCCCAAGGCATCCCCTTCTTCATCAATAAAAATATCAGGTTTCTTCCAAACGCTTCATTTTTATTGTTTCATGCACAGTTGTGTTTTTCTTAGAGCGTCTTATTTTTCGTTTTTGTTTTGGTTTTTAGTTTGCTTAGTTTTCTGAATAAATTGGTTGGACCCCCTCTTTCATACATTTGTTTGCAAATAGTTTGGTTTGGTTTGGAAAAGAGTAGGAAAGTTCATGCTTATGTGGTAAAAAGAGCTTTGACTGTGGCCTATGCTTTGTCAAGCCATGCTTGATATTGTTTTGGCTTTATGCTTAGTATTCTTTGCTGTAGCATGACTTGCTATAAACAATTGAGATTGCTTAATGTGCCTTGGATGAATTATGCGTTGTTTTAGCATATTAAAGCATAGTATAGTGGTATTCTCCTTTGATGCTTTATTTGGGTTGACTTGGCGCATGCTCACACCATGTTATGACTATCTCAAGTCACCATAGCCTTTATGATCCTTTATTTTTCAACTTGTAGTATCACTTTATGCTTTGATCAATGATGTTTTGTCGCTCTGCATGATTATGGCCATTATTGCTCTCTTAGTTTGTCGCTCCCAGTCTTTTGCTAGCCTCCACAACAAAGTATGAGTTCCACTCATGCATCCAACTCCCTAAACCAAGTTATTCCAAAGAGTCCACGATACCTACCTACTAGATTATGCTATTCCAAGTATATTCATGCTTTTGTTTACCTTCCAAATTAAACTTGTTCTGAGAAAACTGGTGATTAAAGCTCTCACGAACTTGATGGCACACTTTACTTTTCTTGCCCTTAATAAACTTGGACCATTGTGTCTTATATGTTGTATATGCTTGCACTTATTTGTTGGGAATTAGCAGAACCATGCTTTCATGGGGAACACTTTCAACATTGCACTTGGTACTTGTACCTAGTTGATATCATGCTCTTTTGTATATGGATGTCGTCGGTGTGAAATGAAAGGAGAGCTTGTAAGTCCATGGAGTTATGTATATGTGTTAGAAAAACGCCTGGGCCGCTGGTCTAATCCATGCTGACATGGTGGAAACCTGCAGCGTAACCATAATGAGCTGTCTATAAAACATTCTTCTTATAAAAAAGAGTCCTATATTGAGAAAAAAAAGAGAAAATAAAAAAAAGAGATACTATGAAAAGAGAAAGAGATAAAAAAGCACCATATTCCCATGGTAAATAAGAAGAATGCTGAGATGCTCGTTGTCTGCTTGCCTTGTCATTTTGATATGGGGATTCTTCCGTATTATCGGGCAAGGGGTACCCCGTTGGCGGTTCTCAATGATACACATGTACTTACAATGACAAGAACTTACCGGTGACTAAACTTGAGTAGCATGAGGAGCGGCCCTCGTATACATGGGACATGAGATTTCTGACTTATACTTCGTCAAGCATGTACACCATAGTTTGTTCACTTTAACCTTAATCACTTCAAGATGCTTATGATAGGGGCAATGAGAGCTGAAAGCTATAAGTACCATAATTTTTGGAAGCTCTTTATGAGACTTGAATCCCTACTTCCTTTTTACAAGGACTTTCTTCCACCATTACATTGAGTCTCCACCTTCTACCTTTATGCACCTACTTTGAGAGCATAGTGGCCATTCTTAGTTCTATGTGCATTATCCCAAGACTAGTAGATTGATGCATACTTTGATATTGTTTCTTTTAAACTACTGTATCTAGTCACTCTTATGAACTTTGAAGGTGTCCTATGCATTTATATTTGCTACTCTATTGAGGGACAAGCTGAATACTATTATGCTATCTTTTCTTTATGTGAAATAAACAAACGTCTTGTAAAGCATTGTTATTCATGAATATTTTGTTTGTGCCTTTCATGTTGCATCATAGTTTCTTTGCTTATTGCGAGAACTTTGTCTTTTATGTTCATGATTAGAGTACTTTGATCCCAGCTTTTAATGTTTTACAAATACTTTGATCAAGTCTTTGATGGTGCATGTCACCTCAAAAATTATTCTTTCTTTTTATCGCTTACCTACTCGAGGACGAGCAGGAGTTAAGCTTGGGGATGTTGATACATTGCAAATGTATCTATAATTTTTGATGTCCCATGCTTGGTTTTATCTACTTTCTTGTGTTTTGTTCCAACTTTGGAGTACTTTTCATATGATTTCTTAGACTAACCTATTAACAAGATGTCACAGTGCCAGTTGCCTGTTTTCTGCTGTTTTTAGTTCCAGGAAGTCAGAAAATGAATATTCTCGGAATTGGACGGGACAAAAGCCAAAGTTCCTATTTTACCGGAAGACTCACGGAGCCAGAATACGAGACGGAGGAGGGCCAGGGCCTGGCCACACCCCCCAGGCACGGGCTAGCCTTACCCGCGCCACCAGGTCGTGTGGGGCCCCCTGGCACCCCCTCGGTCTCCCCTCTCGCCTATAAGAGCCTCCCGATACCAAAACCCTAAAACGTCAAGCCTCCAGCCACGAAAAGTTCCGCAGCGCCGCCGCCACCGAAAAGGAGATTTGGGGGACAGAAAGTCCCTGTTCCGGCACCCTACCGGGACGGGGAAGTGCCCCCGGAGCCATCTCCATCGATCTCCACCGCCATCTCCATCACCTATGCTGATTCCCATGATGAGGAGGGAGTAGTTCTCTCTCGAGGCTAAGGGCTCTACCGGTAGCTATGTGTTCATCTCTCTATCTATGCATGATCTTATTGAGATCATGAGCTTGTAATCTATAGATCTACCTTGCTACTCAAGTGCTTAATAGATCTCTGCTCTCCCCATGTGTGTGAAAGTGATAGCGTGCTCACCATGGTGGCACTTAGGCTAGAGATTACAAATACTTGTTATGAGTTATATTTGGAGTTGGATGTCTTTATGAAATTGTGGTGTTTGTTGGAACCATCTAGTGCTCAAGGTGACAGTGTGGGGTTTTCTAGACGGGAAAGGCTTACTTTGAGGTGTGCTGTTATAGCCCTACCATCGATTAGAGTGTCCAACTATAGAGTAGTTAAGAGTGTATCATGAAGATAATATATTTATATGAGAGTGTTCACTAGTGAAAGTATGATCCCTAGGCCTTGTTTCTAAGCATTGAAACTTCGTTTGCTACTAGATCTGTTACATGTTTGCTTGTTTCCATCTTTATTTCAGTTTGCCTTTAGTCTCTTCCAAGCCATCAAAGTATTTTCTGTTACCATTATCTTATATCCATACCACTTGTATTTCACTATCTCTTCGCCGAACTAGTGCACCTATACACCTGACAAGTGTATTGGGTGTGTTGGGGACACAAGAGACTTCTTGTATCTTGATTGCAGGGTTGCTTGAGAGGGAATACCGTTGACCACTTCCTCCCTGAGTTCGATAAACCTTGGGTGATCCACTTAAGGGAAAACTTGCTGTTGTTCTATAAACCTCTGCACTTGGAGGCCCAACAACTGTCTACAAGAATAGAAGTGCGTAGACATCAAGTAGCATGAGGAGCGGCCCTCGTATACAAGGGACAAGAGATTTCTGACTTATACTTCGTCAAGCATGTACACCATAGTTTGTTCACTTTAACCTTAATCACTTCAAGATGCTTATGATAGGGGCAATGAGAGCTGAAAGCTATAAGTACCATAATTTTTGGAAGCTCTTTATGAGACTTGAATCCGTACTTCCTTTTACAAAGGCCTTTCTTCCACCATTATATTTAGTCTCCACCTTCTACCTTTATGCACATACTTTGAGAGCATAGTGGCCATTCTTAGTTCTATGTGCATTGTCCCAAGACTAGTTAATTGATGCATAACTTGTTATTGCTTGTTTTAAACTATTGTATCTAGTCACTCTTATGAACTTTGAAGGTGTCCTATGCATTTATATTTGCTACTCTATTGAGGGACAAGCTGAATACTATTATGCTATGTTTTCTTTATGTGAAACAAACAAACGTCTTGAAAAGCATTGTTATTCATGAATCTTTTGTTTGTGCCTTTTCATGTTGCATCATAGTTTCTTTGTCTTATTGCTAGAACTTTGTCTTTCATGTTATGATTAAAGTACTATGATCCCAGCTTTGAATGTTTTACAAATACTTTGATCAAGTCTTTGATGGTGCATGTCACCTCAAAAATTATTCTTTCTTTTTATCACTTACCTACTCGAGGACGAGCAGAAGTTAAGCTTGGGGATGTTGATACATTGCAATTGTATCTATAATTTTTGATGTTCCATGCTTAGTTTTATCCACTTTCTTGTGTTTTGTTCCAACTTTGGAGTACTTTTCATATGATTTCTTGGACTAACCTATTAACAAGAGCCACAGTGCCAACTGCCTATTTTCTGCTGTTTTTGGTTCTAGGAAAGTCAGAAAATGAATATTCTCGGAATTGGACGGGACAAAAGCCAAAGTGCCTATTTTTCCGAAAGTCATCAAGTGCCAGAATACGGGACGGAGAGGGGCCACGGGGCCACCACACCACCTGGCCGCGCGACCAGGCCTGACCCGCGCCAGGGGGTGGTGTGGCCGCTCCCGGCACCCCCTCGGCCTCCCCTTCCGCCTATAACATGCCCTCGGTACGAAACCCCTAAGAACCCGATCAAAAATCCACGAAAGAGTCTATAGCCGCCGTCATCTCCATCCCTAGATCGGGAGGGATCTGAAGCTCTTCCCGGCACCCTGCCGGAGAGGGGAATTCACCCTAGAGGCCTTCTTCATCACCATGCAAACCTCCGGTGTGATGCGTGAGTAGTTCATCCTTGGACTACGGATCCATGTAGTAGCTAGATGGCTGGTTCTCCTCCTTTGTGCTTTCATGTTTAGATCTTGTGAGCTCCGTTCATGATCAAGATCATCTATTTGTAATTCTGCATGTTGTGTTTGCGGGGATTCTATGGATATTGAGATGCTATTTCAGATTCATTATTGATTCTATCATGTATTTGTTATTTGTGATCTTACATGCTTTCCGTTGTTAGTAGCTATCTTGGCCAAGTAGATGCTAGCAACTCCAAGAGTTAGTATTTATGCTCGATAGTGGGTTCATGCCTCTGGTAATCTGGGGAAGTGACAGAAATCTCTAAGGTACTAGATGTGTTGTTGCTACTAGGAAGAAAACAATAATCATTTGTTCATAGAACAATCGTATTGTTTACTTTACACGCAGTTAGTAGAGCAATAATCTGTTGCTTGCAACTTAATACTGGAGGGGGTTCGGATGATAACCTGAAGGTGGATTATTAGTCATAGATGCAGTTGGCTGGCGGTCTATGTATAATGTTGTAATGCCCAATCGAATCTCAAAGGAGTCAAGATGATTAGTATATGCATGTATTGCTTTCTCGATGTTTGTCAGTTGCCCCGCTGTAATTTGTTCACCCAGCATGTTATCTATCTTAAGGAGAGCCACCTCTAGTGAACTATGGATCTCGGTCCTTGTCTTTTAGATTCAATCTACAATCTTTTACTATTTTGTGTTTACTTTCTGCAAACTTTTACTTCTTTCCATTCGATACATTTAATCCTTTGTTTTCCGCAAAACACGGTGAGATTGACAACCTCATCGCAAGTTGGGGACAAAGTTCTATCTTTGTGTTGTGCAGGTTTCCACGTTGCTACTAGCACCGGTAGTGTGCCCTGCCAAAGCTCAGCTAGTAACACCTTTGGGGTGTTTCCTTGCTCCTACTGGTTCGATTAAACCTTGGTTTCATACTGAGGGAAACTTGCTGCTGTGCTCATCATACCTTCCTCTTGGGGTTCCCAACGAGCTCTACATCAACCATGCACCAACACTTTTCTGGGCGCCGTGCATTGAGCCATCACCCTCTAACGTGTACTTGTTTATATCGCGGTATTGTTTTATGAAGCGGCCCAAACCGACCTTACGCATATTCGTACGCGAGACTAGTTCCACGCTCAACATACGGCTTGTACCATATAAGTGGCTAGCGGGTGTCTGTCTCTCATTCAATAGTTGATATACCATTTACAAAGGAGGGCCCCGAAAGGGGTGTAGTAGAGACAACTATCGGATCCATATCGTGGTTGGAAATTCGTAGTTTAGAAATGGTTCTATTGCGAAAGCCCTAAAAGCCACGTAAAACATGCAATAGATAAAGTAGAGGCGTCTAACTTTATTGTGCAGGGGGCATGTGATTATGATATGGCATTGGTCGTTGCAATGGTAAAGTAATTTACTTTTCTGTTAGTAAGTAGTATAGTAATAGTCATCGTTCTGATGCACGACCTGGTGGAGATCATGCCAGAGCGCTCGATGGAGATCAAGGCACAAGAAGGACCATATCATATCATAATATACATATGATATTGATACCTGTTTTACATCTTATTGTGTTCTAGTATTTAGATACTCAACGGTAGCAAATAAGATAATCCTTATTTAATTCCAATGTTCTGTCTTCCCCTTGTGTGTGCATCACCAAGAAAGTTCTTTGTTATGAGGCCGGCCGTGATGATCGAGGGGTCAGACATATCCATGTTCACATACAGTGGGTGTAAGCCATGTTGCACAGCGAATACACACAAATTAGATTTGGCGAGCCTAGCATGTACAGACATGGCCTCGGAACATAAGAGATCGAAAGATCGAGCATGAGTCACATGGATGATGTGATTGACATTATTGAATGTCTACCTTTGATGTTGCACTAATGGCCGTGATGATCGGGGGAGGTGTAGAGGATAGGGATCATGCAATCACTAAAATCGTCCAGGGGATGACAATTTTAGTGGAGACCAATTATAAATTGATCTCTTATTATAAACTTAGTCTAGATGTCTGTTTGCAAATATCTTATTAGATCATGGCCTATCCCATTGATGTCCTTTGTGACCATGGGAATATATTGCTTAATTTGGTACTTAGCAAAAGGGTCCAACTTTATAGATTAATACCCTCGCCTGACGGATATCCTCGAAAAAGGTGATCTTCTCTTCTTGATACAATAACCATTAGGAGATAATTCGATGACTCCGGAATGTTTGTGCTTTCTCCATAATCATCCAATAAGCCATTGTCCATTCGATGGAGAGTTGGGTTACATTTTGTATTCTACAGACTAAGGCACATAGAGTATGAGCCGTTGGATGGGTTTTCCTCCATCGTGGATGAAAAGAGATTGTTTGGAAAAACACTTAGCGATCTTGCATTAGAGTTGAGAACTCTTGGAAGGGCTCGATTGGAAATGGAGGTCATGGATGAAAAGGTATATGTAAGATATACAAAGTGAAATGTAATTCTTGCAAAACTCGTTGCAGTTTGGAAAGTATTTGATACTTATCCTGCTTTGTGAAAACAGGAGGATCTGCTTGAGAATTGCTGGTTTTGAGGCAACGTGACTTGATGACGGCAAGCAAAATAGTTGATGGCCGACATCACCTCTTTCCTCAAAGTTTGTCATTTGGATTAGTGGACTTGAATATAAATTTGTAATCCCTGTTTGTGTGTCTTTCTTTTGGCAAGACGATTATTCATATGAAAAAGTTACAAGGCAGTTTGTAATATTCTTATGGGAAAAACCGTTATGGTCACATTATGATTACAAACAAGTTATTTTCATCACTATGTTAATGATAATAGTTTAAACATTTATAAATGATTAGAATGCTAAAGGATATCCAAAGTTTAATAATGAAATGACACTATAGTTTAAGTCATTATGGTTATTGCATGTTCTTCATTATAAATGACGATCGGGGGTCCTAGATGCTTGATCTAGAGACTTTGCAAAACCATGCCTCTTGGGCAGAATGACTAAAACTCCGCATTCTGGTAACACGGTGATATGCGAAGAAATGTTGAAACTTATACATAGTGATGTATCGTATTTTCAACAAGTAGTGGAAATCAATAGTTAGTTGTTGACTTAAGTGAATAAGTGTATTTAATTAATGAAATATGAGTTTGAAATGATTTGAATTTTTCAAATGAGTTCACAACAAAAGGAGGATATTGAAATTAACAACAACACGAAGTCTCTTCGATTTGATCGACATGACTAAGGTATTCAAGTTAAGTTTAGCATAAAAGGAACTTGTGAAATATGTTTCACAAATTATGATAATTGGATGAATTCAAACTATGTTGAAATGTCTAAACATCATAATCATTATGTATTAAGATACATATGGTATAATATCATCTCTTATAGGGGTTATAGTTATCGTTTAGAGTTAAAGATTACAATAAGCAAACACTCATTTCAAATACAAAGGAACATCTAAAGATTAGTGGAAACAACACCATAAGCGTTATGGCAACTTCGAGTTTCTGGAGATTTCGAAAAGTCGAAATCGTGGCGAATAAACAAGTATTTGTAGAGCATTCTTGTGAACCTATGAATGCATCTTCCACAAGGGGAAAAACTATTGTTGTCCAAAGTTGATGTGTCTTGATGAAGATACAGGTGGAAGAAAGTAAAAGATCAAAACAAGGTATTTGACCTTACCTTCGAATTGTTGAGTGGCGCAGTGGAATTTGTTTCGTGAATCCAAACTCTACATATATAGGAGATACTAATTATAACGATCATAAAGTTTCAAGAAAATACTTTTACTAAAGAAGGTAGGATTCAACTATATATTCTAAACAAGTTTGTGGAATTATATTATTGATTAGCTTGTCATGTTTTGAACAAGACATACGTACAAATTACAAAGAAGCGTGATGGACCTGAGTGCGAGAAATGACTAGGAGTCATAAAATCCTATATTAAGTTACATTTAAGATTGCAAAGTAACATGTTACTTGATCTTATTAATGTAAAGAAGTTTACTTGATATTTGTAAATGACTTCAAAGTCATAAGAAGGAAATGAAACTTAATGAATGAAAAAAAGCTCGATTTGTCACAAGTTTGGAGAAATTCAAGGAATTGACTACAACAGTAGTGATGCTTAAGTCTTTTGGATTTACACTAGAAATATATGGATATTGAAGTCCCGCTTGGAATTCTCAAATTGATGATGATCAAAGAATTTTGGAATGTCCAAAATTATTGAGAGGACCTGGTTTTGAGTGGGAGAAAATCAGCTTGGCTAATTCATAATATGTAGCTAACATATTCTGAGTGGGAGCTAAGTGAAATCCCTAGATCTCAAACATGAATGTCATTTTTGAGTGGGAGCTAAGTGAAATCCCTGGATCTCAAACATGAATGTCATATTTGAGTGGGAGCGTGAAATCATTCTAGGATATGTGGACGACATATATGAATGATGTGATTGGTGTTAATAACATTTAAGTTAGATAAATAAGGATGAAGTTGAAGTTATTAAACAATAAGATCTATCGAGATAGATTGGTGAGTTTAATAAACACTGAATGTCGAATGCTTCCTGGACTTGATTCTGAAAGATGTTCAGAATGTCCTAAGCGAAGATTCTGAAGTAGCTCAGAATGGAAGAAGGTAAGAAAGTAGTTCTTGCTGTGTGAAGCATTGAGTTAGTATTGCAACTATGGTTGAAAGAAAGATATGCGTTGCATCTCCTATGCCTCAGTCATAGGTTCTTCCATATAACCATGTTGTATACTCGACGTAATGTGACCCGAGGTTCTGGTTGGTAAGACAAAGTCTTAACTGTAAGAACATGTCTTTAAGTGATTCCTAAGTTGATCACTGAACCAGAATTAAGTTTGTACGTAAATGGCAAGAAGCAATGTAAGTGGCAAAGTTGCATTTCATGCACTAGGATCTACATAGATATAGAAGTATAGAGGCTCCATCTGATGTGATGTATAATGTTATGGCGGGGCTAGTTTGCTTTTAACTTAGAATGATGTGTCCCAGGGCCCAATGCCCATGAGAAAGCCCTAGAGGTTGATCTGAAGTCACTGTAAGCTCCTGGAATCCGGCCTCGTTCTGCTGCCATGACTATAGTATATACACAAAAGATAGCAAAGTGTGTTTCGAAGTTTAGATGACAACGGTGAAAACGACCGTCATCATAAACATTAGAAACAAAGTCTCACTTTGTCGCCATACAAATGCTTCGACCCATTATACGATAATGGTGTGAATGTCAAAGTTAGGAAGACATTAATGATTTGCAAAAGACATAATGATCTAGTAAAACAGAACATGGACATGACGTTTCCCATGAGCATGCATGATCTGTAAACGCATATGGTATATTGTTTATATGAGTAAAATGCGAGCTGGATTATTTGTACTCTAGTGCAAGTGGGAGACTGAAGGAGATATGCCCTAGAGGTAAATAATAAATAGGTTTTTATTGTCATATCTCAATTAGTTTATAATAGTTTCATATTGTGCTATAACTATGCCAAGTAGAAACATTGGTACAGGTGTGGTATGAAACAACCAAGTCCCTAGTAGCCTCTATTCATACTAGTTCGTTGGTCATGAGGATGACCTGGGTTTCAAGATCATGGGCATTTATTCCAATTGACAACAGGGTCATATCATGATAGACATTCCTCGAAAGATTGCAACACAATCAAGTCATATAGTTCATTGTTGCAACAGCTATACCTAGACTCCTTTTCCATAGACCGTGAGCTCATATTACTCATTGTTTCCTGAGGCTGCTTTGACTGCATAAACCGTCATCTGGTAATACGGTGGCCATAAAGGTGTACGTTGGGTATTCTGAAGGAACAGTTGATGACATGTGACTGCAAGACCGGGATTTGTTCACGCACATGACGGGTAAAGATACATACAGCTGGCTTGGTGAGATTTCATCCATAAATGTTGCAACATGTGACTAGGTCACGCGGATGTAATATCATGGTAAAAAGAAAACATAACTTGTTGTGAACGAGATTGAACAAGGTATGTGATACCAATGATCGGATCTCGGACAAGTCGTATCGAGAAACAAAAGGAATTGGATGCTACATTTAGCGGTTCAAACGACATTGTCATCAGGAATTCATAGGGGTCACATGGATATCCCTGGTCCCTTTGTTGATCATTGATACATATCATGTCTAGAGCATTCCCGAGCCGTGAGAGGATACACTTAAGGGTACAATGAGAGCAATCATTCGTAAGATGGAATCACAACAGAGAAAGAGAAAGCCAGAATGTATCCGCAGAGAGATCCGAAGTTGTTTGGAGAAAGAATAAAGGACTGGAATCATTCCGGGAATTCCAAAGTTGTTCGGAGGATATAGAAAGGGGAACCAAAAGGTGTTTCAGGTTGAATCAGGTTTTGTAATATGTATTTACATATTAATTAATGTAATTAATATTAAATATAATATTAAAATCTAATTTGAGGGGTATTCCAGTAATGGGCCAAACTTCGTAGTGAATAAAGGCCCATGAGGGAAAACCAAAAGAGGGAAGGGCCAAGGCCCAGACGCCACAAGGGGGGCCCACCCGGCGAGCCTAGGGCTGTGCGCGGGGTGGGGCCCACCCCTGGCCGGCTGGCCCATGAAGCCCTAAGGGCCCATGCGCCTCCCCTCCTCTCCCTTGAATAGTCCCACATGGGAAACCCAGAGGGGAGGGCACACCCATCCCCCTATATAAAGGGATGCCCATGGGTGGGATTAGCACACACCAATATTTGGAGATGTCCTTTGGTTGACTTCCTCCTTCCCTCTCTTTCTAGTCCTTGTGACCATGGCCCAAAGTCTGGGCTGTGCAAACGAGGCACACTTGCAGTATGCCGTTGCGCTGCAGGGATTCATAGTCGCATATCAACTTCCGCACTCCCGGCAGGATCGGGGAGCCGGAGATCTCATCGTGCACCGGATGTGTACGAAGACACGAGGTGCAACACTTGGGGCGCTTAAATGTCGTGAGCCGGAGCTGCTGCACGATGAAGATTAAGAAGGAGCAAGGGTGACCTGCGAGGAGCTACGCGACCTTGAGGTCAGCTACGAGTACGACTACTTCAACCACGTTCCCCGCAGACCGTTAACCGCATACGGTCTACAAGGCTATGTATTCTCTACGCATCGGCCATTACCGCATTACTACATAGATAGATCCTAGGCAGTTTTGGGGTTCCATCGTAGGTAAATTTTTGTTTTCTGCTACGGATCCCCGTCAGTTTTCGGGTTCTAGGGGGATTTACAATGACAGTAAAACCCGATACATGTTTCAGGTATAAGAATAAAACTCGTCGTTTTTGTGTTTTACGGCTGTTTTCACGATCTTTGCCCATAGTTATGGGTTTCTAGGGCGTTTTACAACGACTGTATGACCCAATACATGTTTGAGATTTATGACCAAAAATTGGTCGTTTTCGCGCTTTATGGCCAATTTCATGAGCTATTGCCCATAGTTTTGGGGTTCTAGGATGACTTACAATGACCATAAGACCCGATACATGTTTGAGAGTTATAACCAAAACCTCATCGTTTTGGTGCTTTATGGCTGTTTTCATGAGATATCACCCACGGTTTTGGGGTTTCATACCGATTTTACAACGAGCATAAGACCCGAAACATGTTCGAGAGATACGACCAAAAACTCATCGTATTGGCGCTTTATGTCTGTTTTCATGAACTATTGCCCATAGTTTTGGGGTTCTAAGGCGATTTACAACGACTGTATGACCGAATACATGTTTGAGAGTTATGACCAAAAACTCATCGTTTTCGTGCTTTATGGCCGTTTTCATGAGCTATTGCCCATAGTTTTGGGGTTCTTGGGCGATTTACAACGACCGTACGAACCGATACATGTTTGAGAGTTATAACCCAAAACTCATCTTTTTTTGCTTTATGGCCGTTTACATGAGCTATTACCCACAGTTTTGGGGTTTCATGCCGATTTTATGACGATCGTAAGACCCGATACATCTTCAGAGATATGACCGAAAATTCGTCGTTTTGGCGATTTATGGTTGTTTTCATGAGCTATTGCTCATAGTTTTGGGGTTCTAGGGCGATTTACCATGACTGTATGACCCAATATATGTTTGAGAGTTATGACCAAAAACTCGTTGTTTTCGCGCTTAATGGACGTTTTCAGGAGCTATTGCCCATACTTTTGGGGTTCTTGGATGATTTACAACGACCGTAAGACCCGATACATGTTTGAAAGTTATATCCAAAAACACGTAGTTTTTGGTCATTATGGCCGTTTTCATGAGCTATTGCCCACATTTTTGGGGTTTCATACCGATTTTACAACGATCGTAAGACCCGGTACATGTTTGAGAGATACGACCAAAATTTCTTCATTTTTGCGCTTTGTGGCTGTTTTCATGAGCTATTACCCATAGTTTTTGGGTTCTAGGACGATTTACAATGACTGTATGACCCAATACCTATTTGAGAGTTATGACCAAAAACTCATCGTTTTCACGCTTTATGGCTGTTTTCATGAGCTATTGCCCATAGTTTTGGGGTTCTTAGGCGATTTACAACGGCCGTAATACCCAATACATGTTTGAGATTTATAACCAAAAACTCATTGTTTTTGCGCTTTATGGCTGTTTTCATGAGCTATTGCCCACATTTTTGGGGTTTCATACGGATTTTACAATGATCGTAAGACCCGATACATCTTTGAGAGATATGACCGAAAATTCGTTGTTTTGGCGATTTATGGCTGTTTTCATGAGTTATTACCCATAGTTTTCGGGTTCTAGGGCGATTTACAATGACTGTATGACCCAATACATGTTTGAGAGTTATGATCAAAACCTCGTCGTTTTAGCGCTTTATGCACGTTTTCATGAGCTATTGCCCATAGTTTTGGGGTTCTTGGGCGATTTACAACGACTGTAAGCCCCGATACATGTTTGAGAGTTATAACGAAAAACTCGTCGTTTTTGTGCTTTATGGCTGTTTTCCTGAGCTATTGCCCACAATTTTGGGGAATCGTACCGATTTTACAATGATCATAAGACCCGATACATGTTTGAGTGATACGACGAAAAACTCGTCGTATTGGCATTTTATGGATATTTTCATGAGCTATTGCCAATAGTTTGGGGGTTCTATGGCGATTTACAACGACCGTAAGACCAAATACATGTTTGATAGTTATGACCAAAAACTCGTCGTTTTAGCGCTTTATGGCTGTTCTCATGAGCTATTGCCCATAGTTTTGGTGTTCCAGGGGGATTTACAATGACAGTAAAACCCGATACATGTTTCAGACATAAGAATAAAAACTCGTCATTATTATGTTTTAGGCTGTTTTCACGATCTTTGCTCATAGTTAAGGGGTTCTAGGGCGATTTACAACGACTGTATGACCCAATACATGTTTGAGAGTTATGACCAACAATTCGTCCTTTTCGCGCTTAATGGCCAATTTCATGAGCTATTGCCCATAGTTTTGGGGTTCTAGGGCAATTTACAATGACCGTAAGACCCGATACATATTTGAGAGTTATAACCAAAAACTCGTCGTTTTTGTGCTTTATGGCTGTTTTCATGAGCTATTGCCCACGGTTTTGGGGTTTCATACCGATTTTATAACGATCGTCAGACCCGATACATGTTTGAGTGAAATGACCGACAATTCGTCGTTTTGGCGATTTATGGCTATTTTCATGAGCTATTGCCCATAGTTTTGTGGTTCTAGGGCGATTTACAATGATTTTATGACCCAACCCATGTTTGAGAGTTATGACCAAAAACTCATCGTTTTCGTGCTTTATGGCTGTTTTCATGAGCTATTGCCCATAGTTTTGTGGTTCTAGGGCGATTTACAATGATTTTATGACCCAACACATGTTTGAGAGTAATGACCAAAAACTCATCGTTTTCGTGCTTTATGGCTGTTTTCATGAGCTATTGCCCATAGTTTTGGGGTTCTTGGGCGATTTACAACGACCGTAAGAACCGATACATATTTCAGAGGTAGACCAAAAAACTCGTCGTTTTTATGCTTTATGGCTATTCTCTTGAGCTATTTCCCACAGTTTTCGGGTTCTAGGGAGATTTACAACGACAGTAAAACCCGATACATGTTTCAGAGATATGATAAAAAACTCGTCGTTTTTGTGTTTTACGGCTATTTTCACGATCGTTGCCCACAGTTTTGGGGTTCTAGGGCGATTTGCGACGACTGTATGACCCAATACTTGTTTAAGAGTTATGACCAAAAATTCGTCGTTTTCGCACTTTATGTTCAATTTTGTGAGCTATTGCCCATAGTTTTGGGGTTTTAGGGTAATTTACAATGACCGTAAGACCCGATACCTGTTTAAGAGAACCAAAAACTCGTCGTTTTTGTGCTTTATGGCTGTTTTCATGAGCTATTCCCACCGTTTTGGGGTTTCATACCTATTTTACAACGACCATAAGACCCAATACATGTTTGAGAGATACGACGAAAAACTCGTCATATTGGCGTTTTCTGGCTGTTTTCATGAGCTATTGCCCATAGTTTTGGGGTTTTAAGGCGATTTACAACGACCATAAGACCCGATACATGTTTGTGAGTTATGACGAAAAACTCGTCGTTTTGGCGCTTTATGGCTGTTCTCATGAGCTATTTCCCACAGTTTTGCTGTTCTAGGGGGATTTACAACGACAGTAAAACCCGATACATGTTTCAGAGATAAGAATAAAAACTCGTCGTTTTCGCGCTTTAGGGCGTTCCATGAGCTATTGCCCATAGTTTTGGGGTTTTTGGGCGATTTACAACAACCGTAAGAACCGATACATGTTTGAGAGTTATAACCAAAAACTCGTCGTTTTATGGCTGTTTTCATGAGCTATTGCCCACGGTTTTGGGGTTTCATACTGATTTTATAACGATCGTAAGACCCGATACATCTTTGAGAGAAAATTCGACGTTTTGGTGATTTATGGCTGTTTTAATGAGCTATTACCCATAAGTTTGGGGTTCTAGGACGATTTACAATGACTGTATGACCCAATATATGTTTGAGAGTTATGACCAAAAACTCGTCTTTTTCGCGCTTTATGGATGTTTTCATGAGCTATTGCCCATACTTTTGGGGTTCTAGGGTGATTTACAATGACCGTAAGACCCGATACATGTTAGAGAGTTATAACCAAAAACTCGTCGTTTTGGTGCTTTATGGCCGTTTTCATGAGCTATTGCAAACAGTTTTGGGCTTTCATACCTATTTTACAACGATCGTAAGACCCGGTACATGTTTGAGACATACGACCAAAAACTCGTCGTATTGGCGCTTTATGTCTGTTTTCATGAGCTATTGCCTATAGTCTTGGGGTTCTAAGGCGATTTACAACGACTGTTTGACCCAATACATGTTTGAGAGTTATGATCAAAAACTCATCGTTTTCGCGCTTTATGGCTGTTTTCATGAGCTATTGCCCATAGTTTTGGGGTTCTTGGGCGATTTACAACGACCGTACGAACCGGTACATGTTTGAGAGTTATAACCCAAAACTCATCTTTTTTTGCTTTATGGCCGTTTACATGAGCTATTACCCACAGTTTTGGGGTTTCATGCCGATTTTATGACGATCGTAAGACCCGATACATCTTCAGAGATATGACCGAAAATTCGTCGTTTTGGCGATTTATGGTTGTTTTCATGAGCTATTGCTCATAGTTTTGGGGTTCTAGGGCGATTTACCATGACTGTATGACCCAATATATGTTTGAGAGTTATGACCAAAAACTCGTTGTTTTCGCGCTTAATGGACGTTTTCAGGAGCTATTGCCCATACTTTTGGGGTTCTTGGATGATTTACAACGACCGTAAGACCCGATACATGTTTGAAAGTTATATCCAAAAACACGTAGTTTTTGGTCATTATGGCCGTTTTCATGAGCTATTGCCCACATTTTTGGGGTTTCATACCGATTTTACAACGATCGTAAGACCCGGTACATGTTTGAGAGATACGACCAAAATTTCTTCATTTTTGCGCTTTGTGGCTGTTTTCATGAGCTATTACCCATAGTTTTTGGGTTCTAGGACGATTTACAATGACTGTATGACCCAATACCTATTTGAGAGTTATGACCAAAAACTCATCGTTTTCACGCTTTATGGCTGTTTTCATGAGCTATTGCCCATAGTTTTGGGGTTCTTAGGCGATTTACAACGGCCGTAATACCCAATACATGTTTGAGATTTATAACCAAAAACTCATTGTTTTTGCGCTTTATGGCTGTTTTCATGAGCTATTGCCCACATTTTTGGGGTTTCATACGGATTTTACAATGATCGTAAGACCCGATACATCTTTGAGAGATATGACCGAAAATTCGTTGTTTTGGCGATTTATGGCTGTTTTCATGAGTTATTACCCATAGTTTTCGGGTTCTAGGGCGATTTACAATGACTGTATGACCCAATACATGTTTGAGAGTTATGATCAAAACCTCGTCGTTTTAGCGCTTTATGCACGTTTTCATGAGCTATTGCCCATAGTTTTGGGGTTCTTGGGCGATTTACAACGACTGTAAGCCCCGATACATGTTTGAGAGTTATAACGAAAAACTCGTCGTTTTTGTGCTTTATGGCTGTTTTCCTGAGCTATTGCCCACAATTTTGGGGAATCGTACCGATTTTACAATGATCATAAGACCCGATACATGTTTGAGTGATACGACGAAAAACTCGTCGTATTGGCATTTTATGGATATTTTCATGAGCTATTGCCAATAGTTTGGGGGTTCTATGGCGATTTACAACGACCGTAAGACCAAATACATGTTTGATAGTTATGACCAAAAACTCGTCGTTTTAGCGCTTTATGGCTGTTCTCATGAGCTATTGCCCATAGTTTTGGTGTTCCAGGGGGATTTACAATGACAGTAAAACCCGATACATGTTTCAGACATAAGAATAAAAACTCGTCATTATTATGTTTTAGGCTGTTTTCACGATCTTTGCTCATAGTTAAGGGGTTCTAGGGCGATTTACAACGACTGTATGACCCAATACATGTTTGAGAGTTATGACCAACAATTCGTCCTTTTCGCGCTTAATGGCCAATTTCATGAGCTATTGCCCATAGTTTTGGGGTTCTAGGGCAATTTACAATGACCGTAAGACCCGATACATATTTGAGAGTTATAACCAAAAACTCGTCGTTTTTGTGCTTTATGGCTGTTTTCATGAGCTATTGCCCACGGTTTTGGGGTTTCATACCGATTTTATAACGATCGTCAGACCCGATACATGTTTGAGTGAAATGACCGACAATTCGTCGTTTTGGCGATTTATGGCTATTTTCATGAGCTATTGCCCATAGTTTTGTGGTTCTAGGGCGATTTACAATGATTTTATGACCCAACCCATGTTTGAGAGTTATGACCAAAAACTCATCGTTTTCGTGCTTTATGGCTGTTTTCATGAGCTATTGCCCATAGTTTTGTGGTTCTAGGGCGATTTACAATGATTTTATGACCCAACACATGTTTGAGAGTAATGACCAAAAACTCATCGTTTTCGTGCTTTATGGCTGTTTTCATGAGCTATTGCCCATAGTTTTGGGGTTCTTGGGCGATTTACAACGACCGTAAGAACCGATACATATTTCAGAGGTAGACCAAAAAACTCGTCGTTTTTATGCTTTATGGCTATTCTCTTGAGCTATTTCCCACAGTTTTCGGGTTCTAGGGAGATTTACAACGACAGTAAAACCCGATACATGTTTCAGAGATATGATAAAAAACTCGTCGTTTTTGTGTTTTACGGCTATTTTCACGATCGTTGCCCACAGTTTTGGGGTTCTAGGGCGATTTGCGACGACTGTATGACCCAATACTTGTTTAAGAGTTATGACCAAAAATTCGTCGTTTTCGCACTTTATGTTCAATTTTGTGAGCTATTGCCCATAGTTTTGGGGTTTTAGGGTAATTTACAATGACCGTAAGACCCGATACCTGTTTAAGAGAACCAAAAACTCGTCGTTTTTGTGCTTTATGGCTGTTTTCATGAGCTATTCCCACCGTTTTGGGGTTTCATACCTATTTTACAACGACCATAAGACCCAATACATGTTTGAGAGATACGACGAAAAACTCGTCATATTGGCGTTTTCTGGCTGTTTTCATGAGCTATTGCCCATAGTTTTGGGGTTTTAAGGCGATTTACAACGACCATAAGACCCGATACATGTTTGTGAGTTATGACGAAAAACTCGTCGTTTTGGCGCTTTATGGCTGTTCTCATGAGCTATTTCCCACAGTTTTGCTGTTCTAGGGGGATTTACAACGACAGTAAAACCCGATACATGTTTCAGAGATAAGAATAAAAACTCGTCGTTTTCGCGCTTTAGGGCGTTCCATGAGCTATTGCCCATAGTTTTGGGGTTTTTGGGCGATTTACAACAACCGTAAGAACCGATACATGTTTGAGAGTTATAACCAAAAACTCGTCGTTTTATGGCTGTTTTCATGAGCTATTGCCCACGGTTTTGGGGTTTCATACTGATTTTATAACGATCGTAAGACCCGATACATCTTTGAGAGAAAATTCGACGTTTTGGTGATTTATGGCTGTTTTAATGAGCTATTACCCATAAGTTTGGGGTTCTAGGACGATTTACAATGACTGTATGACCCAATATATGTTTGAGAGTTATGACCAAAAACTCGTCTTTTTCGCGCTTTATGGATGTTTTCATGAGCTATTGCCCATACTTTTGGGGTTCTAGGGTGATTTACAATGACCGTAAGACCCGATACATGTTAGAGAGTTATAACCAAAAACTCGTCGTTTTGGTGCTTTATGGCCGTTTTCATGAGCTATTGCAAACAGTTTTGGGCTTTCATACCTATTTTACAACGATCGTAAGACCCGGTACATGTTTGAGACATACGACCAAAAACTCGTCGTATTGGCGCTTTATGTCTGTTTTCATGAGCTATTGCCTATAGTCTTGGGGTTCTAAGGCGATTTACAACGACTGTTTGACCCAATACATGTTTGAGAGTTATGATCAAAAACTCATCGTTTTCGCGCTTTATGGCTGTTTTCATGAGCTATTGCCCATAGTTTTGGGGTTCTTGGGCGATTTACAACGACCGTACGAACCGGTACATGTTTGAGAGTTATAACCCAAAACTCATCTTTTTTTGCTTTATGGCCGTTTACATGAGCTATTACCCACAGTTTTGGGGTTTCATGCCGATTTTATGACGATCGTAAGACCCGATACATCTTCAGAGATATGACCGAAAATTCGTCGTTTTGGCGATTTATGGTTGTTTTCATGAGCTATTGCTCATAGTTTTGGGGTTCTAGGGCGATTTACCATGACTGTATGACCCAATATATGTTTGAGAGTTATGACCAAAAACTCGTTGTTTTCGCGCTTAATGGACGTTTTCAGGAGCTATTGCCCATACTTTTGGGGTTCTTGGATGATTTACAACGACCGTAAGACCCGATACATGTTTGAAAGTTATATCCAAAAACACGTAGTTTTTGGTCATTATGGCCGTTTTCATGAGCTATTGCCCACATTTTTGGGGTTTCATACCGATTTTACAACGATCGTAAGACCCGGTACATGTTTGAGAGATACGACCAAAATTTCTTCATTTTTGCGCTTTGTGGCTGTTTTCATGAGCTATTACCCATAGTTTTTGGGTTCTAGGACGATTTACAATGACTGTATGACCCAATACCTATTTGAGAGTTATGACCAAAAACTCATCGTTTTCACGCTTTATGGCTGTTTTCATGAGCTATTGCCCATAGTTTTGGGGTTCTTAGGCGATTTACAACGGCCGTAATACCCAATACATGTTTGAGATTTATAACCAAAAACTCATTGTTTTTGCGCTTTATGGCTGTTTTCATGAGCTATTGCCCACATTTTTGGGGTTTCATACGGATTTTACAATGATCGTAAGACCCGATACATCTTTGAGAGATATGACCGAAAATTCGTTGTTTTGGCGATTTATGGCTGTTTTCATGAGTTATTACCCATAGTTTTCGGGTTCTAGGGCGATTTACAATGACTGTATGACCCAATACATGTTTGAGAGTTATGATCAAAACCTCGTCGTTTTAGCGCTTTATGCACGTTTTCATGAGCTATTGCCCATAGTTTTGGGGTTCTTGGGCGATTTACAACGACTGTAAGCCCCGATACATGTTTGAGAGTTATAACGAAAAACTCGTCGTTTTTGTGCTTTATGGCTGTTTTCCTGAGCTATTGCCCACAATTTTGGGGAATCGTACCGATTTTACAATGATCATAAGACCCGATACATGTTTGAGTGATACGACGAAAAACTCGTCGTATTGGCATTTTATGGATATTTTCATGAGCTATTGCCAATAGTTTGGGGGTTCTATGGCGATTTACAACGACCGTAAGACCAAATACATGTTTGATAGTTATGACCAAAAACTCGTCGTTTTAGCGCTTTATGGCTGTTCTCATGAGCTATTGCCCATAGTTTTGGTGTTCCAGGGGGATTTACAATGACAGTAAAACCCGATACATGTTTCAGACATAAGAATAAAAACTCGTCATTATTATGTTTTAGGCTGTTTTCACGATCTTTGCTCATAGTTAAGGGGTTCTAGGGCGATTTACAACGACTGTATGACCCAATACATGTTTGAGAGTTATGACCAACAATTCGTCCTTTTCGCGCTTAATGGCCAATTTCATGAGCTATTGCCCATAGTTTTGGGGTTCTAGGGCAATTTACAATGACCGTAAGACCCGATACATATTTGAGAGTTATAACCAAAAACTCGTCGTTTTTGTGCTTTATGGCTGTTTTCATGAGCTATTGCCCACGGTTTTGGGGTTTCATACCGATTTTATAACGATCGTCAGACCCGATACATGTTTGAGTGAAATGACCGACAATTCGTCGTTTTGGCGATTTATGGCTATTTTCATGAGCTATTGCCCATAGTTTTGTGGTTCTAGGGCGATTTACAATGATTTTATGACCCAACCCATGTTTGAGAGTTATGACCAAAAACTCATCGTTTTCGTGCTTTATGGCTGTTTTCATGAGCTATTGCCCATAGTTTTGTGGTTCTAGGGCGATTTACAATGATTTTATGACCCAACACATGTTTGAGAGTAATGACCAAAAACTCATCGTTTTCGTGCTTTATGGCTGTTTTCATGAGCTATTGCCCATAGTTTTGGGGTTCTTGGGCGATTTACAACGACCGTAAGAACCGATACATATTTCAGAGGTAGACCAAAAAACTCGTCGTTTTTATGCTTTATGGCTATTCTCTTGAGCTATTTCCCACAGTTTTCGGGTTCTAGGGAGATTTACAACGACAGTAAAACCCGATACATGTTTCAGAGATATGATAAAAAACTCGTCGTTTTTGTGTTTTACGGCTATTTTCACGATCGTTGCCCACAGTTTTGGGGTTCTAGGGCGATTTGCGACGACTGTATGACCCAATACTTGTTTAAGAGTTATGACCAAAAATTCGTCGTTTTCGCACTTTATGTTCAATTTTGTGAGCTATTGCCCATAGTTTTGGGGTTTTAGGGTAATTTACAATGACCGTAAGACCCGATACCTGTTTAAGAGAACCAAAAACTCGTCGTTTTTGTGCTTTATGGCTGTTTTCATGAGCTATTCCCACCGTTTTGGGGTTTCATACCTATTTTACAACGACCATAAGACCCAATACATGTTTGAGAGATACGACGAAAAACTCGTCATATTGGCGTTTTCTGGCTGTTTTCATGAGCTATTGCCCATAGTTTTGGGGTTTTAAGGCGATTTACAACGACCATAAGACCCGATACATGTTTGTGAGTTATGACGAAAAACTCGTCGTTTTGGCGCTTTATGGCTGTTCTCATGAGCTATTTCCCACAGTTTTGCTGTTCTAGGGGGATTTACAACGACAGTAAAACCCGATACATGTTTCAGAGATAAGAATAAAAACTCGTCGTTTTCGCGCTTTAGGGCGTTCCATGAGCTATTGCCCATAGTTTTGGGGTTTTTGGGCGATTTACAACAACCGTAAGAACCGATACATGTTTGAGAGTTATAACCAAAAACTCGTCGTTTTATGGCTGTTTTCATGAGCTATTGCCCACGGTTTTGGGGTTTCATACTGATTTTATAACGATCGTAAGACCCGATACATCTTTGAGAGAAAATTCGACGTTTTGGTGATTTATGGCTGTTTTAATGAGCTATTACCCATAAGTTTGGGGTTCTAGGACGATTTACAATGACTGTATGACCCAATATATGTTTGAGAGTTATGACCAAAAACTCGTCTTTTTCGCGCTTTATGGATGTTTTCATGAGCTATTGCCCATACTTTTGGGGTTCTAGGGTGATTTACAATGACCGTAAGACCCGATACATGTTAGAGAGTTATAACCAAAAACTCGTCGTTTTGGTGCTTTATGGCCGTTTTCATGAGCTATTGCAAACAGTTTTGGGCTTTCATACCTATTTTACAACGATCGTAAGACCCGGTACATGTTTGAGACATACGACCAAAAACTCGTCGTATTGGCGCTTTATGTCTGTTTTCATGAGCTATTGCCTATAGTCTTGGGGTTCTAAGGCGATTTACAACGACTGTTTGACCCAATACATGTTTGAGAGTTATGATCAAAAACTCATCGTTTTCGCGCTTTATGGCTGTTTTCATGAGCTATTGCCCATAGTTTTGGGGTTCTTGGGCGATTTACAACGACCGTACGAACCGGTACATGTTTGAGAGTTATAACCCAAAACTCATCGTTTTTTGCTTTATGGTCGTTTTCATGAGCTTACCCACAGTTTTGGGGTTTCATGCCGATTTTATGACGATCGTAAGACCCGATACATCTTTGCGAGATATGATCGAAAATTTGTCGTTTTGGCGAATTATGGCTGTTTTCATGAGCTATTACCAATAGTTTTGGGGTTCTAGGGCGATTTACAATGACTGTATGACCCAATAAATGTTTGAGAGCTATGACTAAAAACTCGTCGTCTTCGCGCTTTATGGACGTTTTCATGAGCTATTGCCCATACTTTTGGGGTTCTTGGACGATTTACAACGACCGTAAGACCCGATACATGTTTGAAAGTTATAACCAAGAACACGTAGTTTTTGGTCTTTATGGCTGTTTTCATGAGCTATTGCCCACATTTTTGGGGTTTCATACCGATTTTACAACGATCGTAAGACCGGGTACATGTTTGAGAGATACGACCAAATTTCTTCATTTTTGTGGTTTGTGGCTGTTTTCATGAGCTATTACCCATAGTTTTGGGGTTCTAGGACAATTTACAATGACTGTATGACCCAATACCTGTTTGAGAGTTATAACAAAAAATCATCATTTTAAGGCTTTATGGCTGTTTTCATGAGCTATTGCCCATAGTTTTGGGGTTCTTGGGCGATTTACAATGTCCGTAAGACCCAATACATGTTTGAGAGTTATAACGAAAAACTCATTGTTTTTGCGCTTTATGGCTGTTTTCATGAGCTATTGCCCACATTTTTGGGGTTTCATACGGATTTTAGAATGATTGTAAGACCCGATAAATATTTGAGAGATATGACTGAAAATCGTTGTTTTGGCGATTTATGGCTGTTTTCATGAGCTATTACCCATAGTTTTGGGGTTCTAGGGCGATTTACAATGACTGTATGACCCAATACCTGTTTGAGAGTTATGATTAAAACCTCGTCGTTTAGCGCTTTATGGACGTTTTCATGAGCTATTGCCCATAGTTTTGGGATTCTTGGGCGATTTACAACGACTGTAAGACCCGATACATGTTTGAGAGTTATAACGAAAAACTCATCGTTTTTGTGCTTTATGGCTGTCTTCATGAGCTATTGCCCACCATTTTGGGGTTTCATACCTATTTTACAACGATCATAAGACCCGATACATGTTTGAGAGATACGACGAAAAACTCGGCATATTGGCATTTTATGGATGTTTTCATGAGCTATTGCCCATAGTTTT
The DNA here is from genome assembly GCA_910589775.1 of Avena eriantha. NCBI lineage: Eukaryota > Viridiplantae > Streptophyta > Magnoliopsida > Poales > Poaceae > Avena > Avena eriantha. The sequence goes on along the minus strand of OU342743.1, from coordinate 2,925,167 downwards.
GGGGTTCTAAGGCGATTTACAATGACCGTAAGACTAGATACATGTTTGATAGTTATGACCACAAACTCTTCGTTTTGGCGCTTTATGGCTGTTCTCATGAGCTATTGCCCATTGTTTTGGTGTTCCAGGGGGATTTACAACGACAGTAAAACCCGATACATGTTTCAGAGATAAGAATAAAAACTCGTCATTTTTATGTTTTAGGCTATTTTCACGATATTTGCTCATAGTTATGGGGTTCTAGGGCGATTTACAACGACTGTATGACGCAATACATGTTTGATAGTTATGACCAAAAATTTGTCGTTTTCGCGCTTAATGGCCAATTTCATGAACTATTGCCCATAGTTTTGGGGTTCTAGGGCAATTTACAATTACCGTAAGAACCGATACATGTTTGAGAGTTATAACCAAAAACTCGTCGTTTTTGTGCTTTATGGCTGTTTTCATGAGCTATTGCCCACGTTTTTCGGGTTTCATACACATTTTGTAACGATCGTCAGACCCGATACATGTTTGAGTGAAATGACCGACAATTCGTCGTTTTGGCGATTTATGGCTATTTTCATGAGCTATTGCCCATAGTTTTGTGGTTCTAGGGCGATTTACAATGATTGTATGACCCAATATATGTTTGAGAGTTATGACCAAAAACTCATCGTCTTCGTGCTTTATGGCTGTTTTCATGAGCTATTGCCCATAGTTTTGGGCTTCTTGGGCGATTTACAATGACCGTAAGAACCGATACATATTTGAGAGGTATGACCAAAAAACTCGTCGTTTTTATGCTTTATGGCTATTCTCATGAGCTATTCCCCACAGTTTTCGGGTTCTAGGGAGATTTACAATGACAGTAAAACCCGATACATGTTTCAGAGATATGATCAAACACTTGTCGTTTTTATGTTTTACGGCTATTTTCACGATCTTTGCCCACAGTTTTGGGGTTGTAGGGCGATTTGCAACGACTGTATGACCCAATACTTGTTTGAGAGTTATGACAAAAAATTCGTCGTTTTCGCACTTTATGGCCAATTTTGTGAGCTATTGCCCATAGTTTTAGAGTTCTAGGATGATTTACAATGACCGTAAGACCCGATACATGTTTAAGAGTTATAACCAAAAACTCGTCGTTTTTTGTGCTTTATGGCTGTTTTCATGAACTATTGCCCACAGTTTTGGGGTTTCATACCTATTTTACAACGATCATAAGACCTGATACATGTTTGAGAGATACGACGAAAAACTTGTCGTATTGGTGTTTTATGGCTGTTTTCATGAGCTATTGCCCATAGTTTTGGGGTTTTAAGGCGATTTACAACGATCATAAGACCCGATACATGTTTGAGAGTTCTGACTTAAAACTCGTCGTTTTGGCGCTTTATGGCTGTTCTCACGAGCTATTGCCCATAGTTTTGGTGTTCTAGGGGGATTTACAACGACAGTAAAACCCGATACATGTTTCAGAGATAGCAATAAAATTCGTCGTTTTCGCGCTTTATGGGCGTTTCATGAGCTATTGCCCATAGTTTCGGGGTTCTTGGATGATGGGGGAATACCAATCGGGGTATACCCATGAAGCGGAGTCGCTAGCTAGAGCGAGCCGACTGAAGCCAAGCCAGAGCGGATCGACTCGCCGAATACGAAGACTGGCACGTACTAGACCCAGACGCCACGCCGACTGGAGGCCGAAGACGGCGACTCTAATAAAAGGCCCGTTAGCACTTGTAAACCCTAACTGGCTGCATATATAAAGCCACCAGGGGCACCCCCACGGGATACGTCGTATTCTCTCTCCCACATCTCTCATTAGATCCAATCTCACCCAACGCCTTCGGCGACTCCATGTAAACCAATCTATGATCATACTGGATTGATGGCAGGACGTAGCGATCCTCCATCGAGGGGACGTGAACCTGGGTACATCGTGTGCCAATCTCGCTCCCAAATTCTCCTACGTCGCCTTGCCCTTTCCTCTACGTAGTAAGCTACCCTGTAGCATCTGCCGTGGTCAATTCCACGACAGTTGGCGTCCACCGTGGGGCAAGCGGCGCTTGGAGACGTCATCCGGGCGGGATCCCTCGCCATCAACACCGACCAGATCGCATCGAGCTAGTTCCATCCGATCACCGTCCAACGCAGCGCACTGATGAAGCTCGTCATGCGTACTTGCCCGATCGATTGCGTATAGCAGCAGCTAAGTTTTCTTATCAATTCCTTCATTCTCTCTTAATGAATAATTAATACTAATCCAATCTTTGCATAAACAATCGTGTTTAGCTGTACATATTGTGTGCCGATCGATTCTCCCAGCACCACTCCCACGCGGATTCAGTCTTCAAAATCAAATCGGATGCTATCATGCATGCCGCCTGTGATTCACGGACAGAATCCCAGATCGGACGTCACGCTCCAGGCGGCAATGACTAATGGGTTTTCTAATCCGACCTCTCTCCTTAATACTAATTAATTGATTATTTAATTCCCTTGCACGGTGATTTTTCTCATGTATATAGTCTTTGGAGAACCTGCACAAGGGCACTCTTCCTAATTTGGATCAAAGAAAAAGAGGCACATAGCTATACATGTGTTCACGGGATTAGCATGGAATTATCTATCCACTCAAACCTTTTTCTAATTGTTAAATTATATTCTACTAATTAATTGTTTTGCACGGTACAAGTGCTTGTGACGGTGGGCCGACTCCAGCCTTCTCGCTGTCGCAACCAACTACGGCACTGCGACTCTGTCGATTCACCGGTTTAGTCCGAGACGCCGACTCCGTCATGCAAAATCCATCTGGCCGTCGCGCCAACCGCCTTCGACTTCACCAAGTAAGGGATCGAGGACTCACCCGCTACAGACCCATCATCGTGGACTCGCCTTCACGCACTCGCCGTCATCGCGCACTCGTCATCACCGATTCGCCACACTCGGCGACTCGCCCACCGTATATTCTCCGTGCTCGGGGACTCGCCCACCATGAACTCGTCATCAACGGCTCGCCACATCAGCGACTCGCCCTCCTTATATTCGCCGTGCTCGGGGACTCCCCCGTCGCGTCGACTCTGTCTACATTTGACATCTAAGTTTATTTATACTCGTATATGCTATAATTTCAAAACATATTCATCTTTTCGTTCAATCTACAAAACCATACTTGGGATCGGTTTCAGTTTTGTCTGTTGTTTATTCGCGTCCATCGAAGTAGTGAGGCTGGGTACCAAAAGGCCGACCTTGTCCTCGGGTTCAACAGTCTGGCATCGCGTCCCTGTTACCGGGCAAGCGTTTGATGCTGGAGGTCTGCCTACTCATGAAAAGACACGCATAAACCTTTCATACTGCTAACTGATCCATTTAACAACATGCATTTTATTTCAACATCTACGAATCGCACTCTTTACCAATGTTCAATATATTTCATAAATACACCTTACTATAGTTGTGCCTTTTTCTCCTTCTCAGCAAAATGGTTTGGTGTCTTTCTCGCCACTCGCCGCGCTCGGGGACTCTGCGCGCTCCCGACAGCACCACTCACCGGTCGCCCGACCTCGCCACTCGCTGCACTCGGGGGCTTGGCGCACTACAGACAGCGCCAGTCGCTGGTCGCCTGACCTCGCCACTCGCCGCACTCGGGGACTTGGCGCGCTACAGACAGCGCCAGTCACCGGTCGCCCGACCTCGCCACTCGCCGCACTCGGGGACTTGGCGCACTACGGACAACGGCACTCGTCGGTCGCCCGACCTCTCCGCTCGCCGCGCTCCCGACAGCGCCACTCGCCGGTCGCCCGACCTCGCCACTCGCTGCACTCGGGGACTTGGCACGCTACAGACAGCGGCACTCGTCGGTCGCCCGACCTCGCCACTCGCCGTGCTCGGGGACTCGGCGCGCTCCCGAAAGAGCCACTCGCCGATCGCACGACCTCGCCACTCGCCGCACTCGGGGACTTGGCGCGCTACGGACAGCGGCACTCGTCGGTCGCCCGAGCTCTCCACTCGCCGCGCTCTCGACAGCGTCACTCGCCGGTCGCCCGACCTCGCCACTCGCTGCACTCGGGGACTTGGCGTGCTACAGACAGCGGCACTCGTCGGTCGCCTGACCTCGCCACTGGCTGCACTCGGGGACTTGGCGCGCTACAGACAGCGCCAGTCGCCGGTCGCCCGACCTCGCCATTCGCCACGCTCGGGGACTTGGTGCGCTTCAGACAGCGGCACTCCCCGGTCGCCCCACCTCGCCACTCACCGCACTCGGGGACTCGGCACACTCCATGGTTGGGGACTCGCCGCAATTGGCGGCTTCACCGACTCCTTGCGCCTTTCGCCAACTGCCCCTCACCGACTGGTTCTCACCGACTAGCTCACGCCGACCACCTCCCGCTTAACGGTTCTTTCCTCTATTCAGGAGCTCGTCCTCGATTCGCCACAATCCATTGCCAAGACTCTCCGCGCCTTGCCTCAAGCCTGCGTCGAATCCACGACGCGCTCGGGGACTACTGATGGGGGAATACCAATTGGGTATACCCATGAAGCAGAGTCGATAGGTGGAGCGAGCCGACTGAAGCCAAGCCAGAGTGGATCAACTCGCCGAATACGGCGACTGGCACGTACTGGACCTAGACACCACGCTGACTGGAGGCCTAAGACGGTGACTCTAATAAAAGGCCTGTTAGCACTTGTAAACCCTAACTGGCTGCATATATAAAGCCACTAGTGGCAACCCCACGGGGTACGTCGTATTCTCTCTCCCACATCTCTCATTAGATCCAATCTCACCCACCGCCTCCGGCGACTCCATGTAAACCAATCTATGATCATACTGGATTGATAGCAGGACGTAGCGATCCTCCATCGAGGGGACGTGAACCTGGGTACATTGTGTGCCAATCTCGCTCCCGGATTCTCCTACGTCGCCTTGCTCTTTCCTCTACGTAAGCTACCCTGTAGCATCTGCCGTGGTCAATTCCATGACATTGGGCAATTTACAATGACCGTAAGAACCGATACATGTTTGAGAGTTATAACCAAAAACTCGTCGTTTTATGGCTGTTTTCATGAGCTATTGCCCACGGTTTTGGGGTTTCATACCGATTTTATAACGATCGTAAGACTCGATACATCTTTGAAAGATATGACCGAAAATTCGTCATTTTGGCGATTTATGGCTGTTTTCATGAGCTATTGCTCATAGTTTTGGGATTCTAGGGCGATTTACAATGACTGTATGACCCAATAAATGTTTGAGAGCTATGACCAAAAACTCGTCGTCTTCGCGCTTTATGGACGTTTTCATGAGCTATTTCCCATACTTTTGGGGTTCTTGGACGATTTACAACGACCGTAAGACCCGATACATGTTTGAAAGTTATAACCAAAAATTCGTAGTTTTTGGTCTTTATGTCTGTTTTCATGAGCTATTGCCCACATTTTTGGGGTTTCATACCGATTTTACAACGATCATCACACCCGATTCATGTTTGAGAGATACGACCAAAATTTCGTCGTTTTTGCGCTTTATGGCTGTTTTCATGAGCTATTGCCCATAGTTTTGGGGTTCTATGGCGATTTACAATGACTGTATGACCCAATACCTGTTTGAGAGTTATGACCAAAAACTCGTCGTTTTCGCGTTTTATGGCTATTTTCATGAGCTATTGCCCATAGTTTTGGGATTCTTGGGCGATTTACAATGATCTTAAGATCCGATACATGTTTGAGAGTTATAACCAAAAACTCGTAGTTTTTGCGCTTTATGGCTGTTTTCGTGAGCTACTGCCCACATTTTGGGGTTTGGTATGGATTTTACAATGATCGTAAGACCCGATACATCTTTGAGAGAGATGACCGAAAATTTGTCGTTTTGGCGATTTATGGCTGTTTTCATGAGCTATTACCCATAGTTTTGGGGTTCTACGATGATTTACAATGACTATATGACCCAATATATGTTTGAGAGTTATGACCAAAAACTCGTCATTTTCGCGCTTTATGGACGTTTTCATGAGCTATTGCCCATACTTTTGGGGTTCTAGGGTGATTTACAATGACCGTAAGACCCGATACATGTTTGAGAGTTATAACCAAAAACTCGTTGTTTTGGTGCTTTATGGCCGTTTTCATGAGCTATTGCAAACAATTTTGGGCTTTCATATCGATTTTACAACGATCGTAAGACCCGGTACATTTTTGAGAGATACGACCAAAAACTCGTCGTATTGGCTCTTTATGTCTGTTTTCATGAACTATTGCCCATAGTCTTGGGGTTCTAAGGCGATTTACAACGACTGTATGACCCGATACATGATTGAGAGTTATGATCAAAAACTCATCGTTTTCGTGCTTTACGGCCGTTTTCATGAGCTATTGCCCATAGTTTTGGGGTTCTTGGGCGATTTACAACGACCGTAAGAACCGATACATGTTTGAGAGTTATAACCCAAAACTCATCGTTTTTGTGCTTTATGGCCATTTTCATGAGCTATTACCCACAGTTTTGGGGTTTCATGCCGATTTTATAACGATCATAAGATCCGAAACATCTTTGAGAGATATGAGCGAAAATTCGTCGTTTTGGCGATTTATGGCTGTTTTCATGAGCTATTGGCCATATTTTTGGGGTTCTAAGGCGATTTAACATGACTGTATGACCCAATATATCTTTGAGAGTAATGACCAAAAACTCATCGTTTTCGCGCTTTATGGATGTTTTCATGAGCTATTGCCCATACGTTTGGGGTTCTTAGATGATTTACAACGACCGTAAGACCCAATACATGTTTGAAAGTTATAACAAAAAACTCGTCTTTTTTGCGCTTTATGGCTGTTTTCATGAGCTATTGAAAAAAGGGTTGGGCTTTCAACCCGATTTTACAACGTTCGTAAGAACCGGTACATGTTTCAGAGATACGACCAAGTTTTCATCAGTTTTGCGCTTTATGGCTGTTTTCATGTGTTATTACCCATAGTTTTGGGGTTATAGGGCGATTTACAATGACTATATGACCCAAAACCTGTTTGAGGGTTATGACCAAAAACTCATCGTTTTCACGCTTCATGGCTGTTTTCATGAGCTTATTGCCCATAGTTTTTGGGTTGTTGGGCGATTTACAACGACCGTAAGACCCAATACATGTTCGAGGGTTATAACGAAAAACTCGTTGTTTTTATGCTTTATGGCTATTTTCATGAGCTATTGCCCATATTTTTGGGGTTTCATATGGATTTTACAGTGATCGTAAGACCCGATACATCTTTGAAAGATATGACTGAAAATTCGTCGTTTTGGCGATTTATGGATGTTTTCATGAGCTATTATCCATAGTTTTGGGGTTCTAGGGCGATTTACAATGACTTAATGACCCAATACCTGTTTGAGAGTTATGACCAAAAACTCGTCGTTTTAGCGCTTTATGGACGTTTTTCATGAGCTATTTCCCATAGTTTTGGGGTTCTTGGGTGATTTACAACGACTGTAAGACCCGACACATGTTTCAGAGTTATAACCAAAAACTCGTTGTTTTTGGGCTTTATGGCTGTTTTCGTGAGCTATTGCCCACATTTTGGTGTTTCGTACGGATTTTACAATGATCGTAAGACCCGATACATCTTTGAGAGGTATGACCGAAAATTCGTCGTTTTGGCGATTTATGGCTATTTTCATGAGCTATTACCCATAGTTTTGGAGTTCTAGGGCGATTTACAACGACCGTAAAACCCGATACATGTTTGATAGTTATGACCAAAAACTTGTCGTTTTGGCGCTTTATGGCTGTTCTGATGAGATATTGCCCATAGTTTTAGTGGTCCAGGGGGATTTACAACGATAGTAAAACCTGATACATATTTCAGAGATAAGAATAAAAACTCGTCGTATTTGTGTTTTACGGCTGTTTTCACGATCTTTGCCCATAGTTATGGGGTTGTAGGGTGATTTACAATGACTCTATGACCCAATACATGTTTGAGAGTTATGACCATAAATTCGTCGTTTTCACGCTTTATGGCCAATTTCATGAGCTATTGCCCATAGTTTTGGGGTTATAGGGCGATTTACAATGACCGTAAGACCCGATACATGTTTGAGAGTTATAACCAAAAACTCGTTGTTTTTGTGCTTTATGGCTGCTAGAGCAATTGCCCACGGTTTTGGGGTTTTGTACCGATTTTATAACGATAGTAAGACCCGATACATGTTTGAGAGACATGACCGACAATTCGTCGTTTTGGCGATTTATGGCTAATTTCATGAGCTAGTGCCCATAGTTTTGTGGTTCTAGGGCGACTTACAATGACTGTATGAACCAATACATGTTTGAGAGTTATGACGAAAAACTCATCGTTTTCGTGCTTTATGGCTGTTTTCATGAGCTATTGCCCATAGTTTTGGGGTTGTAGGGCGATTTACAATTACTATATGACCCAATACATTTTTGAGAGTTATGACCAAAAACTCGTCGTTGTCGCGCTTTATGGCTGTTTTCATCAGCTATTGCCCACAGTTTTTGGGTTCTAGGAGATTTACAACGATAGTAAAACCCGATACATGTTTCAGAGATATGATCTAAAACTCGTCGTTTTGGCGCATAATGGCTATTTTTGTGAGCTATTGCCCACAGTTTGGGGTTTCATACGGATTTTACAATGATCGTAAGACCCGATACATCTTTGAGAGATATGACCGAAAATTTGTCGTTTTGGCGATTTATGGCTGTTTTCATGAGCATAGTTTTGGGGTTCTAGGGCGATTTACGATGACTGTATGATCCAATACCTGTTTGACAAATATGACCAAAAACTCGTTGTTTTCGCGCTTTATGGACGTTTTCATGAGCTATTGCCCATAGTTTTATGGTTCTTGGGCGATTTAGAACGACCGTAAGACCCGATACATGTTTGAGAGTTATAACCAAAAACTCGTGGTTTTTGCGCTTTATGGCTGTTTTCATGAGCGATTACCCACAGTTTTGGGGTTTCATACCGATTTTACAACGATCATAAGACCCGATACATGTTTGGGAGATACAACCAAACACTCGTCGCATTGGCGCTTTATGGCTGTTTTCATGGGCTATTGCCCATATTGGGGTTCTAGGGTGATTTACAACGACTGTATGACCCAATACATGTTTGAGAGTTATGACCAAAAACTCGTCGTTTCCGTGCTTGCTTGTTTTCATGAGCTATTGCCCATAGTTTTGCGGTTCTTGGGCGATTTACAACGACCGTAAGACCCGATACATGTTTGAGAGTTATAACCAAAAACTCATCGTTTTTGTGCTTTATGGCTGTTTTCATGAGCTATTGCCCACGGTGTTGGGGTTTCATACCGATTTTAAAACGATCGTAAGACCTGATACATTTTTGAGAGATATGACCGAAAATTCGTCATTTTGCGATTTATGGTTATTTTCATGAGCTATTGCCCATAGTTTTGGGGTTGTAGGGTGATTTACAATGACTGTATGATCCAATACATGTTTGAGAGTTATGACCAAAAACTCGTCGTTTTGGTGCTTTATGGCTGTTTTCATGAGCTATTGCCCACAGTTTTGGGGTTTCATACCGATTCTACAACGAGCATAAGACCCAAAACATGTTTGAGAGATACGACCAAAAACTCGTTGTATTGGTGCTTTATGTCTGTTTTAATGAGCTATTGCCCTTAGTTTTGGGGTTCTAGGGAGATTTACAACGACTGTATGACCCAATACATGTTCGAGAGTTCTGTCCAAAAACTCTTCGTCCTCGCACTTTATGGTCGTTTTCATTAGCTATTGCCCATAGTTTTGGGATTCTTGGGCGATTTAGAACGACCATAAGAACCAATACATGTTTGAGAGTTATAACCCAAAACTCATCGTTTTTGTGCTTTATGGCCGTTTTCATGAGCTATTACCCACAGTTTTGGGGTTGCATGCCGATTTTATAACGATCGTAAGACCCGATACATCTTTGAGAGATATGACCAAAAATTCGTTGTTTTGGCGATTTATGGTTGTTTTCATGAGCTATTGCCCATAGTTTTGAGGTTCTAGGGCGATTTACAATGATTGTATGACCCAATATATGTTCGAAAGTTATGACCAAAAACTCGTCGTTTTCTCGCTTTATGGACGTTTTCATGAGCTATTGCCCATACTTTTGCGGTTCTAGGGTGATTTACAACGACCATAAGGCCCGATATATGTTTGAGAGTTATAACCAAAAACTCGTCGTTTTGGTGCTTTATGGCTGTTTTCATGAGCTATTGCAAACAGTTTTTGGATTTCATCCCGATTTTGCAAGGATCGTAAGACCCGGTACATGTTTGAGAGATACGACCAAAAACTTGTCGTATTGGCGCTTTATGTCTGTTTTCATGAGCTATTGCCCTTAGTTTTAGGGTTCTAAGGAGATTTACAACGACTGTATGACCGAATACATGTTTGAGAGTTCTGTCCAAAAACTCATCGTTCTCGCACTTTATGGTCGTTTTCATTAGCTATTGCCCATAGTTTTGGGGTTCTTGGGCGATTTACAACGACCGTAAGAACCAATACATGTTTGAGAGTTATAACCCAAAACTCATCGTTTTTGTGCTTTATAGCCGTTTTCATGAGCTATTACCCACAGTTTTGGGGTTTCATGCCGATTTTATAACGATCGTAAGACCCGATACATCTTTGAGAGATATGACCGAAAATTCATCGTTTTGGCGATTTATGGTTGTTTTCATGAGCTATTGCCCATATTTTGGGGTTCTAGGGCGATTTACAATGATTGTATGACCCAATATATGTTTGAAAGTTATGACCAAAAACTCGTCGTTTTCTCGATTTATAGACGTTTTCATGAGCTATTGCCCATACTTTTGGGGTTCTAGGGTGATTTACAACGACCAGAAGGCCCGATATATGTTTGAGAGTTATAACCAAAAACTCGTCGTTTTGGTGCTTTATGGCTGTTTTCATGAGCTATTGCAAACTGTTTTGGGCTTTCATACCGATTTTACAAGGATCATAAGACCCGGTACTTGTTTGAGAGATACGACCAAAACCTTGTCGTATTGGCGCGTTATGTCTGTTTTCATGAACTATTGCCCATAGTTTTGAGGTTCTAAGGCGATTTACAACGACTGTATGACCCAATACATGTTTGAGAGTTATGACCAAAAACTCATCGTTTTCGCGCTTTATGGCCGTTTTCATGAGCTATTGCCCATAGTTTTGGGGTTCTTGGCTGATTTACAACGACCGTAAGAAACGATACATGTTTGAGAGTTATAACCCAAAACTCATCGTTTTTGTGCGTTATGGCCGTTTTCATGAGCTATTACCCACAGTTTTGCGGTTTCATTCTGATTTTATAACGATCATAAGACCCGATACATCTTTGAGAGATATGACTGAAAATTCGTCGTTTTGGCGATTTATGGCTATTTTCATGAGCTATTGCCCATAGCTTTGGTGTTCTAGGGCAATTTACAATGACTATATGACCCAATATTTGTCTGAGAGTTATGACCAAAAACTCGTCGTTTTCGCGTTGTATGGATGTTTTCATGACCTATTGCCCATACTTTTGGGGTTCTTGGACGATTTACAACGACCGTATGACCCGATACATGTTTGAAAGTTATAACCAAAAACTCATCGTTTTCGTGCTTTATGGCTGTTTTCATGAGCTATTGCCCATAGTTTTGGGGTTCTTGGGCGATTTACAATGACGGTAAGAACCGATACATATTTGAGAGGTATGACCAAAAAAGGCGTCGTTTTTCCGCTTTATGGCTATTTTCGTGAGCTATTGCCCACATTTTGGGGTTTCATACGGATTTTACAACGATCGTAAGACCCGATACAAGTTTGAGAGATATGACCGAAAATTTGTTGTTTTGGCGATTTATGGCTGTTCTCATGAGCATAGTTTTGGGGTTCTAGGGCGATTTACGATGACTGTATGACCCAATACCTCTTTGACAGATATGACCAAAAACTCGTTGTTTTCGCGCTTTATGGACGTTTTCATGAGCTATTGCCCATAGTTTTAGGGTTCTTGGGCGATTTACAACGACCGTAAGACCCGATACATGTTTGAGAGTTATAACCAAAAACTCGTAGTTTTTGCGCTTTATGGCTGTTTTCATGAGCTATGACCCATAGTTTTGGGGTTTCATACCAATTTTACAACGATCATAAGACCCGATACATGTTTGAGAGATACAACCAAACACTCGTCGCATTGGCGCTTTATGGCTGTTTTCATGAGCTATTGCCCATATTGGGGTTCTAGGGTGATTTACAACGACTGTATGACCCAGTACATGTTTGAGAGTTATGACCAAAAACTCGTCGTTTCTGTGCTTGGTTGTTTTCATGAGCTATTGCCCATAGTTTTGGGGTTCTTGGGCGATTTACCACGACCGTAAGACTCGATACATGTTTGAGAGTTATAACCAAAAACTCATCGTTTTTGTGCTTTATGGCTGTTTCATGAGCTATTGCCCACGGTGTTGGGGTTTCATACCGATTTTAAAACGATCGTAAGACCTGTAAATTTTTTTAGAGATATGACCGAAAATTCGTCATTTTGGCGATTTATGGTTGTTTTCATGAGCTATTGCCCATAGTTTTGCGGTTGTAGGACGATTTACAATGACTGTATGATCCAATACATGTTTGAGAGTTATGACCAAAAACTCGTCGTTTTGGTGCTTTATGGCTGTTTTCTTGAGCTATTGCCCACGGTTTTGGGGTTTCATACCGATTCTACAACGAGCATAAGACCCAAAACATGTTTGAGAGATACGACCAAAAACTCGTCGTATTTGTGCTCTATGTCTGTTTTAATGAACTATTGCCCTTAGTTTTGGGGTTCTAGGGAGATTTACAACGACTGTATGACCCCATACATGTTTGAGAGTTCTGTCCAAAAACTCATCGTTCTCGCACTTTATGGTCGTTTTCATTAGCTATTGCCCATAGTTTTGGGATTCTTGGGCGATTTAGAACGACCATAAGAACCAATACATGTTTGAGAGTTATAACCCAAAACTCATCGTTTTTGTGCTTTATGGCCGTTTTCATGAGCTATTACCCATAGTTTTGGGGTTGCATGCCGATTTTATAACGATCGTAAGACCCGATACATCTTTGAGAGATATGACCAAAAATTCGTCGTTTTGGCGATTTATGGTTGTTTTCATGAGCTATTGCCCATAGTTTTGAGGTTCTAGGGCGATTTACAATGATTGTATGACCCAATATATGTTCGAAAGTTATGACCAAAAACTCGTCGTTTTCTCGCTTTATGGACGTTTTCATGAGCTATTGCCCATACTTTTGGGGTTCTAGGGTGATTTACAACGACCATAAGGCCCGATATATGTTTGAGAGTTATAACCAAAAACTCGTCGTTTTGGTGCTTTATGGCTGTTTTCATGAGCTATTGCAAACAGTTTTGGGCTTTCATACCGATTTTACAAGGATCGCAAGACCCGGTACATGTTTGAGAGATACGACCAAAAACTCGTCGTATTGGCGCTTTATGTCTGTTTTCATGAGCTATTGCCCTTAGTTTTGGGGTTCTAAGGAGATTTACAACGACTGTATGACCCAATACATGTTTGAGAGTATGACCAAAAACTCATCGTTTTCGCGCTTTATGGCCGTTTTCATGAGCTATTGCCCATAGTTTTGGGGTTCTTGGGCGATTTCCAACGACCGTAAGAACCAATACATGTTTGAGAGTTATAACCCAAAACTCATCGTTTTTGTGCTTTATAGCCGTTTTCATGAGCTATTACCCACAGTTTTGGGGTTTCATGCCGATTTTATAACGATCGTAAGACCCGATACATCTTTAAGAGATATGACTGAAAATTCGTCGTTTTGGCGATTTATGGCTATTTTCATGAGCTATTGCCCATAGCTTTGGTGTTCTAGGGTAATTTACAATGACTGTATGACCCAATATTTGTTTGAGAGTTATGACCAAAAACTCGTCGTTTTCGCACTGTATGGATGTTTTCATGACCTATTGCCCATACTTTTGGGGTTCTTGGACGATTTACAACGACCGTATGACCCGATACATGTTTAAAAGTTATAACCAAAAACTCATCGTTTTCGTGCTTTATGGCTGTTTTCATGAGCTATTGCCCATAGTTTTGGGGTTCTTGGGCGATTTACAACGACGGTAAGAACCGATACATATTTGAGAGGTATGACCAAAAAAGGCATCGTTTTTCCGCTTTATGGCTATTTTCGTGAGCTATTGCCCACATTTTGGGGTTTCATACGGATTTTACAATGATCGTAAGACCCGATACATCTTTGAGAGATATGACCGAAAATTTGTCGTTTTGGCGATTTATGGCTGTTTTCATGAGCATAGTTTTGGGGTTCTAGGGCGATTTACGATGACTGTATGACCCAATACCTGTTTGACAGATATGACCAAAAACTCGTTGTTTTCGCGCTTTATGGACGTTTTCGTGAGCTATTGCCCATAGTTTTAGGGTTCTTGGGCGATTTACAACGACCGTAAGACCCGATATATGTTTGAGAGTTATAGCCAAAAACTCGTAGTTTTTGCGCTTTATGGCTGTTTTCATGAGCTATTACCCATAGTTTTGGGGTTTCATACCGATTTTACAACGATCATAAGACCCGATACATGTTTGAGAGATACAACCAAACACTCGTCGCATTGGTGCTTTATGGCTGTTTTCATGAGCTATTGCCCATATTGGGGTTCTAGGGTGATTTACAACGACTGTATGACCCAATACATGTTTGAGAGTTATGACTAAAAACTCGTCATTTCTGTGCTTGGTTGTTTTCATGAGCTATTGCCCATAGTTTTGGGGTTCTTGGACGATTTACAACGACCGTAAGACTCGATACATGTTTGAGAGTTATAACCAAAAACTCATCGTTTTTGTGCTTTATGGCTGTTTCATGAGCTATTGCCCACGGTGTTGGGGTTTCATACCGATTTTAAAACGATCGTAAGACCTTATACATTTTTGAGAGATATGACCGAAAATTCGTCATTTTGGCGATTTATGGTTGTTTTCATGAGCTATTGCCCATAGTTTTGCGGTTGTAGGGCGATTGACAATGACTGTATGATCCAATACATGTTTGAGAGTTATGACCAAAAACTCGTCGTTTTGGTGCTTTATGGCTGTTTTCATGAGCTATTGCCCACGGTTTTGGGGTTTCATACCGATTCTACAACAAGCATAAGACCCAAAACATGTTTGAGAGATACGACCAAAAACTCGTCGTATTGGTGCTTTATGTCTGTTTTAATGAACTATTGCCCTTAGTTTTGGGGTTCTAGGGAGATTTACAACGACTGTATGACCCCATACATGTTTGAGAGTTCTATCAAAAAACTCATCGTTCTCGCACTTTATGGTCGTTTTCATTAGCTATTGCCAATAGTTTTGGGGTTCTTGGGCGATTTACAACGACCGTAAGAACCAATACATGTTTGAGAGTTATAACCCAAACTCATCGTTTTTGTGCTTTATGGCCGTTTTCATGAGCTATTACCCATAGTTTTGGGGTTGCATGCCGATTTTATAACGATCGTAAGACCCGATACATCTTTGAGAGATATGACCAAAAATTCGTCGTTTTGGCGATTTATGGTTGTTTTCATGAGCTATTGCCCATAGTTTTGGGGTTCTAGGGCGATTTACAATGATTGTATGACCCAATATATGTTTGAAAGTTATGACCAAAAACTCGTCGTTTTCTCGCTTTATAGACGTTTTCATGAGCTATTGCCCATACTTTTGGGGTTCTAGGGTGATTTACAACGACCATAAGGACCGATATATGTTTGAGAGTTATAACCAAAAACTCGTCGTTTTGGTGCTTTATGGCTGTTTTCATGAGCTATTGCAAACAGTTTTGGGCTTTCATACCGATTTACAAGGATCGTAAGACCCGATACATGTTTGAGAGATACGACCAAAAACTCGTCGTATTGGCGCGTTATGTCTGTTTTCATGAGCTATTGCCCATAGTTTTGAGGTTCTAAGGCGATTTACAACGACTATATGACCCAATACATGTTTGAGAGTATGACCAAAAACTCATCGTTTTCGCGCTTTATGGCCGTTTTCATGAGCTATTGCCCATAGTTTTGGGGTTCTTGGCTGATTTAAAATGACCGTAAGAAATGATACATGTTTGAGAGTTATAACCCAAAACTCATCGTTCTTGTGCGTTATGGCCGTTTTCATGAGCTATTACCCACAGTTTTGGGGTTTCATTCCGATTTTATAACGATCATAAGACCCGATACATCTTTGAGAGATATGACTGAAAATTCGTCGTTTTGGCGATTTATGGCTATTTTCATGAGCTATTGCCCATAGCTTTGGTGTTCTATGGCAATTTACAATGACTGTGTGACCCAATATTTGTTTGAGAGTTATGACCAAAACCTCGTCGTTTTCGCGCTGTATGGATGTTTTCATGACCTATTGCCCATACTTTTGGGGTTCTGGACGATTTAGAAACGACCGTATGACCCGATACATGTTTGAAAGTTACAACCAAAAACTCATCGTTTTCGTGCTTTATGGCTATTTTCATGAGCTATTGCCCATAGTTTTGGGGTTCTTGGGCGATTTACAACGACGGTAAGAACCGATACATATTTGAGAGGTATGACCAAAAAAGGCGTCGTTTTTTCCGCTTTATGGCTATTTTCATGAGCTATTGCCACATTTTGGGGTTTCATACGGATTTTACAATGATCGTAAGACCCGATACATCTTTGAGAGATATGACCGAAAATTTGTCGTTTTGGCGATTTATGGCTGTTTTCATGAGCATAGTTTTGGGGTTCTAGGGCGATTTACGATGACTGTATGACCCAATACCTGTTTGACAGATATGACCAAAAACTCGTTGTTTTCACGCTTTATGGACGTTTTCATGAGCTATTGCCCATAGTTTTAGGGTTCTTGGGCGATTTACAATGATCGTAAGACCCGTTACATGTTTGAGAGTTATAACCAAAAACTCGTAGTTTTTGCGCTTTATGGCTATTTTTATGAGCTATTACCCATAGTTTTGGGGTTTCATACCGATTTTACAACGATCATAAGACCGGATACATGTTTGAGAGATACAACCAAACACTCATCGCATTGGTGCTTTATGGCTGTTTTCATGAGCTATTGCCCATATTGGGGTTCTAGGGTGATTTACAACGACTGTATGACCTAATACATGTTTGAGAGTTATGACCAAAAACTCTTCGTTTCCGTGCTTGGTAGTTTTCATGAGCTATTGCCCATAGTTTTGGGGTTCTTGGGCGATTTACAACGACCGTAAGACTCGATACATGTTTGAGAGTTATAACCAAAAACTCATCGTTTTTGTGCTTTATGGCTGTTTCATGAGCTATTGCCCATACTTTTGGGGTTCTAGGGTGATTTACAACGACCATAAGGCCCGATATATGTTTGAGAGTTATAACCAAAAACTCGTCGTTTTGGTGCTTTATGGCTGTTTTCATGAGCTATTGCAAACAGTTTTGGGCTTTCATACCGATTTTACAAGGATCGTAAGACCCGGTACATGTTTGAGAGATACGACCAAAAACTCGTCGTATTGGTGCTTTATGTCTTTTTTCATGAGCTATTGCCCATAGTTTTGGTGTTCTAAGGCGATTTACAACGACTGTATGACCTAATACATGTTTGAGAGTTATGACCAAAACCTCATCGTTTTCGCGCTTTATGGCCGTTTTCATGAGCTATTGCCCATAGTTTTGGGGTTCTTGGCCGATTTACAACGACCGTAAGAACCGATACATGTTTGATAGTTATAACCCAAAACTCATCGTTTTTGCGTTATGGCCGTTTTCATGAGCTATTACCCACAGTTTTGGGGTTTCATGCCGATTTTATAACGATCGTAAGACCCGATACATATTTGAGAGATATGACCGAAAATTCGTCGTTTTGGCGATTTATGGCTGTTTTCATGAGTGATGGCTCAATGCATGGCGCCCAGAAAAGTGCTGGTGCGTGGTTGATGCAGAGCTTGTTGGGAACCCCAAGAGGAAGGTATGATGAGCACATCAGCAAGTTTCCCTCAGTATGAAACCAAGGTTTAATCAAACCAGTAGGAGCAAGGAAACACGCCAAAGGTGTTACTAGCTGAGCTTTGGCACGGCGCACTACCGGTGCTAGTAGCAACGTGGAGACCTGCACAACACAACCATAGAACTTTGTCCCCAACTTGCGATGAGGTTGTCAATCTCACCGTGATTTGCGGAAAAGAAATGATTAAACGTATCGAATGGAAATAAGTAAAAGTTTGCTAAAAGTAAACACAAAACAGTAAACAGTTTATAGATTGTATGTCAAGAAAAGGATCGGGATCCATAGTTCACTAGAGGTGGCTCTCCTTAAGATAGATAACACATTGGTTGAACAAATTACAGCGGGGCAATTGACAAACATCGAGAAAGCAATACATGCATATACTAATCATCTTCACTCCTTCAGGTTATCATCCGAACCCCCTCCAGTATTAAGTTGCAAGCATCAGATTATTGCTTTACGAACTGCGTGTAAAGTAAACAATACGATTGTTCTATGAACAAAGGATTGTTGTTTTCTCCCTAGTAGCAACAGCACATCTAGTACCTTAGTGATTTCTGTCACTTCCCCAGATTACCAGAGGGATGAACCCACTATCGAGCATAAATACTAACTCTTGGAGCTGCTAGAATCTACTTGGCCCAGATAGCTACTAACAACGGAAAGCATGCAAGATCACAAATAACAAAGACATGATAGAATCAATAATCAATGTGAAATAGCATCTCCATATCCATCGGATCCCCGCAAAGACAACATGCAGAATTACAAATAGATGATCTTGATCATGAACAGAGCTCACAAGATCTAAACATGAAAGCACAAAGGAGGAGAACTAGCCATCTAGCTACTACATGGATCCGTAGTCCAAGGATGAACTACTCACGTATCACACCGGAGGCTTGCATGGTGATGAAGAAGGCCTCCAGGGTGAATTCCCCTCTCCGGCAGGTGCCGGAAAGAGCTTCAGATCCCTCTTGATCTAGGGATGGAGATGACGGTAGCTACAGACTCTTTTGTGGATTTTTGTTCGGGCACTTAGGGTTTATGTCCCGAGGGCATCTTATATCGGAAGGGGAGGCCGAGGGGGTGCCTAGGCTAGCCACACCACCCCGTGGCGCGGGCCAGGCCTGGCCGCGTGGCCAGCTGGTGTGGCCACCCTCTAGCCCCTCTCTGTCTCGTATTCTGGCACTTGATGACTTCCGGAAAAATAGGCACTTTGGCTTTTGTCCCGTCCAATTCCGAGAATATTCATTTCCTGACTTTCCTGGAACCAAAAACAGTAGAAAACAGGCAGCTGGCACTGTGGCTCTTGTTAATAGGTTAGTACAAGAAATCATATGAAAAATTACTCCAAAGTGTGGACAAAACACAAGAAAGTGGATAAAACCAAGCATGGAACATCAAAAATTATAGATACATTTGCAATGTATCAACATCCCAAGCTAACTCCTGCTCGTCCTCGAGTAGGTAAGTGATAAAAAGAAAGAATAATTTTGAGGTGACATGCACCATCAAAGACTTGATCAGTGTATTTGTAAAACATTCAAAGCTAGGATCATAGTACTTCAATCATAACATGAAATACAAAGTTCTAGCAATAAGACAAAGTAACTATGATGCAACATGAAAAGGCAAAGACAAAAGATTCATGAATAACAATGCTTGCAAGACGTTTGTTTGTTCACATAAAGAAAACATAGCATACTATTATTCAGCTTGTCCCTCAATAGAGTAGCAAATATAAATGCATAGGACACCTTCAAAGTTCATAAGAGTGACTAGATACAAATAGTTTAACAAGCAATAACAAGTTATGCATCAATCAGCTAGTCTTGGGACAATGCACATAGAAATAAGAATGGCCACTATGCTCTCAAAGTAAGTGCATAAAGGTAGAACGTGGAGACTCATATAATGGTGGAAGAAATGCCTTCTAAAAGGAAGTAGGGATTCAAGTCTCATAAAGATCTTCTAAAATTATGGTACTTATAGCTTTCAGCTCTCATTGCCCCTATCGTAAGCTTCTTGAAGTGATTAAGGGGTAAAGTGGAACAAACTATGGTGCACATGCTTGACGAAGTATAAGACAGAAATCTTCATGTCCCTTGTATACGAGGGCCGCTCCTCATGCTACTAAAAGTTAGTCACCGTAAGTTCTTGTCATTGTAAGTATATGTGTATCATAGAGAACCGCCAACGAGGGTAACTCTTTCCCGATGATACGGAAGAATCCCCATATGAAAATGACAAGGCAAGCAGACAACGAGCATCTCAGCATTCTTCTTATTTACCATGGGAATATGGTGCTTTTTTCTCTCTTTCCTCTTTTCATATGATCTCTTTTTTTCTCTTTTCTCTTTTTTCTCAATATAGGACTCTTTTTTATAAGAAGAATGCTTCATAGACAACTCATATATGGTTACGCTGCAGGTTTCCACCATGTCAGCATGGATATAGACCAGCGGCCCAGGCGTTCTCTAACACATATACATAACTCCATGGACTTACAAGCTCCCCTTTCATTTCACACCGACGACATCCATA